>VWZY01008189.1:199371-213365 GCA_013399075.1 Chloroceryle aenea
TATATCCATGCACTGCTGTACTGACGAGCCCAGCACCCCAGATCCATCTGAGCAGTGCTGAGCAGAGAGAGAACACCACCTCCCTCAATCTGCTGGTGGCTGACCACAACCCTTTGAGCCTGGCACTTCAGCTGGTGTTCAGTCCACCTTACCATCCACGTATCTGGCCTATGCTTCACAAATGAGGATTTTACAGGAGACACTGTCAAAAGTGTTGCTTAAAGCTACAGTGAGCAATATCCACTGCTCTCCCTTCAGCCACCAAGCAAGCAATCTCACTGTAGAAGACCATCCAGCTGATCAAGCATTTCTCCCTTATACATCCATGCTGACTAAACCCAAACACCTTCTTGTCCTTAGTATCTCTGAGAATGGTTTCCAGGCTTACCTGCTCCACCACCTTCCCTGGCATCAAGGTGAACCCTACAAGCCTGTAGGTCCCCAGATTCTCTTGAAGTGGTATTTGCTTTCCTCCCAGTCCTCGGGAAGCTTCTGCAATTATCCTGTGCTTTTTAAAGATATTAAAGAATGGCCTTACAGTGACATCGGTCCACAGCACGCCAGACTGTCACACCTAGATAGCTTGGGGAAGGCAATATTCCAGCCCAGACTTCTGCCTTTGACAGAACAACCTGCCCAAAAAGTTCATACTTGTTCCTCAAGACTTTGTAAACATCCAAGATCTCCTAGGACCATATGACTGTTACTCCTGAATAAGGCCTGCACCGCGTGACTTGGATGACAGTTACAGGAACAAGGGGGTGCAGAGGGACACCCAGTTGAAAGGAGCTGACACAGAGGGTCAGAGCACTGACAGCGGGGACAGCATCTCCCTCTGGAGCAGGGCTAGTCAAACCACCCCAGCTCCTGTGCTCCCAATGCAAGGACTGCAACATCAACATGTAAAACCAGTTGCAAAAGCCCTCGCTGACCAAGTAGTCATTCCAGTTAGGAAAACACACACTTGTTTCCCTTACCCTCATCTCAGGAGCAGCTGTGCTGTAGCATAAGTACCTTTGTTCACAGCAAACCTAGGTTGCCTAAGCAGCACCACCACAACACAGAGAAGTCTGATATATTCCCCACCCCCTCCCAGTGTTCTAGCTCAGTAGGTGAGATGGATTTAAAATAAACAGAAAAACACCCAAGCCCAAGGGTAATGAATTCAAACTAGACACCCACAGTTACATTTTCAGGAGCTAAGTTAGAAAAGAATAAAGATGAAAATAAAATTTCAGTAAGTGTGAAGGTTGTCACTAAGAGTATTTTTATCTAAAATGAGTCACAAAGCCTGCAAAGTAGGATTTTTTCCCCCCAATAAAACTGCAAAAACTTAAAAAAAAAAAAAGAAAATACACCAACACAAAATTACAACCCCACACCAAGAAATTGGAAAGTTACAAGCTACACAAAGCTTAATCAAGACATTGGTTCCTGCGGCACATCAGAAGCAATAGGTGGTTCTTAGACAGAGGGAGGCATTTTATTAAAAAGGATTAAGCAAAACCCACTCCTCTTAACCCAGAACAAGAAAGTTGCAGGGCCTGGAGAAGCCTGTTATCACTTGACAGCATCAGAAAAGGTCATTATGGCAGCTTTCCTGTCCAAAGGCTGAAGCCAAAGTACTACGAAAGCACATTCTTGAATAGCACAAGGGGTACGTGAAGTCTGAGTGCAGCCTGGAAGAATAAAGAGGGGACTGGAAGGACTTGTTGACCAAACTGCAGTTCAGAGCTTAACCTCACTGCAGCGTGCATCTCCACGTCTCCTATATGAGCTGGCAGGAATACCATCATTGGTCACTAAGAGAACAATTCTGTGTGCATCCAGCAAGTATTAGTTTAAAACTCCTTCTGATTTATGTCACGCTGGCCTTGCACAGACCTCCCCCAAAAGAAAACAACCTCCTCCTATCTCCATGACTTTAAAAAGATTTTCTTCTGACAAAGCCTTTGATTTTGTGTGAAAGTTTAATATTCTTAAGTCCGTAATGACAACAGTACAAAGAATTCAAATCAAAGTTGTTTTTTGGGTTTTGTTTTGTTAATCACAAGGTCAGGCTGTACAAAGAAAGCTCTGCCATCAGTGGGGACAGAAGCACGTTAAGGGTTGATTAAAGTGCAATTTAGTAGCAATCCTAAGACAACCATTTCTTTTCCTGCAGCTGTTAGCAATGCTTTCAACAGCACTGGTACCACTCCACAATCAGGTTCTGCCCAAGTGCCAGATCTCCACAGCTTAGACTCCTTCCCTGGTATTTTCATGGCAGTAAATCTGTAAGAGCCATCAGCAAGTCAGTAAGATTGAGATGGCTCGTGGGACCATCATGGGAAGAATGAATCATCTGCCTTTGAAATATAAATGTTTATGATCACTGCTCTATTCTGCATGCACGTTCTCAAGACACGCAACTTTTACAAGGGTGTTGATATTTATATCATTCCATAAATTTAGACAGTGCATTGCAAACACAATATGTAGTCGTAGCTATAAACAGCAGAACAGTGGGACAGAATTTTCAACTATTTCTTGTTTTCTATCCACTACAGATGAGATATATGGCACAAGTTACAGAACTAGAGGAAAGAAAACACAGTTATTAGGCAACAGCAACCTCCCCTGCGAGTCTCCATGTTTTAGATGGTGGAATGGAAGGCTAGACTTCTACCAAAGCAGCACAAATCAGTCCCTGAGATTGAATTCCAATATTTAACCGTGACTAAAAGACAAGAGTGGTTTCTCAAGTGGAGGTTTTGATAATAGATTATTTTCAGAGCATGTTTCCTATGTTAATGTGACAAACACCTGTCCTTGACAACAAGGATTTTGACAAACAAATGCACAATGTAATCAATGTAATCAAAAGACAACACTTGTTTCTAAACCTTGGCTGATGCTTTTTTTGGTGCTTGCAACACTATGGCTGTATGCACAAATCTGGGGGAAAAGATAAAAACCAACACTGTATGCTGTAGGAGCATCATAATGTACCAAGGACAACATTTCTCCAGAAGTCCAACCAATAAATTCCCAATGAATATTTCAAGAGGACAAACCAGTAACTCTTGATAATCTTTCTAAACTTTAATAATATTTTTAATATTAAGAGTTTAGCTGGAGTTAGATTTGTCAGGCAAAGATTCTAACAGCAGTTAAGGCCTAAGGCTTAATATTGGGTAGTTATGGTCAACTAGCAACCTAGCACTGACACAAGCAGTTAGCAATTATTGTATCTATTTTTTTAAAAAGGCTACTTGCATCAGTCTGCACCCTCGTTTCTATTTCTCTGCTCCAATAAATTAATTCAGAGAGGACACAACTCCTGATGCAAGCAGGAACAAGCTGGCTTTTAGAGCCAGGTCAGTTACATCCTCCATTTAATTTTATACTGGATATATTACATTTATGTATATTGGATATATCAGTAACAGCTGAAGAACAACAAACTGTGCACTGAATTACTATTTCAAAAGTACACTGAAATACTTCTGGACACTCCTGATACTCCCAGACATGCCAGACCATGATTACACATGAGGAAGATTCATCCTACCACAGTGGTACCTGGGTCTGGTGAGGGACTGGCACACATTTCATGAGGTAAAAATTCAGAGCTTTGAAGCTTGAAAGTGGGGATCTGCACCTACTCTAGGGAAGGTCATACCCTGTGCAACTGCTGCCTTTCTGCCACAAGGAAAAGAAATGACTCAAACAGGATTCACAAGGAAAAGGCCACCTTGGGCAGAACAAATTAGAAAAGTGGTTTTAACAGCTCTTAGTATGAACTTTAATGATTATTTTCTTATACTGATGTCTTTCAAAAAAAAGCATCAGGCAGGTAGAAAATGTGAGCCTTTGCTTTATTGTTCACAGCAGACATCCTCTACAGTGCTTGCTCACACTGAATGGACGGGGTTTCCCATGTGTCTTCATCTACCAAGTGAACCATCTGTGATGTCTGATCCACGGGTGCTTTCTCACACTGGGTTATTGATAATGCATCTTCTCCTCCTCCTCCTGCTAACTGAAGGTCAGAGCTACATGAACAATTGGATTCATCAACTTTGTCCGTTAAAGATTCTGCTGTAGTTGTGGAGGACTGTTCAGTCTCTGTTTCAGCTTGTGGTTCTGCTTTACAGTGAAGTCCAAACACGTTGTTTCGGATGAGGTATCGAACACACTGCAGAATCACATTCCTCTCGTGTCGGATGTCCTGGGCCAGGAGCTGGAAAGAAAAAGAGATGATGATACAAGTTTCCCTCTATGGCTCCACAGACCTACAAGCCTAGCAAGAGGTACAGCTCTACTCAGTAATTTTGAGCATCTCTGAATTTAAATAGTTGGTTCCTTCACACAATTCCTGGACACATGGAGCAGGAGACTGTTTTACCATGCAGGAAAGACACGTATTCCCACCCACTGACTGGCACTTTGGCAGAGCCAGTGGGCATGTCTGACAGCACTACCACACAGCCTGCTGGGCAGGGCGATCTAAGGGCTTGCTGTCCCCTCCCTCACACCAGATCACACTGATCAGGTCCTTTACTGCACCAGTTCAACTCACCAGCCAGGAGAAGATGAATCTGACAATTAGCAGCAAGTAGTGGAGGGCAGTTCTAGGATTTTTTTAACTGTTTAGGTATTTTTGGAAGCATGTGTCAAAGCTGAATGAGGTCAGCAAAAGGTCTAACACAGCAGCGAAGAAGAGGTGGGACCTTGCATCCTGAGGGGAGGCAGCAGGGAGGGAGCTGCCCTCTTGGGCAGCAGCAGGCTGCTGCAGCAGCACAGGTTGCTGGTCAAACAGCACTTCTACTGATAAAGGCTCATAATGGCCACAATTCACTCCACCATTGCTGAAAAGGATGAAAAATACTGATGTGCCCAAAGTGCACACATTTAACCACCACTTATTTAGCACCATTAATGAATTAAAGGTAGAACAAGCTGGCAAATCTGATGGCACCTTTGGATTAAGCTGTTTGCTCGGGTGGTGGAGAACATCACCAAATATATCTAAATTTCAGCCCCAAGTATCTAACTATAGTGGACATGATGATGTTCTATCATGGACTGCAATACTAGGCCACGCATTCCAGTACATCAGGATAGCAAGTCTATTAGCATCTTTTACTTCCCAGCTTATACTGGATCTGAAATTTAATATCCCATGCATTTTTAATTAGAAAATCCCCATCAGTAGAAGATACTTAAAAATACAAGGAAGAGGCATGTTTCATAAGGTACCAGATTGTGAATTTAAATAGGTAGACTGGTTTGGGCTATAATCTATGTAAGCCTAATAACTTAATCAAAGTGCTGGAGGCTTCCCTCATCTCCTTTAACCTCAGTGCAGTTCATTTCTGTATTAACAACCACCCCCCAGCTATTATAATTTTTTTTTTTTAATGCAAGGATGTGTATCTGTGGAGTGATGCTACACGAGCCTTTTCTTTTGTCAGCATACAGAACAGCTAAACACACATCACTGTTTGCACAGCTACAGTAAACACGTTTTAGTAGTGCCCAAACTCACTGCCAACAGACAGCTGCAGCTATTCTCCTACCTCCCCTTTTTATTTATTTTTTAAAAGCATCATTTCACTGATAAACTATCCTTTTCTTAATAAGTCTACTTCTCACTTTTTGGGATAAATTCTCAGCAGTGACTCACTGTAAGATTTCAACCTTGCTTTCTCAGGTTTTTACACACTGACCATTTCTGACAGCAGAAGTTTACCTGTGAATCTCAGGTACTTACTCCTGTACGTTTCACAGCCACAGGATTCATCCTTTAACAACAGTTTTGAGCAACATTCAAAGGCAAAAAACCCCACCAAACTACAATTTTAAACCATACTCTACTGGCAAGCTACAATTCAGTGTTCTGCCAGCTTCTCTCTGCATGCAGAACTTCATCTGACTTCCTCCTCCCCCCCAAGAGCCCTCACTGCTTTGATCACCAACAACTTTGAAGAGCAAGAGATAAAGACAACTACATGCTTAGGGAGCTACACAAAGGGCAAACACTTCCTTTTCAGTCACCAGGAGCTTTAATTCTTGGCAGCAATGGTATAATGTGCTAAAAGGACAATCAAGGGTTTCTCCCACATCTGCCTTATCAGGTATCTCTTCCCTAGACATCCTGTGCTGTTTCAGAGCCCTGATACCAATGGCACCCTGCTTTCTCCTGGGTTCTGCCCACATCAAGTTCTCTCATGATGGGGGAGCTTTCTGCCAGCTCTTTACAGAATTGCTAGGGTAGTCTACCCAGCTGATCCTGCTTTTCACTGCTAAATGTAGTAAAAGCTTCAAAGTTTTGTTTATACTTAGGAAAGCCACTGAGCTTCCAAAATAGGATCCTCTGCACTGTTACCAAGAATAGAATCATAACACCTTGGACTCATCCCTACAAACCTCTCTTGACCCTTCTGAGGTACCAGTGCTGCCACTGCCCAGATTGATCTGAACGTGCCTACGGAGAAGAAACCCACGCACACGCAGGGTGCAGCTCAAGGCCACTCTGCAGTTTAAGTCACCAACACCCTTATCAAGAAGATCTCTTTGCATCTGAAAAAAACGTGTGCTCCTCAATCAGAGGAAGGCAGTTGAATAGCAAAGCCAGAAGCAAAGAAAGGAAGATCTGAATAAGGCTGATGGGTCACACACAACCAAAAACTCCTGGATACTATCACAGGGAGCAGGGAAGGAGGAGTAAAAGGTTTTCTCCTTTCCACAACTCATTTTAGGCACATTATTAAGTTGTCATCTCTTACTCACCAAAATCAGTCTTGATCTGAATGCACACCAGGTTATTTCTATCTGTCTAAGCATCTACTGCTTCTCCAAGTCAAATGCTCCCTTAGCAAAGGTCCCATCTTAAAAATAGCAACCAGAACAGCTCAGAACTCTTGCACAGGAGGCATTATTTTAGCAGTAAGGCTGTTACCATTTCCAGCAGAGTTGGACGTCGCTTGGGAAGGAGAGGCAATGTTTTCTTGCCCCAATTATCAGGCCTTCTCGGGGGACGTGCATTTGAATTCGAGCTTCTTAACGTCGTGACCGCACATTCTGAACCTTTTGGATCTGAGTTTTGACTCCGAGGAACATCAGGAGTTTGAGGAGTATTTTTAAGCGCAGCCTGGTTTTCCTCAGCTTTTGTTGCAGTCTTGACAGGGATTTCTTAAAGAAAAAGAACACACTTTCATCTCAGACTTAAAAGCCTCTTTAACATGTTTATCTCCCCATGCACTGGCAGTTCGTTAGTGCTATTCTTGCTCACATAACCTGATATGAAGATGTTCAGGGTTTACTTGGAGAAGGGAGGGTTTTGTTTGGGTTGGGATTTCTTTTAAAATGCAAAGAACAATCTTCTAAACATTCACAGAAAGGAAAACTAGGTATTTAAATTCTGCAATATAAAAGGAAAAACAATAGTAAGAGCTGAACGATTTTTCTAACCTCTGCCTTGTTATCACTTAAAGTGCATTGCTTCTGCTTCATAATATAGCTTGCTGCAAGTGTGGCTGCTGAGAAAATCATGATACACTTAGGGAAGAGGATGCCCAATTCCAATTCCCTGCCTGCTAGATTTCTCTAACTTTGCGTAGGCCATCCAGGGCAAGTAAGGCACAGTAACTTCTGCAAAACCAAAGAGCAGCAGCAGTTCTCCACTGTACACTGATGCACACATGCAGAGAAGCACAAAAACCAAGTACTAGAGTTCAAGCCTTAGTGCAACGCTCGGCAGCCTTCTTTGGAAAAAGCCCTTAAGGACATGGAAATTAGTTCACAGGGTAAGCATAACAGCTTTTTCCTGGCACTATTCAAACATGATTTGAAGTGAGACTGAAAACAGGCTGGGGTATCCCCCCCTGCAACTAGAGGAAAAAGGGGGTTGAGAAATTGAATGACACACACCCTAACCAAAGACATTTTTAGGCACTCCCCTCAACACTGGACATGCTGCTGAGAAAAGGCAAGGAAAGAGAGGGGAGGAAAAACCACTCAGTCTTTTAGGAAACTGTTTGGGGCTTTCTAAAGTATATTGTAAGGCTGGGACGGGAGAGATGGGGAGGGCATTAGATGCAGCCCAGGCCAAGTGGATAAGGCCATCCCAGTGCCAGCTGTCTGCACAAATGCTGTGTCCTGTCTGGGTGTTTCTGCACAACCAGGAGCTATCACCATACTGGGAACAAGCAATGGCTCACCCTGTGACCTCGGTTAGTGCTCGAAACCATGAGGGAGGAATGGGGAAACAGGAGCAGCAGAATAATGGCATATTCTTTTACTCCTCCCAGCCTGTCTTTACGCATGCCTTACACCAGTATTAGCATGCACTGTCACTGAAAGCAAACTGGAGAGGATCTGTACACAGACAGGCAAAAACAGCCCTGCATGTAACCTTTAACAAGCTTCAATCTCTACTTGTATAAGCCTAAAACTCCACAGGTCCAAGACAGCTCTGATAGGCCAGAAAAAAGGCATTTCCATAGCCAAGTGTTTTGGAGATGCAGCCACTGAACTGACATTAACATCTTCACCAAGTGTAAGCCACAGCTCACATGTATCTGCATCTTCTGCAACACTTTGTCTTACAAGTTGTTTCTCAGGAAATTTTAAGTATTGTAGAGATTCTGACTGATAACCTGCAGCTTTCAGCAGCTGGGGACACAGCCATGGAGAGCTACCACTGGGTTACTGCACTCATAAATCTTGTGTTTGTAAATGCACCAAGGCTGGACAATGGATAGGAGATAGCAAAGGATCAAATACAGGAGAGGTGAAGCCCCCTGACCCTTTCCAGTGAAGAGTAGTTTGTGATCAGTTTTTATCATTGCTTCCAGTCCACAGCAGCACAGTGAGGTAGAGGAGAAGGGCTGAGGACATGCTCTTACACACCTTCGGGCTCGCTGTCGGATGCGCTGCCGTAGTTGGCCAACAGTGAACTCAGGGCAGAGGTGACGTGCTTGGGAACAACAGTCAATCCTGCCTTCCCATCTTCCTGATCTGCTTCATCCTTGTCAGATTCTGCATGGAGAGAAAAGACAAGAGGGATTTTTTTCCCCAGTACTCCTCATGCCAACAGCAAGTCTTACTGCTAAATCCCCATCTACACCATTGTGCAAGCCTGATGTTGGGCACCATTGCTCCACAGCGTGGTCTGACAAAAAAAACCCCAACATTTGCCTACCTTCTACAGACATTCAGTGTCAAAAATCATCTCACCACTGGTTACAGTCCTGGCAGCAAAGCTACAGAAGCAAAAAGTCTCCTGAACAAGAGCTTGTGCTTTCTGTTTCTTTCTTCACGTACTCAACATAATTATAGGCTTTATTATCCAGAGGATTTCATAATATGAGGTCTCACTGGATTTAGTCCTGCAGAAGTGGGGGGCTGAGGGAGGAGGATTCATAAGCCAGGGAGGGGAAGGAGAATTAGGTTTATCCAAAGTGAGAACAGAGAATTTTTGGATAGTAAAGAAAGCCTAAGGGACACCAAGAACCAAGGCTACAAATTAGATGCAGTACTTCAGGCCACTTGATACTGAAATCCCTGCAGAGTATTATGGATATGCATGAGCAAGTGAGGTATTGCAGTCTCAAACTACCCCAAGGAGAGGATACCAGGAAGACAGACAGCAAGCAGACAAAGAGTGATGAAATTGAGGATCCTCTGAAAATGGAGCCTTACCAAAAAAAAATTCTTAAAAGCAAGCCACCACAGTTTGCATAGTTTAGACTGAAACAAAGGATCTATGTGCACCAAAATCTCGGAAAGACTCTCAGGTGAATAAGTAGAAAAGGAAATGCTTTTCAGGAATACACCTACATACAAATTCATGTACATATGTGTATAGACAGACACACACACCCCCCACTACTAGAAATATTTTGAGAAACTAGCCTGGGGAGACTTCTACAAACAGACCGGTTGTGATCTTATTTTCATAAGGAGAAAAAGTCATGCCCTCTCCCATCCCTGGTCTATCTAAGCCTCTGCCCCCCAGAAAAGCTGCCTCACACGTAACATTTTACTGAAATAAACCACTTTTGAGATCTTTATTTTGAAAACACAAATGCTTCTCTATTCCAATATGTCATTAACAATTGGCCATGTGATTTGTGGCAGTTCATGCCATTCAGTAGAACAACTTTTAGGTAAAAACACAGGTATTTCTCTAGACTACTTGCCTCTTTTTACTTCAAGCTCTTTTTTTGAGAGGGATTGATCCTCACTGAGTTTCTCATGCCAATTTGCAATGACATTGGAAGCTCATGATAAACACAGTGCATTTTTCTAATGGAGTGTGCATAGCACCTGCATACACTTCAGTTATAAATAGAGCTTTACTTTAGTTTGATTCTGGTTGAATGATTAGGTAGAATGATGCTTCATTCTACCTCATCCAAAATGTTGAGTGTCTTCTTTTTATTTTCTTTAAATTTTCAAGAATTACTTTTAATCTGCTTTTCAGCAAATTAAGAACACACACTTACTGGAATGTATTTTCTCTTTGAGAGTAACACATTTGGAGGAAGCGTTAGGCACTACTGCATACAACTTACTGTTTGTGGTCAGTAGATCCCACAAAATTTTACACCTGACAGCCTCATCATATCACCTTGATTCTGCTTATGAAGAGGAAAAGTCTGTTTTCTCATCTCCCATTCAGTTTCTTAGCTTTGAAGGAACTAGTCACTAAATAGAACTTAAGTGAACACATTAAGTAAAAAAATTTACATTCCCTCTAGATAAAGAGCTGCTGCTGTTAGAAAGGTTTAATTAAATACTCCAACAAAATGTACCTATACAGTAAAAATCATGGACTTCAGTCACAGGATTTTTTTTAAGTCTATTTAATTAAATAGTGTTTGTTATGACTTTTTATCAACAGTATAAAAATCAGCAACTGGCTTTAATAGTGTGTAATAAGCAAGAACCACATTCCTCCTCTACCTTCTATAACAGAAGTTACTGGCTGTACTTTGGTATAATTGGACTTCTTATCATTAAGTAAAACACAGATGCTGTGGGGAAATACAGTTGTATTTGAGCATACTTAAGTTTCCCAACATGCAAAGATTAATGGAATAAACAAATTGCATAGGGATGCTGAGCTCTTGTTCCCACTAATTGAAGGCTGTGTTTTCAAGAGGAAAAACTAAGAGTCAGACATCTTTCCAGGGATGCATTCTAGCCTTGTTGCTAAAAATAGCTAGAGTATAAATCAGCTTACATGCCATATTCTAAGAGTACTGCATCACTGCTGACTTTATTATAAATAGTTATAGCTGGAGAGTTTATATTGCTGCCAGCATGTGGAAACAAGACAGGCTCACCAAAAATAAAGGCACAAAAAAACCTAAGCAGCAATGCTTTTGAGAACACACACACATGGAAAGTATGAAGAGTAAATTAGATAATACAGCAAACCCCAGAATCAAAAGGAAAACGTTGACATTTTAAGTGATTAACTTATAAAAGGAAACCCATTTGTTTTCACACTCAAAATACTGTTACTTTCAAAAGCACAAAGGGATATTTAATAGTTTTAAAAAAATAATTTGATTATTGAAGTATTTTATTCTTCTGGCTTTATAAAGATTTTCTTATTTCAGCTTTTTTCCAAACATACCTCAGACAAGTTTTGTCTCCTCCTACCAACACACGTTGACATGTATTCAGTCAGACACACACACACCTCTCAAAGAGCTCTAGACCACTGGGATAGTTTCCTCCAGAACAGGCCAATCCTACTAGGGCAGAAGCTCCTATGTAAGATTTACCCCATTACCTTTAGGTAAAGCACTGACCCCACTCTTTCACAAGGAAACTCACTGGGAATTTTCTTCAAAGACCACGCCTGGAATCAGGGTCTCTCTCTACAGAAATTTCCATTTAAAAGGAAGTTCTAAGTTTTAGGTGCAGGGATGTTGGACTACCTTCAAGCTTATGAGCCTGTTGGCCCTGGCACTATTCTAGCCACAACACAGCAATCCTGGACATTTTGTGGGATTTTGGTAACAATAAGAAGATAAGCATGGCAACAGGCTCCCCAGTATTCTTCCTTAAGAAAGCCTTGCATCAATCTTCTACTTAGAGAGAGCTTTCCTGTTTTAAACGTGCAGTTAGCCCTCTCTCAACCAAGGGCAGAGCTTAGGATGTTTTTGGAAATCTCCAGCTTTCCCCAGAAGTTGCTGGTTATGCAAATGGTCAGTAATTGCTTAAGGAGTACTAATTAAAATAGAAGTTCTCCGAGTTCTTTCATCTTACCAAACCAACTGTTTGCCAGAAGACCAAGAGGGTCCATGTCCTTCACGTAGGGCTGAGCTGCCAAAGCACTCTGGTTTTCTTGTTCCTTTTCACACGTGCTGTTTTCTGGTCCATTGGCTTCATTTTGAGTTCTGTGTACATTGCAATCGTCACCATTTTTACCAAATTTCTTCCACAGTGGGCGCCTTTGTCTTCTCCTCTGTCTTCCTTGTTGCCCAAGCCTCTCTTCATTTCCAGAAGGTTTCCACATCCCTTTCATTTTGCTGGAAAACAGAAATGCAAAGCTCATACGAATGACAAGCTATGAGAGTACAATAAATGGATGTAACCAGACATCTCAGGCCCACATTTCAGCAACACGGCATGGTGTCAGGACTAACTCCAGCTCAGCTAATACATGGTGACAGGCCAGACAGGCAGTCACAGCTCATCTCAGTGGCAGGGCAATGTGACAAAGCTGGAACCTAAAGCAGAGTTTGAAGTTCATGACTTCTTATCTTTTAAGAAGGCAAAGGGTACACAGGCTAAGTAAGTTCCTTGATCATCTACAGCGAGAGGACACAGTGTTTTCATTTCACATTAGAGAGTCACAAATACTGCCTTCACTTAAGCAATCAAGTCATTCAAAACAGGGTGAATGTGGAATTCAAATGGGTAGCATCTACTATAAGCATACTTCCACTGATGAAGTCTCCTCTTTCCAGTTACAGCTCAAAGAAGGATCTTGCTGCATTCAACCATCTGATACCATCAGATGTGATGACAGCCTACTGCCTCCAACTATCGTGCCCTTCATTTATTTTCCACCCCAATGGAAAAGGAATAAAAGAACCTTCTATCATGACAACGGATTTTTTTAGAACTTGAAACATAATAAACAAGTCCTAAAATATAGGAAGAGCACAGCATGCTGGTTCCACTTATCTTCCATGGTTCCACAATCTTCCAGGTTATCCTATAAACACAAAACATGTTTAAAGGAAGGTACCTGGAAAGCTTAAACTCTTGTCAAAGTTTACAGATATGAAAATAGGTGTGATCTAAAAAATGTAGAAGGGACAAAACAAGCTTCCTAAAAATACTCATTTTCAAGCAACGAAAAAACTTCAAGAAACTTAGTTCTGGTATTTAAAGAGTGGCTACCAAGGAGACTGAGACTCCCTCTTTACAAGGAGTCACATGGAAAAAGACATGGGGTGGTGGGTTCAAGTTACTCCTGGGGAGATTCCGATCAGACACAAGAGAAAAAAATTTTCCACAAGGACAATCAGCCATTGGAATCATCTCCCCAGGGAAGTGGTGGAGTCCCCATCATCGGACACTTACAAGATTCAGATGGACAGGGTGCAGGCCATCTAATCTAGACCATGCTCTTCCCAAGCAAGGTTGGATCAGATGATCCTTGAAGTCCCTTCCAACCTGGTATTCTATGATTAAGTCAGCAAAACAGGACTGCAACAAATCATCAGCACGTTACAACCACAAGGACGTACAAGATCTACTGTTCTGAATGAGGCCTGTGGTTTATTCTGCTCAGTACTCTCTCCCTCAGCCTCACCTACAGCATCACAGAGGTCCTGTTACCCTTAGTCAATCACATAACACCACCTTTGAGCAAGAGCTTCTTCCCAAAACTTCTCCCTGGGTCTAGAGTCATGCATCTAGGAGCAGAGTCCATAGGGGCATTTCTAACCAGGTACTTCATCACTGATAAGCAGCCA
>VWZY01008189.1:213370-225656 GCA_013399075.1 Chloroceryle aenea
GTTCATCACTGATAAGCAGCCAGTGGTGCATGTGAGGAAATTAAAAAAAAAAAAAAAAAAGAGAGAAGAAAAGCAGGGCAAATGGTCACCCTTCTCCTCACTCACCTTTCCAGGCTGTACCACTTAAAGACCCTCTCTGACTAGAGATGCTCCCAAGACACTGATAGTTTTGTTTCGAGTCTCATGCTGTGGGGTACTGCATGAATGTCTAACCTCCCTGAAACCTTGCAGCATGGTGTTAAATCTTTTGTGGAAAACAATTTGTTTTGTCTTCATTCTGATGTCTAAAATAGTCATTTGGTACCCTCACCCTTCTTGAATTACAAGAAAAAAAAAATAATTATAGCTGCATTCTGTTCTCCTCTTCCCACCTATGCATTTTTTTCCTAGTCCTCCGTTGTACAGCCATTGCAAATCACCCACTTCTTTGCTTGGACAAACACTTCCATTACCAACATTCCTCTCTTCCATACCTTTCCAGTCTAATTAGTCCTCCTTAAGAGGAGAATGGGGACTGCCATAGCATTTCAAATGGCTATACATATCACAACAAAATAGATTTTATTTCATTCTCCTGTCCTTTCATGATTGCTCAGCCCCGATGGCATCATCTACCATAGTGCTCCTGGGGCACAAGAGTCAAGCTACCAGCTTCCCATCCATCAGCCTGTCACCCACAAAAGGAAGCTAATATTAGCTCCTAGAATTCAGCTCCACCTAGAGAGAAAATTGCATTTCTGAACTTGTACAACCAGGCTCTAAATTCAGGATGTTTTTGTGTAAGTAGAAGACAGTGAGCAAATATAGGCTCAATTAGAGGTGTCATCCTTGATCAAGGGTTAAAACCAACATTCTGATTTCCCTGGGGCCTCCAACACCCTAGAAGCAAAACAAAACAGAACACACACAAAAAACCAATGAACCAACAAAACCAAAAAACCACCCACCCAAAACAAAGGTCACTAACACATCCCAACAAACGTCAGCTTGTCACCTGCCTTTTGCCTTCCCCTTGTGAAAGATACTGCTCTTCACTGCCCGTTCAGAGGGGATAAAGAGCCATGCTCTATTAATCAGCTGTTGCAAGACACCAGCCAGACTATCCCAGTGGTGCTTCCACATCTCTAATCTCACACGCAAGGATGCTGAGAATTAGCAGTTGTAAAGCACTTCAGAGAACCACAAATGGAAAGCGCCACAGAAGTGTTAAGTATCTAATCCTTTCTAAATCTTACTTAGCTATTTGCTTTAATACTACAGCTCACAGAGAACAAGCTGTATTCTATTTTTGCCTCGTGCATCAGTAAATTTGCTAGACAAGCACCAATTTCAGAATCTTTCCTGTTGATAGACAAAGCAGAGATGACAGCTTTTTGGACAGATCATCAAGGCTTAGAGAGTTAGCAGCTCAGGAAAGGGAAAGGAAAAAGAGATTTCTAATAATCAGAGCAAAAGGTCACCAAGTTAACCACCTGTAATGCTGAGAGCTTTTATTCCCCCAAAACCAATTTCCAGATATAAAGGTAGTAACAAATGTAATGGTATGGAACTGATAGGGGATGTTTAGGACTACATAATGCACCCCACTCATGGCCACAAGAGTTACCAAACAAACACTGCACAGTTACTGGGCGAAGCAAAACTCTCTCTACTCAGAAGAATCTCCAAACATAATATTACAGATGTTTGTGGTGTTAGTCTCAAGGCCTAGGTTTGGTTCCTTGGGTCCAAAGCACTTCTGCAACTTTATATCCTCTAAAGGAGGTTTTACTTCAGTCTTTTACAAACCTTTCCTTCCAAAGGCACGTAAGGCAACCAGTTGGAGGGGGTGGGTAAGTGTTGAGTCTTATGAAGCACATGCTGCACCAAGGGAATTTGCACTGTCACCATTTAACAAATTATACTAACCCAGCATGAACCCTCTTCTGCACTGCTTCAACTTCTTGACCATTGCGCAAGTTTTATTTTGTCTGGTGTTATCCTCTTAAAAAAAACACAACAAACAAACAAAGAACTCAACAATCACCTAGGCAAGCTCAAGCTTCACTTACACACAGCAGTAAATGGTATGTAGCAAGAGCCCCTTAAAAGTGAGTCTGCTCCTTCCCTCCAGCTCAGTCATTCCAGTTTAAGCAAGTTTAATTTCACTGTAGTGGACTATGAAGCACTGTAAACAAAAGAACATTACATCTGCTGTTGATCAAATGACCCGTGCTCTGTTAAAGGGCAGCTAGATCATGTATACAGTGGAAAGCAGTAAGAGCTGGGTGACCACAGCAAGACAGTTGCACTTCAGAACTCCTAAAGGAGGAAAGTAACATGCTTGTTTCAAAAACACTTACCCAAACTGCTGGGTAGTCAGCACTTCTCCCCTTTCTTCCTTCTGCATCTGCATCGTCTTCTTCCTTTCGATGTTTGCCAATGTAGGAAAATTTCTAAAGGAAAGAATAAATATTAGTTAAATAAAGCTCTTAAACAGTTCACTGTACTTTGTCAATTCTCCCTTTACCAAACCACCATCCTCTATAAACGTTAACAGACTTTTAAAACCTTTCATGGAAGTTTAACAGGTATTTCCTTCTTTAAAAGGCACTGGTAAGGAAAAGAAACCTAAGTGCATTTATGCTTACGTACTCAGATTTAAAAATAAATAAATCATTCTACCAAATTGGCACAATTAGACTTACCAAACCATCAGACAAGCTCCAGACAGACAGTTCAGTTATGTTTATGGACCCTCTACCTGCCCCTACACATAACACAATTTAGTCCTGCAATTTTATTTTTATGGTGCTTCAATTGGAGTATTTGAATGATCTTAAAAGGTACAACATGCCTGTGGCAAACCAACTGCTGAGTAATCTCAATTAAAAAGGTTATAAGGCTTCTGGGTGCACAAGATTCCTTTAATGTGACAGTTAGAAAAAAGCACACAAGTTTCCTCTCGAGCAATAGTCAGTCTTGTGCTGGCACACCAACCTCTACCTCACCAAAATTACTGCCCCTTTTTTTTCCAGCTTCAAGAAAAATGGCTAAGTCATGCATATTAAAAGGAACCCACTGGTATAAAGTCTCCCAAACCACCCCTCTTTTCCATTCCCCTCCTCCTTCCCCATCCTTCCCTATGGGCAAATGCCCACCACGCTGGTTCTAACATGTCAAGCTTGCTGCAAATGACCATCAAAGCCCCAGAACAGCTACACTAGTTGCTCTGTAAACATTAATTAGCTAAATCCCAGTGCTTTCAGAGAAAGGTGGTAAATAAGAAACACATGCACACTCCCACCAGCTTCTGGATTGAAATGCAAAGTATAAATATTTGATAAGTCTATTAAAATGGAGTAATGAGAAACTTCAAAAGCTACTTGCAATATACAGCTGTCAAAAAGGACCCCTATCTTTGTTTAAATATTTAACCTTATCACACACATCGTTCCCATTTTATAACAGGAAGGTTAAGTGCCACATTGATACAAGACAGCTTCAAGCACACACCTAGGGAAAATGATGAGAAACATTTCCTATAAGAAGCACCTAAAGATGCTGTAGAACTTGTTTCCTTTAAAAGGATTTTGAGTTGTGATTATCTTTTCATTGGATTTCTCCCAGAAATCCACCATACAGCTCAAGCAAGCACAAGGATGTGAGGTTTTATCTCTGCTCTTCCCTGTTAGCTACATTTGTTCACCCATGTTCTAACACTCACTACACACAGTAAGCATGCAACGAGTTATCTCAAGAGCTTCACATTGATTGAGACCCCTGTGCTTGGCACCTCACCACAGTTTTAGGATAAGGTGCTTTCCTTCACCCAAGTAAGGCTCACGGGAGGAGAGAGGGCTATAAAATAAGTAATTATGCTCAAAATTGCCCCAAGCTCATCTCAATTTTATTTTATTTTTTAAAGACATAAGGGAAGACCCTTAATCCTAGAGCAAAGGAGTCTTCAAAGTGCTCCTGCAGTTATGCTCATTAAAGACATATTCAGACACGCTCTCACAACATGATCTGAGATGTGACTGCCTCCCACTTTCATTCCTGTGAGTTACCACTCCCTCCACCAAGCCACCCTAATGGACTCCATGAATGCTTTCAGTTTGACTCCTTGCCAAGACAGACAGATTTCTCCCAAACCACCTTTCCAGAGAGCAGAAACTAGCAGCTAAAGACAGCTCAGGCTGTAAGTCCAAGTACAGCTGCAAATGCCCATCTGAAGGCAACTGTGTTTATTTTCTCCAGCTCTTCTCAAATGCTAATAGCATTTAACTCACTGCCTTTCCCCTGTGCTGTCAAAACAGGTACATTTTCTGAACACACAGTTTCATTTCATTCACAATGAGCAAATAAGCATCTGCTAATTTATTCTTCCACCTAAGGACTAGGTGTGCAGTAAGCTCTAGACATTCAAATCCAGAGGTCACCAGCCTCTGTACAAGGCAGACTGGGTTCACTCCTCCCCAGGTGCTCTGCTGTGCAAGGAAGAGTTGGGCTAAGCCCACCAGTGGGTCCTGGCCAAGTCAATGCCACTCTTCCCTACAAGGAGCAAGTGATGGAAGAAGTGTGGACCAAAGTTACCCACCTCAATGTACCAGCCCCAGTGGAACTCCATAACTCACTACATACCACAGCCCCAGCACAAAGAGGCCTGCACACCTTCTAGCATCAGCCAGACCTACTCATGGAGGCAGCAAAATTCAGCTGGACCCTAAGTGGAGGCAGATGCCTACAATGGAAACAATATGGTCTTGAGGTACAACTTTATGGCAGACTTTGCAAACTTCACTATCTAAGGACAGCCACAAATTACTAGAGAGGTCAAAAATTTACCAAAAAAAGATTTTTTTTTTAATACAGAAATTTCTTATTCAAAAAGGCTAAATTTCAGAAGACTGCTCCTGCACAGAAGTGTGACAATGCAGAAGGAAGAGCCTATATTGAATCTCTCCACACAAAAGGCCATGAGTTAAAATCCAGTGAGCTGACCTGGGTTTGAATCCTTCTCAGAAGGCATGTTCTTCTTCCCCTAACAAAAGGAGGTTCTCAAAATATTACCTACAAACACCACTGAAACAGAAGTAGCAGCCCAGCACTTGGGTCCTGTAAACAGCTCATTAGAGCTTGAATACAGACAGCTTCATCAGTCACCACAAAGGCTTTACAAACCTCAGCAACTCCTTGTAAAAGAGGGAGCTCAACCAGGAGGTGATGGCACAGTAGATTTCATGAGGGAGTCAGTACTGCCCAAGAAGGCAGCCCCATTCCACAGCAGCTGCAGTTTCCAACCAGACACTTCCATAATCCAAAATGGGCAGTTTTTCAGTATAAACTGTCAGGACAACACCAGAAAACTTGTTCTCAGGCTGAGTATATTGCATATATACCACAAGAGACACATGCAGCAGCTTCTGGAGACAGGGAATGGTGACACTGAGCATAACCACTAACGTGTGCCCTGCTGAAGAAGATTATTTTATTTTTTTCAATAAATGAGTGCATTACCTGGAATCTTACATGTTTTATAGGCCAGCATACTCAATCTTCCTTCCATAAACATCAGGGTAAACTAGCTCTTAGCAAGCAGTGGAAAAACAGAGCTTTGCCAATGTCTACCAGAAGAGAGACCTGTTTCTATGGCAGTTTACACAAGGAATTTCTGAGTCAAAAGCTACACATGTTTATCATCTTCACAGGAACAACACTGTGATCAAGTTGCCTCAATAATTTCTTGAGCTGGTCTTGATTGTATATGCATAACCAACAGCAAAGGGGACATGGAGAGCCCAAAGGGAACAAAAATGGCTCAATAGAGAGCTGATAAATTCCTGGTTTAAGACCTCCAGGCATTTTATCAAGTATTACATGTGTAGTGTGATTTTACCATATGTTAGTTAAGGCAGATTTATTGCTATGCCACTGGCAGTTCAGAGTAAATTTTACTGTATCTACCTTTACCTCAAGCTACCAACACATTCCTTCTACTTTGCTTCATCTTCTCTACTTTTACCAGGTACTAAGAAATTATTTTCCTTATTACATGTTTAACATGAATGCAGTACCAGGGAAGATTCCAGTGTATTCTAGGTAATCATTATTTATCTAGAGAAGCAGAAGTTAATTAAAAGTGGTGCAGTCAACAGTACTGGCCTTCACTCATGAAGCACGTGCTCAGCCAATGGGATGTATGGCATGGAAATGTAACAGTCAATCCCCAACCAAGCAAAAAACCCAAACCCACAACAGATTAAAGAAGGTAGGGGAGGAGGGGAAGAATTTATAAGCAACACACAAGATCAAGAAAATCCTCCAGTGTTATCTTTGGACCCAAGCAAAAGTAAGTTTAACAAAAGAGCAGCCTTGCCACATTCTTCCTAACAATTAAGAAGAGTTGGTTAGAAACAGACAGGCTAGCAGGACCCACATCTCACTTGGGAAGAAGGGAAGACAGCAATACCTCATTTTGACATGCTAAGGAAATGCACCGTGGGTTAATTCCCTTTAAGCTTGTGTTTAAGAATCCATATGATGAAAACAGCCCATTTCTCAACACTTGGAAGGGACGGGACAAATCAAAACAAGAAGAGCAGTTGCACTCAAATCTGATGTCAGACTTCACAAGCATCTGCCTGCAAAACACAAGGAAACCCTGAGACCCCGTTTGCTTAATTAGACTGCCTGGCTCAGCAGGTTCAACAGGCCACAAAGCATTAGAGTCTTTTAGGTAAGCAAAGGTGTGAAAGCTGCAGCAAGGAGCAAGGCATTGTACAGAATCAGACAGAAAGCAGCATTCTGACCCGGAGATACTCGCTCCTGACCACCTCTCTCCCTTCTCTTCCCACTACGTGCGTACAGTTCCACTTTAAACAGAGGCTCTTTCTACAAGATTTTAAGCAGGATACACAACTGAGAAACACAGCAGCTAATTAAGAAGAAAAATCTCAGCTCTGTAAGTAATTATTTATAACGGCTTTATTCATAAAGCAAGGCAGGAATGCCAGGGATGCAGCACAGAAACACACATGTTAAATCGCTGCAGCCTAATTAGAAACAAACTACTAATGACCTAAAAAGATTCAATCTTAGCTCTGACTGGAGCTTCTAGAAAGAAAAAGGCTTTTTCCTGTCACCATAAACCAAAGCTGCCTAATAGCTCAGACTCCCTCTGGTGTTCTTTTCTTCTGTACAATGCAATGTTTACTGTGAGTCAACAACAAACCTTCAGTACCAAACCAGTGCTTTGCTGGTGACCCAATTAATGTTTCACAAAAGATTCAGCTGGGTTTCTCTAGTTTCAGCTGGGTTTCTCTCTTTTCTGAATTAAAATAATAATAAAAAAGGCAAACAAAAGAAAAAAAAAAGGCTACTAGGAGAGGTTCCGTGCTGTACAAACAGTAACAACGCCACCCAGGTAGTCATTCTACACCCACCCATTACAGCGAAAGGAGATGCCCAGAGGAGGACCAAGTACCAAAATAAGCCACAGCACTACTCCATCTAGTGGCCTTGGCTTAGAAGGTTCTAATCCCATATTGCCTCTTGGTTGGTGGCTGCAACTATGAGACTTGATTTCCATTGGTTTTACTGTGCTGTATGAACAAAGGCATTCAGCAGTGTTGTACCACAGCCAAATGATATCCATCTGTAAAACACCAACAGTATCCATCAAGACATTGTCTGGAAACTCGGCAAAACCAATCTCAGGCAGAGTATCATTGTTACAATTAACTGAATCTAAATGCTGCTTTAACTCACAGCATCCACTCCCCAAGCAAACATGATCTAAAACAAGACTGTACACTCAATTCCTGCTTCCCAAATGAGCTGGGATACAGTAGAGCACATAGTAACAGGCACCTTAAACATCTTTTCAACATTTAAACCTTAACGTCAGCAACTAGACAGAAGGAACTCTCCCAAACACTTCCCAAAACCAGAAAAGTGTATGGAAAGTTGAAAATTAGTAGCACAGATTCTGCACTCAAGTACTGAGGGTTTTCCTTGGAGCTACTGTTAGAAAGTTAGTGTAGGCCACCAGGCAGACCAATCCAAGGACATTTTGAGTTTTGCTAACCCTGTTAACTTCATCTTGTAGGTAATAAAGACGTGGTGAGTGTTACTGTTGGAGATGAAAAGAGGAGAGCAGTATGTTGACTGACAGCAAATAAAAACAAGCCCTCGGGCATCTTCTGAATAAAAAGAAACCTTGGAACCAAAACTAATCTAACACCAAACTTGTACTTACACCGATCATAAGCAATTTTTGTGGCATTTTAAATTTTAAGGGATTTTTCTTTCTGTATCAACAAGAGCTGTTTTAAAATGAAATAAAAAAGGAAGCCACAGATTAATTTCATTTGTAGAAAATGAACAGCAAGTGCAACAGCTGATGTGACAGTGCTAAGACTTCCCTTTGCCTTTCTGAAATTTGAAGAAAAAGCTGAAACCATGTTCAAAGGAAAGTTAAAACTTGCAGGAATTAACTTACCTGGGGAGAAATTTTGCTTGGCAACACAGCAAAAAGTGAAGGGAGGCAATAAAAAAAAATTTCCAACTAGACATTTAACGAGGGGGTTTGTTTGTTTGTTTTGTTGTTTGTTTTACAAAGCCACTGGGTAAAAAGGGAAGTCAGATTCAAAGCAAGAATGCATCAACATTGTTTTTCGACATAAATAAAGCAGGATTCATTGTAAGACTGCATCAGACTTCTAGGGTTATTTTAATAAAAACAAAGCAAAACAACAACAAATAAACAGAAAGACACCCCCCCAAAAAAAAACACACAAAAAAAAACCAAAACAAACCACCCAAACAAACAAACAACCCCAACACCACAGTACAGGTGACCAGTACCCTGCCCAAACTCATCACTGATGATCTTATTAAATTTGTATCACTTTCCACTGCATATAGGGCTCATATATGGTCACTGCTCAGGGAAACTAAGCCCATGTACTGATCACCTGCAAGACTACATTCTAAAGTCAGGAGCAGAATTGAGGAAAGTCTACAGCATCCTTCACCAACTGAAAGAGAGTAGATTTTAATCAGTTCAACACTGAGGGGAAAAAAAACAAATCAGTGAGAGAAGGTCTATGGAAGTAGTGTGGAGTTTTAAACATTCAATGCTTGGCAACAGAAAACAGTTATAGCACCTTATATCACAGCATGAGACCTACTGCTGACGTGGGAATTTTACCTTGCACCCTAGGTATGGAATCACAATCTCCATGGTTGGAAAAGTCCTTTAGTATCAAGTCCAACTGCTGTCTAATTCTATCAGGGCCAGTACTACACCATGTCCTTAATAACCACATCTAGGTGGCTTTTAAAAACACCCAGGGATGCTGATTCAACTGCTTCCCTGGGCAGCCTGTTCCACTCTTTGATAACCCTTTTGATATAGAAGCTTTTCCTCATGTCCAACGTAAACCTGCCCTGGTGCAACTTAAAGCCATTGTCCTATCAGTTCTGACCAACACCCACCTCTCTACAACCTCCTTTCAGGTAGTTGTAGAGAGCAAGCAGGTCTCCCCTCAGCCTCCTTTCCTTCAGACTGAACAATCCCAGCTCCTTCAGCCACTCCCCATTAGGAGTTATTCTCAAGACCCTCCATATGGAGCTAGACTACCTGACACAGTATCATTCAAGATTCTGTTCTCTTTCACTAGAAAAATGTCAAGCAACACAAAGTTCTTAAAAATTAGGAAAACTCCCTGTAGAGGTCTCCTGGGAAAACATAAGCTGTAGAAGTTTGCACACAGCACAACATATTACAATAGTACAATAGTTCCAGATTTCTTAGCTATAAAAAAAACCCAACACACACACACATATTTCTGACCTAAAAGGTCTCCATGATCAGGCTAAAAGGAATGAGCCATTCACCTAACCTGAGGTACCAAATCAAACAGCTGGGAAAGCTGCTTCCTTCTCAGTTGATATTCTGCCTTGTATTATAATCATCCAAATGATTATAGCCTCTGCAGCTCGCACCCCCCTGGCTCTGCAGGTCTGAGGAAAAAAAAAGTGCTGCAGGAGTTTTGTGGAGTCCAAGGAACAGCAGCAGCAAGCACAGGCTGCCACTGCCATTCAGCTGTCATTTGATGATCACAAAGGGAAAATACAGTAAAATAAATTAACAGATCACAAGTCTTACTCACTTTTTTCTTTCTTCTCTCCATCTAGCGATCTCTTCTGGACTATCTAATTTTATTCGTTTAGCACCAGGTGCATGTGCCTAAGAAAAAAGTATTTTACAGGTGTTTAAAAAGGGGAAGGGGATAAAAATCCACAGAAAAAGGGAAAAAAAAAGTAAGTTTCATTATGTCAAGTAGAGTAGTATCACACTCCAAACATGGTGAGATTGCACACTGCAGCTACAGAATGAATCTGTTAAAATACAGCCCCCTAGTATTAAACATATCTTCATCCACAAGACGGTCTTACAACAGATTCTACTCAGAGGAGGTGTTTTTCTTCCAGAACAGTGGAAGCAAGCCTCTGAAGAAGGGCACAATGGACTACAGTAAAGATTGCACAGACTCATGTTTTGGGCCCAGGGGGATACCTACGTTCTTCCAGTGCATCTGGACAACCCTCTTGTGGGCACTGAAATTGCAGCCTTCTTCTGTGCACTGCAAGATAAGGGGGTGAACTTAAGACACACTAAATTACACCAAGATTATGAAAAAGCACTCGAGCACACTTCAAACAATGTTTCAACCAGATGCCCGTACAGTTAGTGATACAGAACTTTCAAGTTAGTTTCAAAACAAACGTGACTGTAAAAAAAAAGGTAGGAAGGGATAATGTGCTTCTAAATTGCATCTGATTTTATTAAAGTCAGTGAAGCCAACGTATCTGATAACTGGAGATAACATGAAGTTAGTTAATCAAAGAGAAAGACTTGCAAGACTCTCCAATTTCAATGGTGATACTTCTTTGCAATGAAGGAGTGGATTTTTAAAATAAGTTTTACACACAAAAACCTGCATGCAATACTGTGAATCAATTCCTACCACTCAGCCATACTTCAGAAGAAAGACACTTAAATGACTTCAGCAATAAAACCAAAAATACAGGTGAGACCTCCCCTACACACAACATCCAGAAAAAAAACCAAACATACTTTTTGTAGCTCTAGAATCTCTTTGCTAAGTCTGCCAGTCAGAGTGACTACATCTGGCTACTTATCAGGCACAAAAATATCACACTGTAAATGAAAGAAGCCAAACTCATCAACCTGTTTATGTTGTGAAATATGTTCATCATACTTCTCCTGGTTTTTATAGCCACGGTCACAGGTATCACAATAATGAGTGAAAACTGGCTCTCTTTTCTTTTTGGTCTAGAAAAGAAAAAAGAAAAAAAAAAGAAGAAATCACCTGAAGAGTTGCAGTTATAATATTACAAGGTATCACAGAATGCTAGGGGTTCTTAGAAGATTGAGCCCAACCCCCTGCCAGAACAAGACCAAAACTAGGGCAGATCACTCAGAAATGCATCCAGACAGGTCATGAAAGTCTCCAGAGAAGGAGACTCCACAACAGTGCCCTTACAGTAAAAAGTTCTTCCTCATGTTGAGGTGGAACTTCCTGTGCTCAAGCTTAAATATTCCTATTTTTAATTAGGTATGAAACACTTTGATGAGTATTTTTTGTTAATAAAGCCATCAATTAAAACACGTTTCAGAAGTTTCAAAGATAACCTAACATGAAAGTGATGTTCACATCACTTATCTTGTGAACAAGATGCCCTGCACTTGGCTCTTTCCACTACCATCTTTCCATCAGTTATGGATTCTGGAAACATACCAGGCTGGCACAGATTTATCGAGGGCCAGGAGGAGAACTAGGCTACAGCCCTGAGTCTCCTCCCCATCAAGTCAGACCATGCTGGTTCTCACATGACATGTCACAGCTCAGAGGGCAGCAGACATCCTTCATTCTCCCACTACACACCTCAGGGCGATCTGGCTGTTTGGCCCTAATTTAGGTAACAGAGCACTAGTGTAATTCAGACACTCTGGCATCACCACCAGTACAGGCTTTTCTAAAGTAAAACTCTGTTAGAATGCATCTGAAACGTATCTTTCACAGAAAGACAGAACGGTTTAGGTTGGAAGGGACCTTCAAAGATCATCTAGTCCAACCCACTCGCCACCAGCAGGGATGTCTATTAGTAGACCTGGTTGCTCAGAGCCCCATCCAACCTGGCCTTGAACACTTCAAGGGAAGGGGCATCCACAGCTTCTCTGGACAACCTGTGCCAGTGTCTCACCACCCTCACG
>VWZY01008189.1:226628-243708 GCA_013399075.1 Chloroceryle aenea
GCGAGAGTCTCGCAGCTCGGCCGGGGCGGTGCCCGGCTGCCGCTGAACTTAACGGGTCGTTTTTATAGGGGCTTTTTCGTTAATAAAGTACTTCCCGTGAGGGGAGACCGCAGGTGGGAAGCGGTCTAAGTCCAGGTTTAAACAACCGCTGCGTTGATTTGTTTGTTATTTCCCGCTGCATTCCCGTGTGCGCTTGCAGGCCTGTGTTCTCTTGCAGCTCCCAGGGCGAAGGTAGTGGGTGGAAAAAGCCAGGCGGTGGTTGGGTCTTTGAAGGACACTTTCCCTTCTCTAACCAAAGCTCTTGGTGAAAGTAGGGCTTTCCGCGGGGTGCAGAACAGGCCTGCGAGGAGGCCGTGGTGCCACACCTGCCGGCCTCTCCTCTTGAGAGCAGTCACATCAGAAGTGGGCTCTCTGAGTCTGCCAGGCTGGCTCTTCTGCAGCAAAGATCAGGTTCTCCTGCTTAAACTCATCCACGTTCTGTATCAGTCATATCTCTGGAAGTAGCAGTTTGAGCGTGAGTATTCCCTGTCTTTAATTCAGGTTCCAATCACTGGTATAAGTACTCAGTTTCTGGCACTGTTTGTTATTTGGTTATTTCAAACAGTGTCCTGTTGTACTGGGCACTGGTGAGGCCANTAATCCAGAAGAGGGAGCAAGAGGAAGAGAGAGCAAAGCTGCTGCCTTGACTAACACCATAGCAACATCGCACTCTGGGTCTGTAGCTTGGCTTTGTGCTGAAGTCCTGACTACTGGTCATCTGAGCTCCTGCAGCCTTTCCTGTTCTGATTTGTGTTGATGGCTTATTTCTTTCTGGAAACATGCTTGTGCACACTGCCAGTACCCATATTGTGTATGAATCCACTCGACAAAGTAAATTAAATCTGTCCTTAGGTAACAGTTTTGCACTAGTGAGTGTTTTGGCAGTATCTAGTCTAGGTTATTCTGCCTAGTTTGTCTACTTTTTGTCCCAGTGTACAGCAGCTCCATAGTAGTTACACACCAGTTACACTGGCAGATCTGCCTGGGGATTTCTGTATGAAGTAGGTGAAGGAATTTATTTGCTTAAAAAAAAACAAAACAAAACAAAAAAAACCCCAAAACCCTAACAACCAAAACTAAAAAGACCAAAGCCCAACTACTGGGGGTTTCTTTATTTCTTTTATAACTTTTATAAACTTTTACTGACTTACAGCACCTTGGCACAACAACTAAGTGTACCCTCTCGACACATGGGGCCGTACTGCTGCTGTGCAGAGGAGGAGGAGAGAGTGAAGTACTTTGGCATAGTGCACTTTGTTGTGCACAAGTACAGCTCCAGCTGTGTCCCTGCAGCTGGAGGGTCTGAGAGGCAAAGCCGTGTGGCGGGGCTGCCACAAGCATCTCCTGCACTTGCTGGTCTTGAGACAGAATGCACCTTTATTAAAGCTGATCAACTATTCCAGTGTTTTCTTTCCTTGTCATCTCACTGATATTTGAGCTTCTTTTAGCTTTTTTTTTAAGAACACTGGGGGTTTTATTTGACTTTCATAGTTTCCACCTCCCAACAGCAACAGTGTAGGACTTTGAGCAGCCATCCTGACAGCCATTCTCTTCCTGTCAAAAAGGTTTCCTTCAGAACTCCTGAGACAACCTTCAGCAAATGAAGCTCTGCTTTCACAACATCAGGGAAGCAGGTGGCTGGAGAAAGCTGTCCTGTCAGGGTTTTTTTATATTTTTAAAGTGGTCTTTCTCATACCAAAACGTGAGATGACTTGGTAGCAGGATTTTTTTTTTCCTATTCCTTTATTCCTATTTATCATTCATCTGTTGATTTCCTCTCATCTCAGATGTACTTCATAAGCTGGGGGTGTTGTGGTTATTTTCCTTCTTAGTGCTGAAATGGATTTGTATGTCCTGGTTAAAGTCTTTCCCATTAAAACAGTAAACAAAGTAAGCGACAGGTCTGTCTGGGTGCTTTGTGACTAGCAGACTGTCCTTGTTCTGTGTCTTGTGCTAAAGAGGAGAAACAGCTTTATGAAACTCACTTGAAGGACTCAATTTCTGCCTAGCTTTTGTCAGCTGACAATGGAACTGTAGCAGGTTTCATTTCACACCATCACAAAGTCCTAGTTCTTTAACTGGAGATGTAATTTCCTGGTCCCCTTCATTTATGTGGTTTTATTGCACCTCATCTTTTCATCTAACCCTCAAGTATTCATAAAGCTAACAACATCTTTTCCTCACCAAAACATCTTTCTGTCCTGTGAGTCTTGGAGTCAGTTCTTGAAATACTGAAAGGAGGAAAGGTGCCTGTGTTTCCTGATCTAAATCCTCAGCAGAATCAAATCTCCGTTGTACCAGACGGCTCTTTGTGCTGTGCTGATGCTGTCCCTGCACGTGCTGCCCTGGACCTGGCAAGGCCTCTGATCTTGGGACCGTTGCTGATCTTTGCTTACTCCAAGTGTCTCTGTGTTGATTGAGCCATCCTTATTAAGAGTCTCCTCTGGGGGGCATTTGCTGTTAGGATAAGTGGCTAAGCTACTTCTGGACCCAGAGCACATGGTACCATATCCAAACAAGTCTATAAAGAACTGTGCCTGCTAGTGGGGACAGAGCCAGAGATAGTTCAGTTTTGTTAGCAGTGTTGGTGTCTGAATTGTTCCTTTACTGGGATTTCCTGCCCCCCTCTCCCCGTTACAGCCAGAGGGTGAAGGGTTGACTGAAGCACGAGAGCTCCATCCACTGCCCCAGCCTCCTGACAGGCACTCAAGACTTCAAAGAATCATTGCCAACTCGTCCCTTTTTCAGCAGAGCACCTAAGTCTGTGCCTGCTGTTCATGTTTAGCTGAACTGGGAATAACCTTAATCTTGGAACCATTCCTAAAGCAGGCTGGCAGTTGAATTCCCTTCCCTCTGCTCTCCCATTCTGTGTATGTACAAATGATGTGCGTGCGTTTGGTGGGGCACTGGAACGGGTTGCCCAGGAGGGTAGTGGAGGCCCCATCCCTGGAGACATTCAAGGTCAGGCTTGATGGGACTCTGAGCAACCTGATCTAGCTGAGGATGTCCCTGCTCTCAGCAGAGGGGTTGGACTGGATGACCTTTAGCAGACCCTTCCAATCCAAGGCATTCTATGATGTGATTCTTCACCAGCAGGCTTCAAGTGCTTTATTAAGGTGGTAGATTATTTTAAATATACCAGTTTATGACACATGCATTGTAAATCATCTGTTGGGTAAATCAGCTATTTCTAGTCCTGTTCCAGAAGACACTCGTGTAGTAATGCATTAGTAGCAACATACTAATTTAATCTGGGGGGGAGTTGTGGTTGTTCATTGAAATACGGCGCTGAAAAAAGTTAACTTCTAGAGGTTTGTTTAGATACCTTCTTTAAATGCTAGACAGAGCAATGACTACGTGAACTTAATTCCAGGTAGATGGGTGTTTTGGGAATGTGGAGACAGACCATACTCATTTGAAATGTTTAAGATGCAACCCAAGTCTGGGTGTTCAGTTGCAGGACCAGCACTGCCTCCAGGCTATAAAAGCGACTGCAGCTCAGAAACTCCTGACAGTGATGATGACTTGGAATCTCTTCCTCTACCCAGAGACACAAACAGAGACTCAGAAGAGGAGACAGAAAGAGATCCTGCACCCAAGTGAGTACCTTCTTAGGTTATATGTGTATTTACACTGCATTGCAAATGAAACGTGCCTGCTTAAATTATGAGAAAGGGACAATATTATCTAAACAAAAAGGTAAACCCTGTGCCCGCTGGTGGGGACAGTGCCAGAGGTAGCTCAATGACATTTTCTGCACGTTCTTTGCGGTCAAAAACATTCCCACAACCTCTTTGACACCCAACAATGAAATGAAGTTGTTTAGGGCAATCAGATCTCCGTATTTACTTGTTTTTGTTTAGTTCTGCAATTAAAGTTAAAAAAAATCCTTAACGTTTTTCTTGTTTCTGCCAAGGACAGACACCACTTAGTGTGTGTGCTGGAGTTTTGCTCTGTTTCTGACCTCTCCTTGAGAGGTCCTCAGAACTATTTATGGGCATGAATTTATGCATTCAATTAAGTCAAGTCCAACGGAAAAAAAGCCCAACAAATTGTTTAGCAAATAACAGGAGTCTGCACATCCTCTCATTTGGGGGCGTTGATTACTCACAACTGCTGCCTTGACTTGGGTGTGTTCGTGCTGGGCCTCCTGTAAGGGACTTGAAGGGCTTCATGCCATCTTAATGAGTGTGAGAGTAGTTACTGCTCTCTTTTTTTCTTGTTGCCTTATTCAACAGTTTTTCAGTTAATTAGAATTGATCTGGGGAAAATACTAGTCAAAATGCAGACAGTGGATAAAAACAGAGAAAGAAGCGTGGTGAATTTAAAATTGCTTTGTGACTAGAAGATGGGATTTCAACATTATGCTGCTTTTCTTTCTACAGCAAAATCTTTCTTTATGTTTTTGGGTTTGGGTTTTTTTTTTTAAATGTCAGAACATCTTTGGAGTGAAGCTTATACTCCCAATTTAGTTTGGTTTTCATGAATATGTGGAGCCTTTTGTACTGTTTCCTTGGTAACAGCAGGATATTTAGTACATAAGACTGTTGGAAATAGTTTTATGTCTTTTTTTCCTTTTAGAAATGTAGATAATTGCTGTGCGTGTCAAGGTACTTATTAAGTGAAATCTTTGTATTTACAGAAAGCCAAAAAGACTTCAAGAAGATGATGATGATGATGGCTTCTTTGGGCCTGCTCTTCCTCCTGGATTCAAAAAAGAAGATGATTCTCCAGAGAGGTAATTAAAACTGAATTATATTCAGACTCTTTGCCTTAAAACAATTATTTTAGATAAAATATTTGGTGTCACTATTACAGAACACTTCAATTGTGCACTTCAGATTCAGGTGGTTAGAACTGCTTCCTCTGCATTCCGAGAACAGGAACAGCTTTCCCTTGAAACAGAACCCTCAGCCCTCTTAGGCCTGGTTGGAAGGTTGGAAAGAAAAAGAAAAAAAAACTGAATTACCCAAGTTCTGTTCTGAATGGCAAATTTCTTAAGATGGGTCTTGGGTCAGTGCAAGAAACCACAGGTCCAAGGACCCATAGTTCTGTTGTTCTTTCTGGGCTGAGAGGGGGTAGGGTAGTTAGCTTTTAAGTGGTGCAGTAGAAGCAGTGCTGGAGTTGTCACTTGCTGGTGCATGAAGGATTATTGTTTGGGTGTCTCCAGGTAGAAAACTAATCTGACCAGTGTAGGTTTCTAGAAAGCAAGCTGTCAGGTGTAAGCAAGTAAGCATTGTTTATAGCCTCTGTCAGGAAGTTTTCCATTTGATCCCACACAATTACAAAATACTTCCTGAAAAAAATATGGATTTTCTACGCAGAACTTGACTGTGTCTCCCAGCCTTCTAGTCTTTACATCAACCTGTGCTCTTCCATCTATAATCTGAAATGGTAATCCAGAGTGAAATCACAGTGCTTCCAAGGGGATGCTTATGGATGAAAGGTACAAGAGTCCCGTGATCACCGCTGTCTTCCTCAGAGCAAGAGGGAGCTGGTACACAAAATAGATCAGTATCTACCTCTCGGGTAGGAGTTTTCAGGTCTCGGAACGTGACTCAGTTAGATGTTGAGCTGTGTATGTAGTATGCCATCTCAAAGGAAATTCCAAGTTGAAACTGTTTGGGTTTTTTTGTTTGTTTTTAGTTTGGTTAAATTTTTGTGATGTTTGGCAGCAGTTAGGAAAAGAATAATTTATTTAATTGGGATTTTTTTGAATTATCCTGGTATCATTTCAGTCACACTTTGCTGTAATCAAGAAACTTTTGTAATTTCAGATATCAGGTTGGATGGGCTCATTTGCTGCTTTATAAGCCAAGAGTAACTAATATATTTTTCTTTTTCTTGCGTTTCATTTGTACAATGTGTTACTTTAATTATATATTTTAATTATAAAATTTACTAAGTCACTAAAAATAATGTCATCTTTAATATAGCAAATAAATGCTTGTAGCTTTTAGTATCTGCAGAGGTAACCTTCTTGCTTTCTTGGGTTTCGACATGAATACTCCTGGGGTAAAATGTCATGTCGAAGTGTGCTAAGGAAAACAGGAAGAAAAGAGGCAACTTGTAGAGCAGTAGCACAGGTGATCACCCATCATACAATGTTAGTCCTTTGTATGTTCACCCAGCCTAGCAGTTTATTTCCAAAATGCTGTATAACTTGCATTTACCTTCGTAGCACAAGAGTCTGCTTTGTGTCTGTGAATATGAGAGATTAAAGCAGCAAAAGGCACTTGCTGGTTTTTTGGTTATTTGTTTTGTGTGTGTTGGTTGGTTGGGTTTTTTGTAGCTGTTGTTTTGGGGTTGGTTTGTTTGTGGTGTTTTTTGTTGTTTTGGGTTTTTTAAAATCCTATCTCACCATACAACTGCTCCCAGCACACACTGAGAAAGCAGTTTGAGCAGAGCTGGTTTACACCCAGCCTGATTCCCTGGATAGGTGGGAAAGGTGTGATGTGTGGGAAGAGCCTTGTCTGTCTTCCACCCCCATACACCTGGCAGTCTGGTTGTGCTGACACACCAAGGCGTGTAGGGTGTAGACCCAGTGCTGTGAACGGGCTCCCCAGTGCACTGCCTGAGCAGTGCCAGCTGGCGAGCTGGCCAGGAATAATGCAAACGTTCCCAAAAATATTCACACGTCAAGGTAAAGAGCAAAGGTTATCTTAAAAAAAAATAATGTTATCCATCAGAGGGATGTAGAAATGCCTGTCTTGAAGCACGAATTAGCAAGGACTCCAAGTCCCACTTTCCTTGCCACATATGAAATCCAATATTCCTTAAATGCAAACTTAATTTGTAAGTTTGGGGTGAGGTTTTGGTTTGTTTTTTTTGTTTGTTTTTTTTTTTAATGCTAAGAGATATGTACCAAAGTTTCCAACAGCAGCAAAATGTGAAATAGAATTTTATTAAGATTCAGTTCACCTGTTCAGAAAGCCTTTGGGCATCTGGGAAGCTGTCAGCTGGGTGCTGCTGAGGAAGGACCCAAACAACAGGGTTATTCGTGTGGGGAAAAAAAAAGGCAAAGCACTGAAATGGAAAACGTGGGAGGGATGAATATGGGAACCATTTTTCTATTCCTTGGAAGAGCCTTTGAGCTGTGAGAGAAGCAAGGCAGACTATTTGAGATCTGCTCTTCACATGTTGCCCAGATACAGCCCACAACATAGATGTTCTTATATATTTTAGTAAAAAGCTTTTTTTTATAGTTTGGTTTAACTGTCGCTTCATGCAAAATAAAGGTGCTTGTACACTCAAGTAAGAGATTATTTTGGCCATATCTGTGTAGGTTTAAATTCAGTCTTTTAAAAATTATATTGGGAATCTAAAATATGCTCTTAACAAGAAAGCAGTCAGAAAGGAACCGAGGAAAAGAAAAGCTGTTTCTTTATTTGCAGCAGCAGCTAGGTGGGGGTGGAACTCCAAATTTAACCCAGGCCTCTTGCCTGGATTTAAAAACTCATCAGTGCCATTGTCCTAGCCTGAGCTCACATTTATTGCTTGTGTCTGTCTGTCCGTGATTGGCTTTCTGTCAGGACTTTCTGCTTTTTATTTCCCCTCTTCAAATCCTGACAATGATACCACCTACACCAGGTCTGTACCAATTAGATTATGTGGGTTTAGCAGAAGACCAGAATGATCATCGTTCAGTTCATACTGTGTTACGTTTGATCACCCTGAAGCCCAGAAAATGGAGATAATAATAAAAAAAGTCTCTGCTGATACATTTTGAGGATACTGTCACTTGGCTATTTCTGCAGGTGCTAATTGCTTGGAGTTCTTATTAGCTTTAAAGAATGTGATGGTGGATTATTAAGAGGAACTTGTTACAAGTCTTTTCAGTACTGCGAGCACAACTGGTAGTAGGCACTGAACTGTTTTCATCCTTGGAGAGACTCTCATCTTTCTGTGTTCCTGGAGACAATTGAATTATACTGCTCATAGAGCTGCTGTGTAAATACAGATCAGTGAAGTTACCTGGGATCACAAAACTTTTCTTCTCTTGCCCCGACTCCAAGGGAGAATGAAATTACAGTCGGAGCCGTTCGCTGATGCTGTTTGTCGAAGGACAGTGACACTGTGCTGCAATGCAAGAATGAACCAAATTGGCTCTGCTGCTAGAGAAGGAGTAGTGAATGTTTGACCTCCCACCTTTCCTTGCTCTTAAGCCTGGTGAAGGAAGCTTCAAAAGAAAGTGGATTTCCTTGACTCCGTGCTGCAGCTTTTCCCATTTTCTTGCCTCCCAGCCATCTGCAGAGGTCTCCTGGAAAACGGGGAAGCTCTTCAGTTATTTCTGTGATGTGTATGTAGGGGGCACACTTGGCACAAGGAGGAAGGAGAATCACACTTCTCAGAAACATTTGATTTTTACTTTTAGATTAATTTATTACATTTTTTTCCTGCAGCAAGCAATGGAAGGCTGTTGTTTAATGTACTGTCCATATTGGTTATATTAGTTCCTTTTTTATTATTATTAGTAGTAGTATTTTTTCCCCTCAACTGAAAAACAAGATTTTCCTTTTTATTTTTTCTCTTAAGGCCTATTATAGGTCCTGCCTTACCTCCTGGCTTTAGGAAACCTTCGCAGGACACTGGGAATAGCAGATGTTCCATAGGACCCTCTGTTTCATCAGAATTCCATACTCAGGTTTGTGAAAACAAAAGTCTTGTGTTTTAGTACAAGCTATCTGAAATGCTTTAAAAAAGAGCCTAAAAAAGTTCTTCTAGACATACTTTTCATCATGACAATTTAATTTTAGAGCAGAGAGTGTCTGGCATATCCTAGAATCATCAGGGTTGGAAGGGACTTTAAAGATCATCCAGTTCCAACCTCCCTGCCATGGGCAGGGACATCACCCACTAGATCAAGTTGCTCAGAGCCCCATCCAGTTTGGCCTTAAAAACTTCCACCATATTTTTGCCTGAGTCAAATACTGAAACCTAAATAAGGGAGAAAAAGGCTGGTCTGATTTGTTGTGATTTTGCTGTTAGACTGATGATGCACTCACTGAACACAAGAGATCTAGACATCCTAAACTACAGGAACTCATCCAAATGGTTTTCTATTCTTTCTTTTGTTGTGACAACCTTCACAAGTGACCACCTTGGCACAGTTCAAATTTTTAAAGATGTTAAAGAAGTTATGCAACCTGTTAGAATGAAAAAGGTTACCTGTAATTCCCACTGTTACCCCTTGGCTGATGGGGGAGCAACATGATTGAATATTTCACAGATCTTCACCTCCTTAGATACATTTATTAGTGGCTGTGTTACATAAGTTTATCCAAAAGAATGCTTTGGAAGAACAATGCTAAAGTGTCACTATTTGTTCTTATAAATAGCAAGATGATGGCTGTAACTGGGAGCGAGGTGGAGCAGAACAGTGGCACTGACACAATGTTTGGGTTTGTGTTTTTTGACCATTCTCCTCGGGCTAGGTAAAAACTAGGTCTACATCTCATGGTCTAATCCCTAGCCACAAAATTATTCACATGCTACCAAAGAACTTTCAGGAGTAAGATGTGTGATAAAATACAGCTAGAAGCACGGGCAAGATCAGAACCATCTGCAGTGGGCTGGCAGACGAGGGAGGAGCATCTTGGAGGAGATTGCATCCTTCTTGAGCAGCACCTCTTAAGCCAGGCAGGATATCCTCACACATCAAAAATGGTGCTGGCAGCTTAGGCAATGAGTCTCTCTCGTGCTATGATAAATTCCTTGTGAGAATTATCAGTTATTCTATTTCCTCCTAAAAGACTTGAATCTTTAACTCCCAGAAACTATGGGACACAGTAGACATGCTGGGAAGGAGTGAGGCCTAGGCTGCTCTGGAGCTTCACTTTTCTGATGAGTAGTTATGAAGTGTATCATTACAGCGAGCGTTGTCATAATCCTTCATGAGGAAGGATTGTCTGACTTTGAGATACTTATCATCTCATAAATCCAAATAACTATTAAGCAGTTTATCATAATGACAGATCTCTTGTGGCAGAGATGTCAAAACTGGTCTGCTTCTATATTTTACAAACAGAAAAGTCTCTTTTTTTCCTAAATAGATCTTCCAGCATCAGCTTTGTAACAGCTATTGCAGAACTTTTATTTTTTCTCTTCCTAATAATAATTTTTTTAACCTTTGAGTATTATGAGTAATATTTATGTTTTTATTCTAGTATATCTTTAGAGGCAGCTTATGCCCTTCAAACTTGGAGATGGTATTTTTTTAATGTTTGTTTAATTTTGCCTTGTCTGAGGCAGGTGGTAATGGAGTGAATTGAAATTAAGGCTAATGAGAAAGGAAATGAGACATGCTTCTTCAGTTAAAACTCAGCATGGAATTTGTTTTTCATTCTCAACTACTTTACAGTGCAATTTAATCATAAGTCTTATATCTTTGTATTTTGTATTTGTTTGTACTCGGAGAGAGGGAAGTGGTTTACTACCGTGGTTTCTCAGAATGATTATTCCTCTTCCCCAGCAGCTCCTTCTTTTAAAAGAGAGAGAGATAGAGAGAGAACACAGTCACCATATTCTTTAAAGTTGAAGCAATATCACAATGGTAGATAATTAGTGAAAGCTTTACTCCACAAATGGTTTTGAGAAAAATGACCAGGGAAATTGAGCGTTACCACCTTGCACTGGTAGTGTTGATAAATGACCAGCTCGTTCTCCCCCCAGTCTTCCAGATCCATTTCATGCAACTGGTCCTGCAGCTGTTATATTTGCTATCCCCTTCTTGCACCCTGTGGCCCACAGCCACACGTAGCCATGTCTCTTGCTACCTGACGCTTGCCTTCGCTGCTGTTCGTACTTTGCTGACTCTTTCAGGCAGAGAGGGCCAGCTGGCTTGGCTAGCTTGGAGCAGTGATGTTAAAGCAGGCCAGTTTCTGTTGCAAAGGGGGTTATTCCCACTTATATCTTCCTTAGCCCTAATCCCTCTACAGCAGTGGGATGCCAGCTGTGATGAGCCTGAAGTATAAGGCTTGAACTCGACATAGCAGGCTACCTTTCCTGCTCACCTCCTCCTTCATTTGTCCTTCATTTCCCATGCTCCTGTTGGGTGCCTCTTCTAATGAGGTTCTGCTCTTGTATTCTCCACTACTGCACCTTATTTTACACAGCACGCTCCTGATACTGGTTTTCTCCTGCTTATCACTTATGACCCCTTATCTTCTCTGATGGTATCATATCTTGGTTCTAGGATGTCCACCCGATAACCAATAGTTTGGCAAGACAAAACCAAACCATTCCCCCCCACCTTCTTTGTTCTTCATTTGAATCACCTTCTATTCTTCAGTAGTGCTTTGTGCTTCCTGTGTATATGGCCTTGATGTCACCCACGTTCTTTTCACTTTTGCTGGTATTGGGCACCTTAGCTTTGCTTCTAGGGCATGGTGGCATCACTGTTTTCTTTCTAGTTCTGCCTTCATCCACATCTGTACTGTTTTAATTTGGAAGGACCCTGTGAGCTTTCTGTACAACCCCTGTGGCATCCACAAAGATTTTTATTAACATCTAATACTTTTCAAACTTTTTTTTTGAGCCATTCTCCAAATAATTGCTTAGAAATCCAATGTCAAAAAGCACTGAAGAAGTGAAAGAGAGAACCAAGACATCAGACTGACAGATAGTATGTGCCCAGGGGTATGGTACCACGCTTGCCCCTGTACCCTGGCTTGCAAGTTAATCTTTCTAGCATCCTTACAGGACCTGAGCTGAAAATGTTCTCCCTCCCATGTGAAATTGCCATCCTTATTATGGAGATGTGTCCAAGTGTTGCTAGTGAAAGTAAAGCCCAAAGTCTAGTGATGCAGCCCTGTGTGGTTCAAATGTACCTTTGGGCACAGGGCTGCCTGCAGGGCAATGCAAAGGAGCAGGACTTGGTGTAGTGCCCCTGTGTTTACCAGCGGTTTTGCCTCAGACAAGAGATGGTGGTTTTGGAAACATGGAGACAAAGTATCCCCCTTAAAATGCCAGAACAGGTCTAATCTGGAGTTTTAATCCAGGTTTTTGTTGTCTTAAGTGTCAGATACCTTATATGAGGTTTATATGCTCGTCTAGACAAAATCATTCTAATCCTGTGAAGCTAAAGTGTTTCTTGGTAATCTTAGCACTATGGTTGAAAGAAATGTTTTCTTTTTGGAAGGTAACAGATAGTAGTGAGGAAGAAGATGATTTTATAGGCCCAATGCCTGCAAAAGGACCAGTGGAGTCTGATGTGACTAAAGACTTCGAACGCAGAGCTCAGAGAATGAAGGAAAAACTTACTTCAGCAGGCAGCGTAAGTTCGATTTCTTAATTTTGATACCTCGTTGCTGGAGCAAAGTTGTGTTTTGCTTTGCCTGTTTCTGTGTGAACACAGTTGCAGCTCTGCTTGGACTGCTGAGTGTTTGCAATTGTTAAGACAAAGGAAAATCCATGATTTCTGCTGGAAGCTAAGAGATTCAGACAACAGTGTTTGATGATGCTTTTTTATCTCCCCTCTCCCCCCCACTCCCATCTCTTTTTGTGAAGGATGAACCCAAGCAAGTTACTAGGGAATCATGGATGACAGAGCTTCCACCTGAACTGAAAAGCTTTGGATTTGGCCCAAGAACGTTCAAGAGAAGAGCGGATGACAAATCGGGGGATAGATCTGTTTGGACAGATACTCCAGCTGATAGGGAGAGAAAAGCCAAGGTGTGCATTTCTCGTCCGTCTGTACCCGCAGGCGGTGTGCGTGTTGTTCGTGTTCTGTGAGAACAAAGTAAAGGTGCCCTGAGCTGTTCAAGGGATTTATTCCCAACACCCCAGATTTTTCTTTGTTATTAAAACTTACTAATTCAAGCTTAAAGGTAAAGGCAAGAAAATAAAGAGGGTAAGGAACACTGATACTCATTTATTCCCTCTACCTGCAGTAGTCAGGTACTCTGGATCAGCTCATTGAATTTCCAGTGACACTGTGTCCAGTTTCTTCTTGTATCAGGCTGAGCAAAAACTTATCTGGTGGTGTCTGTTGTGGCCTCGACCCTTCAGATTTAATTAAATATAGATTTCCTTGCTTTTTACTTCAGACATTCTGATTGCTATATCTGTGATTTGCTTCTACTCATCAGGAAAGAGAAGAGGAAAAAAAGTCAACCAGTAAGAATAATGAAGAAATTTTATTATCTGGGAGAGACAAGAGACTTGTTGAGCAGGTGGCTTCATACAATGTAAGTGTAATAGCAAAATGTTTCCTCTTCTTGCATTTTCTTTAATTTTTCACTATTTTTTTTCCTGGCTTTCATTTCTAGAGCTGCTGGTTTCCATGGCAATGCCTCTACAGTCTTCCATTTTAGTGCCCAAACCTGTTGCTGTTTAAGTCATTAGAGCATTTGCCATTGGCTTCAGCAAGAGCAGGATGGGCTCCTCAAGCCATTGATGAAAGCAGTGTGACAGAATTGGGGGGTGTGTATGTTGTCTTCAGTTCTAGGTGGTGGTTTCCTTAAATCATCCTCACGTTGGGATGTGGTTACTGGGAATAGGCAACCTTAACTCAAAAATTAGTTTACATCATGAAGTTACCAACATCCCAAGAATCAAACAGTGTAAAGGTTTAACTTTCAGGACAAAATATGGATTAACCCAAAAGAAGCTTGATGGGCTAAGCAGATCAGTGCATTAATTACACTGTGTAATTAATTACATTAACTGCTCATTACAAGAGCATTCCTGCATGAAGTTTTCCTCAGTCTCTCCAGAAGCAGATAATTTTCACAGATGTTGATTACTAGAAATCTGGATTCCATGTCAAATTCCCTCTCACTTTTCTGTCTGCCTACCCTGTCCACCAGAGTATATGGACTATTGCCTGCTGTACAGCTGCTCCTTCCAGTTCTTCCCTGATTTATGGCCTGAAATCTTACAGAAGGCAGTCTGGTCTCTTGAGAGTGTAATTAACTTGAGAATCTCAGCCTTGGCTTATATTACATGATTGAAGTTTATCTGGCACTTTTAATAATTTATTTGTAGCTCATTAAATCACATGTCCCTCTTGATTTAGAGGCCTGCTAATCCAGAGCTATTAGAATACTGCCTTAAATTTCTTCTATATTGTCTTTCTGTTGTCATTATGAATGCAGTAGAATATTTTTCATGTAAAACTACAGGCTTTGCTCTGTACCATTGCCAGAATAATAAACATGCATAGGCCTTTACTGTTTCTAAGGTTAGTGGAGCTCTCTCTCAAAAAACTATGAAGAAGTTTTGTTTAAGAACAGTGTTTCTTGGTGTGTTTTGTTGGTTTGGGTTGGGCTTTTTAATAATCTTTTCTGATTTTTCAGGTGGTTGCATTGTTGTTCTTTTCTTTTAACGTTTTTCCTCTATTTCTTCCTCTACTGACCTTCCTCAAGGATACTTTCATAGAACAGGACCTTTAATTCTTAAAACAGTTTCACACAGTTGATTCTTTCAGTGCTGATGCAATTACACCGTGACTAAATATTGTCCATTTTATGTTTTCCATGAGAATAATTTCTCACATCACGTATGAATTGTTCTAGAGAGTGAAGGAAAATGAACCTTTGGAACAAAGATCTTGTATTTCTAGACAGGAGAAGACAGAGCTGTTCATCTTCTGCTCTTTCTGATGAGACAATTGGTTTGGACTGATCATTTGGGTGGTTTGTAATGAGTTGAGTCTGAGAAATGGGCTGCTTAGGGATACACTGCTACATTCTGCCTGAGTAAAAGAGGGACCCAATAGTCTCGTGAGAACTGATCCTACTCTCCTGTGAAATCAGCAAAAGTTCGATGTTGTATTTGGGTCGTGTCTTGGTCTTTAATAAATACAACTAAAGTCCTTGGCTTGGCAAAACACATGCTCTAGCTGAAATCTGAGGCTGTCCTATGGGCTTGCAACAGATGATTCAAATTCTGAAAAGTTAAAACCACAGCAGTGTGTGAGAGTAGGATTGGAAGGGTAACAAGCTTGTTCCTGCCCTAGCAGTGACCAAAACCAGCTGCCTTGGGGAAGTATGTAAGAAACTGGGCCTGTACTTGGAGCTACTTCTCTTGACATGTTGTCTTCATTTGACTCTGCTAATAACAGCAGAGCAACTTTTTCTTTTGCATTCTTTTTTTAATTTTTCTCTACTGTCTGTGGAGATTCAGCAACATTATGGATATCTTTATTATCAGTGAATTATTAGTATTTTAATTCAGAGTAGGCAAGACTACGTGTGCTTTCTGCTCTGTGGATGCTGTATGTATCATTCTGTTTTCCAGTTACTAACCCGTCTTCTTTTCCTGGAACTTTTAGCCTCCCTAGTTCCTGTCTTTCCATTTGGATTCTCTGTACGTCGTTGGTATTTTTGTAATACTTAATTTTTCTCTTCCCATTTTTCCAGGAGTCCAAGAGGTCAGAATCTCTCATGGACATACATCAGAAAAAGCTAAAGAGCAAAACGTCCGAAGAAAAGAACAAAGCTCAAGAAAGAAGGCCGTTTGACCGAGACCAGGATCTCAAAGTCAATCGATTTGATGAAGCACAAAAGAAAGCTCTTCTAAGAAAATCCAGAGATCTGAATTCTAAGTTTGAGCACAGTAAAGGCAATATGTTTTTATAACATAAAAGCGTGATGCTTTTTTTTCAAGGCAGTTAAACTTTGAATACTTAATTTTGTAAGTATTTTTCTGTAAATATTTGTAAGCAAAATAAATATCCTGATGTTTAACTATTTTTCCTTATCTGTAAATACTCTGTTAAGGAAGATCATCTGTACTAAAACTCAACTAATAAAAGAAGGCCCCGATATATATAAAAAAATAAATAGTGTTAATTTACTACTTTAAAACATTGGTTATTGTGTGTGTATTAGCATAAAAGTAATTAATTAAAATAGGTATTTTTAAGGAGCTCTAGAACTTGATTTTTTTTTCAGTGAAGTTGGCAGTTTCCCCCTTTCTCCTGCCATGCTTAGGGTAGTCTTCCTGAGGCTTCCTTATTTCTACGCTTCTGTACATAAATACAGGTTTATATGTATGCAGTATGATTTCTGTGCTAAAGCAGGAAGAACTGGACTTCTCTTGGTACCTTACCCTTTTTTGCCTCAGAGAGCAAGGCCTCACAATGTTTCTACCTTGTAAGTTGTCTCCTTCCCCCTTTTGGGGAGCTGTGCTGCACTGAGGGGTTAACATCTCTAAGAATTCAGCCAGTGTAGATTTCTTAATTGGAAAGGCAGTATTGGGAATATTTGGGGATTTTTTTTAGGCAACTAAAGCACTGACAGGGTGAGCATGGTGTGACTAAATCTCCATGGCTGACAAAAAAATGATCTTTATGCCTGCTGTTGGAAACCTTCCTGCCTTGAGAAATGAACTTGGGATCAGGTGTTGCCTTGTCCTGAGCACAACCCACCAGTTCTCACACATTCAGACAAGTCTGTAGCAGGAACAAGGGCTGCTTGTATTGAGATTTGGTTCTTGTTACACACTTTTTTAATTTTTGCTCTTTGATCCCTCCTCCTCCAAAAGGAGGACTGGTCATCTGATGGCCAGATCTGGCCATCCAGCTCTGTCCTTTGGTGTGAGCTGGGAGTGTGTTTTCTCTCCTCTGCTTTACCTTTTCTTTTCTGCTCTAAAGCAGCCCCTTGAAGAGTCTATGAAATCCGTGCTATGAACCTGAGATAGGGAGAAAGTGCAGTTGTTGAGAGGTCACATTAAGCTTTTCATTACTTTGTGTAAATTAAGTGAACTTTTGAATTGCATTACTACCCAAACCAACCTTTCACCACTGCCAGAGCATTCCCTCAAACAGTCACTAGAATGAGGAGTAACTCAGTAAATTAAAAGCTCTATAAGCTTTTGTGCAAAAAGGTAGAGCTGCCCTCTACCATTTGGAAAAGATGCAAAACACTTCTGCAGAAGTGCTAGTGGGTGATTTTTCAGAATCTCATTTGAAAAACCAGAATTCATTTCACAGAAAGGCCTGGCCATAATTACTGCGTAACGTTCCATCTGCCGCCGCAGATCTAACGGATTCTATTGCTATTCTGCACTGCCTGCCAGTGTTGCAGCCTCTTGACTC
>VWZY01008190.1:9098-69257 GCA_013399075.1 Chloroceryle aenea
CCATTCCCTTCCCCCTGCCCCCCTTTTCCTTACTTTTTTTTTTTTAATTATTACTATTATTAATACTATTATCTTAATTATTAAACCGTCATTATCTCAGCCCATGTTTTTTCTTACTTTTACCCTTTCAATTCTCTCNGATAACTTCCCCTCTCATGCTGACCACACCATTTCTGATACAAGCCAGGATCCTGCTGGTCTTCTTGTCCACCTGGGCACACTGCTGACTCATATTAAGCTGGCTGTCCACCAGCATTCCCAGGTACTTTTCTGACAGGCAGCTTTCCAGACACTCATCCCCAAGCTTGTAGTGTTGCCTGGGGTTATGACTGACTCTGTGGAGCAGGGCACTGTGTGCTGTGACCAAGCACTGTGGTGTGGGACATGGGCAACCTGCCATGGCTTAGGCAGGAGCGGGAAAATAAAGCCCATTAACTCTGGCTTCCTTTACAGTATGGCACCTGTGCTGGTTTTGGCTGTGATAAAGTCAATCTTCTTCACAGTAGCTGGTATAAGGCTATGGTTTGGATTTGTATTGGAAACAGTGTTGATCATTCAGGGATGTTTTCATTACAGCTCAGCAGTGCACAGTAAGCTGGGAGATGACACAGCCAGATCATCTGACTCCAAGTGACCAAAGGGATGTTCCATANCACACCTTGGTTTTTCTCAGTGAGAAAAGCCACTGTTAAGAACAGCCCTGAAGAGCAAAGCCCTTGCTGTCTTTTGAAGGCCACTGAAGTTAGTCCTTTGAGCAGAGGGTTGGACCCAGATGGCCAGAGGTCCATTCTGACCTAAGCTATTGAATGAGGACTGCTCTTCGCTGTGTGCAGCAACCACTCCTTGTGATTATTTGCTTCTTGTGAATTTTGTTTTGAGGGGAGGTTGAATGAGTTAGCAGCAAAACAAGTCAATCAACTACATATGATTTATAGCACTTCACTTTGCAGATGCAGAAAAGTTGGAGGCAGTCACCTGTAGCTTCATTACCCAGCAGTATAACATAGCTAGACTTTGTGAATTAAAGAAAAGGCCTTGTTTTCAAAACAGCCTTTTCAATTTTTCTTTTTTTTGGCTGAGATGTAAGAATTCAAGTAGGTTTGTACACAGCAGCACAAAGACTACATGAGTTGCACTGATTATGTGTCCCTGGATAGGCCAAGAAAACAGGAAAGGGAGACAGCCAAGAGGCATATTTGAGAGAAGGTTCACAAACTTCCTGATATACCATTGGGATTGTTTCCAAACGCTAAAGCTAAGAAAGAAAAACCTGGACTTGGCAAAAGAAATTATCTGCACTGTATAATACATGATGTCTCAGGATGATTTGTGACAATTAATGATATTATCCGTCATGAACAGCACCAAGGGAATAATCCACAGAAATACAACATGTTGCAAATTGCTTCCAATACCATTTCTAACTGATCAATTAAATCAAAATTTTGCCCATTTTGTAAGCACTGTAACACAAAAAAAACCCAAAACCAAAACCAAACATTTTCCATTCACAAAAAACTATTGCAAAAAGGAAATCTCAAAATTATACTTGCTGGAAATTGCTTGGCAGAGATCTTTTTGATATTTCTCATAATTTGTTATTTTAATTTTGAGATGGTTGTGAGTAGAAGAAATAAATCCTATGATACTGTTCTTTATCAGCAATTAAACTTAGAGTGGTCTCACTGTTACAAATATGCAAGAAAAGCAAGGTTAGTATTTTACTTCCTCCAAATGGCCATATACAAATGGTACTTATAATTAATTTCTCACAGAAAATGTGATTGCACCAAGTTNGGGGGAGGTTGTTGGCATGCTTGCTGCTTGTGGACTGACTGAGCATTGGTCAGTTGAGCAATTGTTTTAATTTGTATCACTTGTCTTTCATGGGTTTTCTTTTTCTCTCTCTAGTTTATTACTACACCATTCCCTTCCCCCTGCCCCCCTTTTCCTTACTTTTTTTTTTTTAATTATTACTATTATTAATACTATTATCTTAATTATTAAACCGTCATTATCTCAGCCCATGTTTTTTCTTACTTTTACCCTTTCAATTCTCTCCCCTATCCCACTGNAACCTGGACTTGGCAAAAGAAATTATCTGCACTGTATAATACATGATGTCTCAGGATGATTTGTGACAATTAATGATATTATCCGTCATGAACAGCACCAAGGGAATAATCCACAGAAATACAACATGTTGCAAATTGCTTCCAATACCATTTCTAACTGATCAATTAAATCAAAATTTTGCCCATTTTGTAAGCACTGTAACACAAAAAAAACCCAAAACCAAAACCAAACATTTTCCATTCACAAAAAACTATTGCAAAAAGGAAATCTCAAAATTATACTTGCTGGAAATTGCTTGGCAGAGATCTTTTTGATATTTCTCATAATTTGTTATTTTAATTTTGAGATGGTTGTGAGTAGAAGAAATAAATCCTATGATACTGTTCTTTATCAGCAATTAAACTTAGAGTGGTCTCACTGTTACAAATATGCAAGAAAAGCAAGGTTAGTATTTTACTTCCTCCAAATGGCCATATACAAATGGTACTTATAATTAATTTCTCACAGAAAATGTGATTGCACCAAGTTTAAACTTCATCTACAAGGAAAGGAAAGGCATGTACATTAATCAAGGGATCTCGGGTGTATTTATGTGGGTTTTTTTCTGCTTAGCACCAGTTATGTGTGTGGGACATTATCCATAAACAAGTACAGGAGAAAATGGCATTTATGACACATTTTTCAGTGTTTACAATTTTTTTTAAAGACTAAGTGAAAAGAAAAAGTTTTCTTTGTATTGTAAATTTCCTTTGCCAAAGAGTTACTTTTTCAATTTCTTTCTTTAGCTCTCTCATCTAGGGTTTATAACATTTTATTGACCATAAATCTATAGCTTTAACATGTATGCTTATATTGGTGACTCTTGCCAGGAGAAAATGTTCTCTGTGATACCTGAGCCACATATAGCTTTTTAAGTAACTGGAGCTAATGTCATACCATGAAAGGTGATGTAATTAGAAGTGTTTATGGACTATGGTTAAAGGAGAAATGGACATTTACAATGCTATTTTTCTCACGAGAATGAAAGAGGAAGTTGAATTTGCTTCCAGTGATCATTTTCTGTCTTTGTAATAGGCTTGAGCTACAGCACGTTTCAGACAAGTTTGAGGAACTGGTACTGTGTGAGAAAGATGATGTCCATGGTGAACTGAGAAACTACCTCCTGTTTTCTGGTTCAGGACACACTATGATGCAAATGATGCTATCATTTACTTTCTACCACAGGTTACATGCTGGCTGCTACTACGCACTATTTTTGCCATCATTTATTCAATCTGATTAACGTGACAGCAGTGCAACTACAGTAAACCCTGATACTTCCCAGTGTCAAACCTATAAGTCCACTGTTTGATGCCCATATACATTCCAGCATTATCTCAGACCTAAATTGTCAAGAATTTTCATCCTATCTCTCAACAATGCTATCACTGTGACAGACCACATAGTATCTTCTGCATGTGTATACTCCCTGGACTGTGGTAGAAATTATGCAGGAGGAAAAAAAAATGGCCCAGAGCCCAGACAGGGAATCTTGTGAGTCTGTGTTTGTGAGAGAGAGATGCCTAGTCTATCACAGGAGCTCTTAAACACTACCTAAATAAAATTCAGTGCAGCAAGTGAAAGCTGCAGGGCATGAAATCAGCATAAGATTTATTTTAAATTTTTCATCTGATAATCTTTATTACATGCTTTCCCTTTTGCAGATTAAATCTTTCTTAATGTATATATTTATGCGTGGCTTTCATAGAACTATAATATCATGTTTTGACCACATGGACATCTACCTGACCAAGGGGAAAACTATGTAATCCCATCTTCAACTGTATCCTCCCAGATAACCATGGCTCACACTTGCATTGACTTAAACATGGATTCTCCTCTCCTGAGACAAATTTCTCTCTAGTGTGCCCCATGGGCCAGCATTCATACTTCCCTGCTGGTACATGGGTGCTTTCTAGAGAGCACATCTAAATGCAGTAAAGGTATTCTTTTCTGCGCTATCACCACCCTGTGACTGACAATGAAAGACATTTCAAGGACAGTATGGATGCTAAACAGTCAGCCTTTCAAGTAATTACCTTCAATTTCATTGCTGCTGTTTCAGTTAAATGGAGAAATTAATATTTAATATGATGGTAGAATGGTGATACACCATGGTCCACGTTCTGTCCTGGCTCGGTGGAGTAATGAATTGCTTCACAGTTGGAGAAGTATATGTGTGTAAGTGTGTATGGCAGAATAATACTTTGCACAGAAAAGTGGGAGTTTTCTGACCTTACTTTAAGCAACCTCTCTACTCTGACTATAAAAAATGAAAATCTCCTTTCCAGACTGTACCCTGCAAAGCCTCTGACTGAGATGAAGCCTGCCATGATGCATCCAGAGAAGCCATACCTCAGGGGAGCTCTGAGGAGGCAAACCATGCCAGCTGCATTGCAAAAAAATATTTAGAGCTCACTTCTGGTGATACACCTGCCATTTTTGCCTTGTCACTAAAGGCTTTACAAAGGCTTTACAGTCCCATTTTGAAATAAAATATTTCAGTACCAGTTCCTCCTGTGCTTATCTGGGAAGATTTGAACTCTTGCAAACACAGGAGAGAACACCAGGACAGTGGATCATTTCCTCTTAGCACATTGCATGTCAGGCACGATGTCAGAAGACTATTTTAGCAATATTTTTAGGGTTGATGAAGAAAGTCTTATGCCTCCCTCTTTGCACATGCTCAGGGGAGACCCAGCCACCAGTAACTTTGTGATATGGAGTTCCCAGGAAAAACAGGAGGAAGTATTCTTTGTTAATGATTAATTTGGATTATGATGGCTCTTTACCATTGGGGTGAGAGAAGAGACCCAGGAGAGCCTTTGCTCTTTGCCCTTGAACTAATAAATAGTAATGGCCTCTGGAATGGCCATGCCCAGGTCTTTTCTACAGATGCCCAGAGGCTTCCCCACATCTTTTCAGAGTAAATTTTACCCTCTGGAATTTCCCTGCCTCTCCCATTTCAGGGCCCCTCCTCATGGCACTGGCTGCAGCTTTGTTCTCAGGTAGCCCTGGGCTCTGGCATGTGAACCTTGGCAAAGTGCTACTCTCACCTCACTGCTCCCTGCCCCTGCCTGCAGCAGGAACTAGCCTAGGGACAGTGATTTCTGACTTATGAGGTGTATGCATGCTTTGGCGCCAGCATGGTGGGGAAGCCAATCTCAGCACCTCAAGGGGTGAAACACCATGTGTCTCCCCTTCACCCTCACCCACACCTGCTTACAGGTAGGACCTAGTGATGTTGAAGTGGCCCTTGTCCCATTTCAAAAGGAATTTCACATAGACCCCTGAAGAGGGTGGTGGTACCTCCTTCACAACCAGCCCCTGTCTAGGCCACTTTTAAGAAATTCCCTTTGTTACCTGGGGAAGTGCTGATTTATGGATGTAGAGTCGGAACTGGACAGATTTATGGATTTGCAGGTTTTTACTCCTTCTTAAACCATCTAAAGGAAGATAGCAGCTCATACCTGAGGTTTAAAAGGGACAGGAGAAATCCATATAAAAATGCTCACAAAAGTCAGAACTTTCTATAGAAGGTTGTTTTAAAAAACTGTAAAATTTATGAAAGAGTATTTTACCCCTCAGAGCACTTTGATGCATACGTGAAAGTCTATGCTAAAAACTGTTCTACAAACATTGCCTCATAATGGTTTCACCTCCAGTGTAGAGCTTATGTTATGGTAAAGTAAACATGCATTACCTGTCTCTAAGAAAAGGAAAAAAAAAAAAAACATGGTATTTTTCTCTCTTGTGATGTTTTTCCTCCAGGGTATATTATTTTGTCCTAGTACCTAGGCAAAAAGTCTTCTTAATACTTTGATGGTAAGTTACGGCTTCCCCATCAGATTAGTGTTAGGCAGAAGACAATAAACATCTTTCCTTTCCCTCCTAAGCATTTCTTTATTCAAACCATAATTTGGCTGGCTGCATGATTTGAGTGTTAAAAGGAGGCATTTACAAGGTCCATAGTAGCCACAGTTTAGTGGGATGTGTTGTTGGGGTGGCTTTGCTTCTGCACCCTAGACAGCTATGTGAAAGCTGGAGGAACCATGCCACAGCCTTGCCATGGGATTATCAGAGGAGTCTGTCAGGCCGTGTCATCCCACCTTCCAGCTAACTTAGAAATTCTATGCCCTGTCTTGCCTTTGTCAAGACCACAGTACATCCAACACTGCTACTTGCTGCAGTACTCAATGCGAGTATTAATATAGCTCTCAGAAGTGAGGAATACTTGTGCTCTCAAGCCAGTGATATTCAGGCACATCTCCAGAAATATAATATTCTTCTGAAGAAGGATATTCTCTAATATCAGTCTTTGAGATTTGCAAAGTGATAGCAGTATAGCCCAAATTAACAATTAAAATTTGGCAGACTACTCCATTTAGAATAACAAGGACTATGTCAGAATTTTATTTGATTAACATTCATTCTCTGTAGAGATCAAAGACTATGTCTGAAAAAATTAGCATTTTAGGAGAAGATCTTTGATAGCCAGCAATAAAACTCTCATGCTTAACCTGAAATCATTCCCATCTGCATTTTTTATTGGCTTATAATTTATGAAGTCTCATTAATGAAATCAAACAGATAGTAAGCACACATAAAACTTTATTCTAGCGCAAAATAGAGACTCCAGATAATTAGGGTAACAGCTATTATTTTATTCCTCTGCTCTGCCCCTCCTGCAATTCTATGATTCATAGGTCAAGAGGGAAAGTGTCAGACTTTTCACAAGATAATGCTTTAATCTCACCTTAAGCTTTGTAGGCATCTTCTGACCAAACTAGGTTCTGACTGTCACTTCATTGGGAGTCTATCGATTAATGGCTTGATTATGTGGATCATGTCCAGGAAAAAAAAAAAACAAAACCAGAAACTGGTTACTTCAGTCAGAGTTTTGCCTGCTAAAGAACCTAAATAGTGGTTTTCCTATGGTATCAACAGAATTCAAAGAGCATTATTCATACACCAGATACTTTTTTGACACGTACAGTGCTACTGAACACAGTAGTTGTGGGAACATGATTGTTTATTGACAGTCAGTATACTGCAGAAGTCAGAAAGCACAAAGGGTAAGGAAAGATTACAGTAGCAGGAGTTGGCTTGGGCTGTTTTCCAACACTGAGACTATGTGGCATAGAACATCCTTTTATAAACACGACCTTTACAATATATTGTATTAGCTTATTAATGCCAACAAGGAACGTTTTATTTGAGTTTATGCAGGTTTAACAGAAAATAGTAAGGAAGTAGTCATTATTTATTACTTCTGATGAAAAATTCTATTTCAATGAATCAAACTTGTAATAGAAAAATGTCTTCAGAAAATTATAGGTATTTCACCAACAAAACCCAACAACCCCAAACAACAACAACAAAACCACGGTGTAAAAAAAAAAAGTGCAAAGTTCATAGCTTTCAGGTGGGGAGTGAATGTTTTCCATTTGGAATTACAGATCAGCTTGCATCTGAGAATGATAGCAGTTTGCCCCTGGCCCCTGCCTCTCCTGTGATCCTGCTCCCTAGGCATAACCACACCTTACTGCACTGCAGGGATTCAGCTGAAGCAGTGGCCTCACTGAGCAGCCAGCTTGGGCTGCCGCAGGGAGTTTACTTCCTGGCACCTATGGAAATGCAGCAGGAGCTTGGCACTGGGCTCACAGGACACCATGCCAGGAGTATGGCAGCCTGACTATCTTTTTCCCTTCCAGCTGCAAAGACGTATCCTCTGTTACTATGAGAAGAGCATGTACTTCCTGGCACACATGTGGCTCATCAAAACTCAGGACTGCTCCTTCCCTAGGGACCATGACATAACAGTTGCCATCCAGGTGAAGTAGTGGCCCCTTCAAGAGTGCCTGAAGATGCTCACTAGAAGAAGTGAGTCTCCCCACCCCCAGGAGCAAAGTGCTGCCTGGCCTCATGTGTTTGCTTCAGCCATTTCAAGAGGAAAGGCCAACATTTCATCATAGTTAATAATTTCTTGTCCTCTGCAGTGTTCAAAGTAACGGGCTTGCAAAGAAGCTGAGAACTAAAGATGGTGATAACAGAGCACACACTGACCAGCATTTGCCTGGGATGTGCCAACAGGTGATCACCTTCAAGGGTCTAACAGGTCCCTGTTTCCTATCTAATCAGTAATTAGTTGGCCAATATGATTAGGATGTTCAACATTGGAAACTAATGGTACTGCCTCCTCTTGTTGGGTTTTGGAGCAGGGAGATGAAAAGCAGAATGACTGTGAATGCCTAATTGCTTTAAACTGTGTCAACTCAGCTGCATGCTTGTGGAGGTTTTGCTGCATATGTGTATCAGAAACATATATGTACAATCAACATGCAATTCAAATGACCCACAGCAGTAGTCTCAAGGAAAGAATGTCTGCACAGTCTCAGTCATGTATGAGAGGTGGAAAAATTTCAAAACCTGACGTTGAAGTCAAGATTCCAAAATATGGTGGCAATCTAAGAAAAACACATGTTCAGAAGGCAAATTTTCAAAGTAGCTTATAGAAAGCATGAAAGCTGACAGTCAGTCCACGGTTTTCAGGAACTTGATAGTATCAGAGTAGCCTATCTTACAACCTGTCCATTCTTGCACAGGCAGAAGCAACCATATTTCTCTTCCAATCTTACTAAATTATAAGGTGGAAAGAAGTATTTAAAATAAATTTTAAACAATATTTAAATAAATGTGATGTTGCTTATGAGCAGAAAGAAAGCAAAATCGTCCCACAATCACCTGATACAACAGTGGTTTGCAAGACAGTAGCTGAAACTGAAGTTGCAACAGTAATGTTTTTAGACTTAGGTTAATTGCAAAGGCCTTCTGCAAGCATTCTGTGAGGTCTCTGCAACACACTGAGACCCTGAAGTTTTAGAAGAAATTAATAACATACTTGCACATCAGCTACCTACAATAGTTTACAGAATATGGAAAGAGTGCAAAGGGTGACTAGGAAAAAAGATCTTAATCTGACTTTGTGGGATTACACCTGTCTCGGGCCATTTTGTGAGACTGTACATGAGATGACAGGGGTTTGTCTCACACTCTGAAGTTTTAACCAATTAGATACCTGCTCTGTGCAGTTTCACAGAAACACTATGAACTGCGGGAGATTACTGCAATGTTATGGACAAGTTTGAACCTTCTTGGCAAGACCTGTGCAGTCACTCCTTCTAAGGAAAAATTGCCTTAGCATTTAATCAGACAGCATGTTGTTTATGACCAATATGACATTAGTATGTGACACCAAATGTAGTCTGACAGAGTTGTCCTTTGACCTGCAAAACTGTCTTGCAACATTAACAGAAGTATTGAGTGTTGTAGTTCATGATAAACTTCCCTGAATTTTTCTTGAGACAGCCCAAGAGGCTTTGGAAGCATTAACATTTTAGGATGTTTAACTTGCAATTCCAGAGTAAGAAAGAAAATTATAACTGAGGAACTATTCTGGATGCTTCATGAAAAGTTTAAGGCAGGCAAATTTCCCATTAAATCAAAGTTGTATGTAAAGATGTGGATTGTCGATGAGAAAGTTGAGAGTTGTTTCACTACTAAGGAAGTATTAGCTCCTGCAAAGTTTGTACTACTAGTTCTCGGAAACCTGTTTCAAAGCAGAATACAGGTTTAATGACAATATTTTTTTAATAGTCACAACATTTCCACAGAGAGTTCCCCAAATTAGTTACATGAATCATTGTGGGTAGGCTGTATTGTTTTAACTCAAACCTTTAAAGCCTGTTGTCAAAACCACCATTATCTCAGCCTCTAAGTGTGCTGTAGATGATATTGTGACACCAGGTACATATTTGCCATCATTTAGAAACTTATTGATCCAGTTTGCCAAATACATAAAATCAGGCTATTGAAGATGCAATGCAGATAGCACAGTCTGCACATCATAAGACAGGAGCACTGTAATTCCACTGTATATACAATATAGCAAATGTAATGAATTTTGTAGTCATGAGAGATCATTTGGCCCATGTGTTTGTCTGCCTAACACATCAAAACCCTTTTTTTTCCTCACTGAGGACATGCACCCTTCCCAGTCTTATCTGTGCTGCTGTGAGCTGGTGGCCCTGGCAAGCAGCTGTATCCCTCTGGCTGCAGCTGTCAGTGCAAGTCTGAAGAGCAGCATGTACAGTGACGGGCAAGAAATTGTGAGAGTAAATCCTGATCTGATGATTAAGCCCACTACAGTCAATAGCTATATGAGAACAATACATATTAACTTGGTATGTATTAAATGAACTTCAGGGTCTCTTCCAGCCTTTGTAGAAAAGCCTTCTGATGAAAAAGAAAAGTCTTTTATGTTGCCAGCTCACCAAATAGCCATCCCATTCAAGCCATTGGTATTGCTCTCCTAAATTCCTGCATTATTTTCCATGCTTAAAGAGCACATGTGTTGACTGGCAGCAGCTGAGACATGCTAAAAGCCATCCAAGAAGCTTGAAAACTGGCATCAGACTGTGTAAGCCTGCAATAATCCACTAATCTTTTTGAACACATTCTTTTATTTAGGCAGACTTTGGTTATTAGATTTGACACATATTTCACATATTGCAAAACTAATCATTATTGTGTAGCTGGATAATCCTCTGTTTGAGGAAGGATTGATTTTTCAACTCACATAGAAATGCTGTCAAGATAAGCACTAAAGGTCTTTGTTTGGAAGTGTAGGATATACTTTATTTTAACAGCATTATCAGAGACTTCAGTGAGAGACTTCATATAAATGTTAGGTAGTTTTATTCAGAAGGAAAAATGTATATACTGTGAGCTCAAAACTGCATCATAGCCAATGATCAAAGTCAACATGGGTTTGGTTCTCTGTGAAACATTCATTTGTGTGCTTGGAGTTAAATGATAGGTGTTCTAGTAGGCATTTAAGTATTTCTGTAAAGACAATTATAGAACCCTAGATTCATTTATGTTGAAAAAGACCCTTAAGATCATCAGGTTCAACTGTTACAGTCACTGCCAAGTTCACCACTAACCGTGTCCCTCAGTGCCACACCTACATAGAGCTTAATAAAGTCAGGAATAAAACTACAGGAAGAATATTAATTTAGATCCATTTTGATGCATTTATGCCTAAACAAGAAAATGAAATAAATGTTAAAATAAGAAATAAGGATGCACATTTAATCTAAGTGTTCACAGAACAGCCTACTTTTGCCCAACTATGGAGTATTTTCCTTAAAATATTTTTCACTAACTTGAAAAACAGTGCCCATCAGAACTTGCAGAATTAATCATTATTTTTTACACCTTTCCAGACTATTAGAAAGTAGTTTATAATCAGGTCACTGAAAGTTAGTTATTAATATTGGCTTTTTGGTGAGTATCTCTTAACTAGGTCTTTCTAATTTCTCAGAATGCAGTTTCAGGATCTATTTCTAATGTCTATGTTTTAATCACTCTTCAAGTAACTGAAAGACTTCCAATTTCAATTAACAGAACTGATTACTCATTACCAGGGCACAATAATGCTTCATCCCAGACCACATGGTAGGATCCCATTCCTTTTCTAAGGTTCCTTTTTCACCTGTGAACAAATGCTGAAAGTACAGGAGGTACCTGTTTCCCATCTGAACAGGGAACTGGGAGATACTTTGAGGGACCCATTCCACATCAGTTGTTGCAGAACTATGTTTATGCATCTGAAGATTAGCCCTTTCTAATCTGTCTATTTAAATATGCACTTAGATATTTAATTCTAAGTGTCACACACACGTTTTTGCTAACTGGATGCACAGCAGTTGCTTATAAATTTACATGGTGCTAGTTTAAACACGTGCACTTTATGACAAACTTCTAGTGGCCATGGTTCCAGGCATTGCACAAAACTAAAATAAGTCTAAGTTATTGGCTAGGTAATGAGATTGAATAATGTTTTTACTGCTTCATTAATGTAACCATTTTATAAGCATTTGCTTTTGCACGCCATATATTAAAATAGTCACCTTCTCATCTTTTGAAAGAATGTGATCATGAATGCAGTCTAACTCCTAGGATATTATAACACTTGTCCTCAGTGAATCAGATCTAGATAAGAACCATGGCAAACCCTGAGACTTGCTGTACTGTCCACATGATGAGATTTCAGTATAGGGCACTTACCTGGGTGTTCTTTGTCCTGAAAGAGAAGTGAATTTTCCTTCTAAAGTGCAGTTCTTGCAGCAATAACAGTACACAAAAAGCTCTGCATGGTTATTCAGCACAAACTTTACACTACATTTACACCACTTTTTAAAACATGTTGAAGGATGTGTGGATCTGGGATTCTGCTTTGTGCTGTAATGGATTCACCCAGTGGGAATGCTAATTTGTACACATTTTCTTATTATCATGCCTCTCTCCAGGCTTTATTAGCTTGAATGCGATAACTGTGAATTTAGCTAGACTGCCTTCAGACATGAATTGGTTCATGCAAGGCCAGTGCAAAAATCATGGCTTTTTTGAGATTTGTAGGCTGTTACCATTGGCCCTTGTATTTTTTATTACAGTTTATGCCCACTACTACTATATTTAGCCCTCTACTCCAGGAGATTCTAATCAATGCATTATTATGTTAATCAGAATTATTAATCAGTAACTTGTCCTGCATCAGTACATGCCAGCATTTGTACATGGAAAAATGCAAATTATTTTAATCACTCCAGATGGTAGATGGATTATAAGGGTAGTAAAAACTGAGCAGAGTAGCAGAAATTAAAAGCTGGTCTGCTGTTTCTTGTTTTATTTAAAGAAAATTGGTCAGTGTTTTATACTGACTGGAGGGGAGTGATAAGAGAGTGGGAAAACAGTCTGAAGACAAAACATGTAAATCTCTATCTAAATACTGCTTGGGTAAGGGCTAGCACAAATTTCTCATGTATCTTTAGAGGTGTCAGTCCCTTGTCATCCAGTCCAATGGGAACTGCTGTGCAGAGGCAACAATGCACCATTGGTGCCTCTGGCAGCAGGGAAACAGTTTCTTATCAATGTTTTTGTGACAGTGCCTGAAGACCTAGAAACAGTGATCCTGGCTGCAAGAATGTGCTGTCCCTAAGAATGTTTAGTTTGTAGTTATATTGCAATCTATTAGTGCAACACACAGCACCCTACAGGCACAAACTGCAGTCCTCACTGTGGCCATAAAACACTGTACACAAAATTTCAAAACATATTGGGCAGGCGTCCAGTGTTAGAGCCACCTTTCTTTAGGAAATGTTTCCCTACCAATGTGCCCTACCCCAATTCACTGTGATTTAAGCTCTCCCCACCCTGAATAACAGCACTAATTAAGAAAGTTTTTGGCTAATTACATTTCATACTGCTTCTTGGGTTGACCTAATTTGTGCTTGGCAGGCTCTGTAAGGAAAGTTAGTCAGTGAAGAATAAGACACTGTGTTGCAGTAAACAACTCAATTCAGGCAATATCTGGACAATCTAAAGTAGATACTTGTATCTCTTCAAAGGTAAAAACACAAACTGGTGTTTCTTTGTTGTTAATTTTATAAGGACTTTCTAGGGCAAAATTAAATGGTGTATTGGTTGTAGCATAAATATGGCCTGAAATGCGTGTAGAAAACTGGTGAATCATTTCCTATTTGCTGCATTGTCATTTCACAGCTTTCTTCCAGTAAGGAGAATGATGTTGCCCAAAACAACCTACAAAGCACATCTGGGTGCTGAGTCTCATTTAATCTCCTGAATCCCTCTTGCCTGTGGAGGGCTGTATGCAGCAGCATGTGCAGCATGCTGCGTGCTGGTGCAGGCACAAGTGGCTGTGGAGGGGTGTGGAAGGAGCCAAGCAGAGATTGATGCTCCACCCAGCCTTGCCCTTTCCTGAAAGCATGAACAAATGGGAGTTGGCACTGGCTCGATGAGGCAAATGACCTGATGAAGCCCACTTTCTCTTCAATGCTGCGGATAATAAATTGTTAGGGGAAAGACGGAGCTTTAAGCTTCTTTCCTGGCTTACCTGGTGTGTGGTGTGTGGATTCCCACTGGTGTGTGGATTCCCATTGCAGTCCAAAGCAGGGACCTTCAGCAGTTCTTACACCCACACAACATGTTCCTGAAGCTGAGCCAGGAATGACACAACTGCATTAGCAGGGTCTAAGTCTGAACAAGAGTCATGACATGTGTGGCTACACTATGCCACATGAAGGTATAAAGGTATCATGCTTGGAATGGTTCACTGCTCACTTTGCTGAAGCACTGCTTGAGGGTCAGTGGCTAATATATAGTCATAGAAACATTGGTCAAAAGATGCCTGTGTAGGTCATTGACTCCAACCTCACTCTGAAAGCAGAACTGCCACAAACACTAGTTGATAACGTCATCTGTGACTTTGGTTGAGTCCTGGAAACCTCCAAGGACTGAAACTCCACAGAATCCCCAGGTAATCTCTTCCACTCCTGCACTACCCTTCTAGTGAAAGTGGTTTTTGCAATGTCAACCTGAACCTCCAGTTTGTGGCTATAGCTATCTGCCACCTCTGAGTGGAGTTTGGTTTCCTTACCTGCTTGTGACATGTAAACATCATCACTAAAGTCAATATATCCCCATCCAGCATTCTCCTCCCATCAGTATAGGCAGTCATTTCATCATAGACTTCAGCTGGGTTTTGTCAGAGGATTTGCCCTTAGTTTACCTTTCCATCCATACATCATTGGAAATTATTTCCAAGAGGTCATGCTCCATAATCTTTCGAGGGTCTGAGGTGACCTTCACTTGTCTACAGTTCCTCCTCTCCATTCCTCCTTTTTGCCTTGCTTAAAGATGAGTGTAACATCAGCCTTTCTCTAGTAAGAATCAGAGATTCCAATTCCCCAGTTATCACAGTTTAACAATGTTTCTAAAAGCCTCTTGTGTGGAATGTGATTTACACATTCTCTACAGACTTCACTTCAAAATCATTAATGTTATTCAAGATATCAGTTTTCCCTTGTGGAGAACATCATCTGTGTCCTTAAATTTCTTCATGTAGATGTGGTTGCCTGGTTGGAATATGAGTAGAGAGCCACTGAAAATGGGGATACTTATGCAGACAGAAAATTAACATAAGATGATAATAAGCACTAGCTGTCTTCTTTTTACTGAATGAAGCTCAAAATGTTCAGCCTTTAAGATATGTTTTAAAACTTGGATATTTGTTCCTGTTATTTTATTATAGGAGATCTGCATTTTTAATTCTTTTGGTGGGGAATATAGAGTGCTTAGTACTTTTTCAACCAACTTGCCATATTTACACTTTGGGGGGGGTGGTACTAGCAACAGAGTTTTATTATAGAGGCATTTTTTAAATTACATCAAAAGAACTTAATGGCTATTATGCTTTACTCAGGTTAATTTCTCCCTCCAAAAATATTGAGTTTACTTAATATAATTTAATTAATGTTTTGGGCATGTAGTATGCATACATATGCTATATAGTGAAGTGTAAAAACCAGGAAACACTCCTTATATGACTTTACCTTACCATTCAAATATCACATAATAATAAGGATGTTAAATAACAGTTGGCATGTAGGAATTGACATCACAAAAGGATTTTTTTATGTAGCAAGTGTTTCCTTAGTCTCTTAAGTCTCATATGTCGTTCTTAAATTTTCTGCTTGTTGTGCATCTGATGTAAATCTTAGTCAAGTAGCTTCCTTACTATATTTTTTCTATCCCTTCTGTTACCTGAAATACATATCTGAAATGATAACATTGTAAAATGAAATTACAGAAGATGACAAGGGCAATCAATCATATTTACCTAAGCTGTTTTAGTAAACAGACTACCCTCTGCCAATCAACCATGAAATAATTTAATAGAATTAAATGAGGAGAGCAAAATATTTTTTAAGTTCTGTAGAAGTTGCACATGCAGTATGTGTTGCATGGATATATGCACATTAGGTATGTGGAACTTACTGGAACTGAAATGTTGACCTGGCCTATCACAGTTCAGCAACTCTAACATTTATACAACCAACAGCTTCTGCTCTGACCTAACAGTTACAGCTCACTAGAAGTAAAACAAGTAATTGTACAGGGGTGGGAAAAAAAAAAAAAAATCACACAAAAAAACCCCAGAGAGTCTGAACAGTGAATAGGAATTTCTGAAAGTCAGATTTGCCATTGTTAGCAAGATAGAGCCTCTCACTCTCTAGTCTGCATGTACTAGCCCAGTTTGTCTAAGAGGCGTAGCTCAGCAGCTACAGCCACGCATCAACCCTACTCTTCCCTGTAATTCTGTCAGCTGTAATAAAAGACAAAATGAAATATTTTGCTATCCACTGCCATTGTGTTCAGACAGCTCTTGTCAGGTTCCTACCCTGATGGCTTATTGGAGGGTTCAACATTTTCTTTTTTATTTTCCCTAAAGGAATAATGTGCTATTGTTACTCTGCTCCTGAACACTTGTCAAGATGATGTCAGGTGAGTGTGCATCATTTCCCATGCCAGAAGTCCTCCTGCCCTGCATTATGTAGGGTTCATTGTCAAGTCACAGACAACTACTTTATCTAATACTTGTCAACGTGCAGACAAAGGGAATTCTTTACCTTCAAAACCACCTGCTTGGCACCATCCTCTGCTGACTGTGCCCTCCTTTCAGCCTGTCTGGAATGCATGAATGGGGTGGAAAGGAGACAACAAGCTCAGTTTCAAGCCATTGCTCTCAGGGCTGAGCTGGGAAAGATCTCCGGGAGGGTATCTTGCACAGCTGGAGCTCTGGACTCCTGCAGAGCAATTCCGAGAGCCCAGTACCAACAAAGGCAGGTGTCAGGAGAAAAGGAACTTTAGAACCCTCATATTTCCTTAGCAGCAGTGGAAGGAGTGAAGCCCCCTGTGAAATTTTCCAGGCAGTAGCCAGAGTACATCTAGCAGCTTGCAGGACAAACTCCACAGTCAGTTTTAGGCAGCCACTCTAAGAAAGCTGTGACAGGTCTATCACCTGAGTCATGTGCCATCCCCAGGCAACAGCAAAATGCAAAAGTCTAGAATCATCTACATCCCCCCAAAATGTGAATATCCATTGTGCTAAACTTTCTAGATCATCCTTACATCTGTGAAAACAAATGGGAAAAACTTGGAGCCTTGCTTTTTTTATTCTCATTCTTGCATTATTTTTCTATCACCTAAACCAAAGTAAGCTCATCTGTGTTAATTCTGGCTTAGATATAATAAACTACAGGTAATGCCCTGCTTTTTGTGTGGCAGCATTTGAATTAGCTAGGTATCCAATGCTGACCTGACACAGCCGTAATGGTGGTATGAAGTCAGTGGATCTATTTACAGAGTAGTATATTATTCAATTGAAGGGCAGAAGGGCAGGGAAGGAGGCCATGCAAAGTCTGATTCATTTACCTATAAATCAGCTTATGGCTGGGAAGATTGTTACTTACTGCTGTTTGGCCACAATCAGTAAGAGAAGCAACAGGAACAGGTTGTAACAGTTACAAGACTGTTGTAGTCTCGGGTAAGGTTAAGGTTCGATGATGGTACTTTGCCACATGGGAATGAGCAAATTTGTTTTCAACAGCTTTTACTCCCAGTGATTAGATGGGGTGAGACAGATTTGTTACTAGTAAACCATTTATCTCTTTTCAAAAACAGTACACAACATCTATGAAACATATCTGATCAGACACACCCTATAGGAGATACACCCTTCCTACCCTTGTAAACCAGCAAAATCTACATTTTTATCTGAAACCAATAGTGTGAACTGCGCTGGATGCTTAAAGCCAGCATCTCATCACACATAAACCAAAGCAGATCTTCTCAAGGCAGTGGATTAATGCCAGTTGTGCTGTTTCAGATCATATCTACAAACCTCCATACTTGTGTTCATCTGCCAATAGCAACAATATGAAGTTATCTGCTTATAGAACCAGGCCTTCAAAATGTGTGTAGAAAATATACTGTGCAAAAAAAATTTGCCATTGTTGGAAATCATGAATCCAGAGGTCTTGATACTAAAAGCAATATTTACTCAGTCCTCTTGCTTAACACAGGCCAAAAAATGTCATCAGCACTTCCTCAATTAAGTGCAATGCATTGTACTTGAAGCTGGGTTTGCTTATCTAGATTTCAGGTATCTACACTAATATCTACAATTACTTTTTTATATATTACAATGTCTTACAAGCAGGTACAAATAGAACCATGAAACATAGACTATGCTGTTGGTAAAAGAGCTTCGCATCCAAAAAAATGTTTTGTAGACACTCTAAACCTTTTAAAACATGAAGTAATTTATTTTTTTTTAAATTTAGATTGTTTTAACACACTGACTTGCCCTTTCTATCAAATATAACCAATGGAGACATAGTTCAATAGAGATGCCTTTCTTATTTATTAATAATTAGGTATTTCCAAGAACACTGCCACAGTTTATCAGACACTCCTCAGCTCTGAACAACTTAAAACACAGATCTAGAGGAAGGAAGAAGTAAGCTTGGTATTATCTCTCCATGAATAAAATCCTTTTTCTCAGAGGAGACTGATACTGTGTCTCCCTTAAGGGACATGGCTCATTAAAGAAGAGTCCAGTTCCACATCTGCACCTAGTTTGCATTCACAAACCCACTAGAATTCCTTAGAGGATGAGATGCTCATCTTCTATAAACTACCAGGATTTGCCAATCTAGCATCACAAAGCAACATTCAGTGACTAGGGATCTTGATGGCATTGTGCTTAATGCCTAAAAACTTTGAATAGAGACAAGCATAAGCACCTGCACACACCTTAATACACAGACATTATTTAAATAGTATCCCCTCAAAACATGCAAAGTAAAATACAGTTGAAAATCCCAGGTTTAAGTATTACACTTTCTGATCTGTCTTGTAGCTTGTTTTCTTTTATTATTGGACTTGTAACAACTCAGGTAGCCAGCATAGGAAAGCAACACACTATTGGGGTGGTTTGGTAAATGCAGAGATCTTGATATTAGGAATATTGTGCACATATATTTTTCAGAGGCTGGCCTTGATTTCTTTGCTATCCCTGGTTTACTGCTGACCATGAAAAATTGGCACTTCCCAAATTGCTGTCATCACAAGCAAACGTCTTCCTCCATGTTCAGTCATGTGTGTGATATTTGTAAAGGTCTATGAGGGAAGGAGGAAGTGATGAAAATGGGATTGTTTTGTTTTCACTACTCTGACATATCTGATAATCAGGTTTCTTATCACTCCCCCTTGTCAAAACTTAACTATGTACTTAAAGTTTGAAAGTATATATCATGTAACAAACCACCAAGGTTTATTGAGCACATAGATATTGTGATGCACTTCACAGGCCATGTATCATTTACATGGCAGATCTTAAGGATAGAATATTAATCCTGCTAAGCGGTTCCTGAAACTTGTGTGAGCTTGGCTATGCATGGACACAACACCTCAGTTCTCCAACTCAAGCAGTACACAGGAAACCTCCTGCCCTCAGACACTGGGTCCAGGCGGCACAGACCTTCCTGCCTGCACCTCCCACTGAGGCTTTGCCCCCACCGGGCAGCAGTGAAATGCAGTGTAGTGCAGCATTCTTGTACATCTCACAGATTTTTAGTCATAAAGGATGAAAAAGCAAGTGTCCAGTCATAAAGAAAGAAAATAACAGTAGCTTTACATGGTGAACTAAAAGGCAGTAATGACTGCCTTTTTACAGCTAGGAGGCTGATAAGAGTTGTTAAAATGGTTCTCAAGAAGTGGAGTCAATAAGGGAGACATCAATAAGATTCTTTCATTGGTTTAAAGTTTTACAATCATGTGAAACAAAAAATTGAAGTCAGTGGCAGGTTTATAATTAGAAAGTACATAAAAACTATGACCTTTTTTTGTGGTGGGTATATCAGGCAGCCGCATTCATAAGGACTATGATGACAAAGCATGAAGACAGATTAGCCTCTTGCAGAAAAGCTTAGAAGCACACAGGTCTTAACAAATGCTTGTTCATGAGATGAAGGCATTTTGAATATTTTCATAACCCATACAGGAGAGAGGGAACACACAGTAAGAATGTTGTGCCAGGGCTGTTCAGGGTACAAGTCTCATTTCAATGCTTCCTTTTGGGACCAGCCCAATACCGGTATGCTCCCCACCTCCCACTGTGGTGTGCAAGAGCAGGAGAAGCAGCTCAAGGCTGGGGCTTGGTGAGCTGGTAAAGGACAAAAGGCACTCGCAGAAGAAGGTCTGCAAAAAAGCTAGAATATGACAAGAGACAAGTAGGGTAAATGAGGGAACACCATTAAACCTGGTTAGAGCATATGATCCTTAATTACTGTTTCGAGAGCACTTTGATGTCCTTAGGGAGAGAGTACATAAAGTTCAAAATGACTAGTTAACAAGTGATATTTTCAAAAGCATTTAGACAGTGAAGGAGTTCCAGAGACCGCTAAGTTACACAAGTAGCTTTGAAAATTCCCCCTCGAGATAATAAATGTATGTCCCACTGTTTGTTAAAAAGCCTTTCTTCTCTAGTGGTGCGGTATTACTTGCGCATGTTTTATAGTCACGTTTTTTTCCTCTAACTGAAAGCATAGCCTCAGTGTATCTCTGTGTATGTTGTGCAATAGCAGATTTGGAATTTGCATTTTTTAGATTGCTAGACAATAAAAAAAAATAGAGATTGCACAGATATGCACCACCCTTCATTAGAGGCAGTGATATGCTCTCCCACCCAGTCCTGCCCAACCAAGACAATATTGCACATACGCCTCCAGACAATGAGACTACCACACCTTTTGCCTCTAATTAAAATTATTAAGAAGGAAAGAAATGCATTTCAGCCTGTGCTTGTTAGCCAAATGTCTTGATAAAACTGAACATGTTCTGCTGCTGCCCACCATCTGTTCTTATAAATACTTCTTCAAAACACTGAAGAGGAAAACAGATTTGTCATCACTGACTTTCACCATTTTATACAAACTCTGCCCTCGGGTTTTTCTGTGTGTAAGCCAATAAACATCCATAGAATAGGACAATTTTTTCTCCCATTAAAACAATTTTGTATTTGAGACATTTCAGTAGAAAAGGCTCAAACCTAATGCATGTAGAAAGCTGACTGTGTAGAGCAATGAGGATGTCTTCACTGAATACAGCATTTTATTGGGGCAGTTTTACTTCTCCTGTTTCAACCCTTTCCTTACATATTCTCTGTCCTTTCTCTGTTAGGTAAGTCATCACAGAAGCACTGCAACTCCCTTGTCTTTGACGAAGAGGTAACTTTTCATAGCTCCACAGCCTTTGAGGCATTGAAATAGCATACACCTTCTCAGCTTGCCTTTGCTGCTGGGAGTTCAAACATTTGCAAGAAAATATGCTTTTTCCTTCAGTAAGTTAAAAAAACCAAACACCCAGACTTAACCATAGCATCCAGTCCTGTCATGATTCCCAATATATTGCACTTGATACAATGAGGAAATCCCAGCTGATGCAATACAGCAGTCTAGCTGTTGATAAATATAGTTTGACAAGGTCAGTGCTGTTTCTTAGTAGACTCCCCATTGACTTTTAAGTCCAGTCACAATCCCCGAGCTTTGAGTGGGCTGCTTTAATTATTTTGCCATTAGTGCCTTCCTTAAAAGCTTCACCTCAGGTACATAGTCAATGGTGTCTGTAAGACAAAGGAAAATGGATTTCACCTGAGGTCAGTGTTCATCTCTAGAGATATTGTTCTTCACAGCTTGAAAAAGAGGATGCATTGTATCGTACTGCACACAGGGCGCAATGTGAGCTTTCTTTCCATAATTGCAATTAATTCTTATTTTTTCTTCTTGCTCCTCTTTCTTCTCATGGAAGCTTCTCCACATAGACAAGTGAGAATTAGCTCAAGTTTTATACAACTCAGCTTCACAAGATGGGTGAATAAGTGGAACCAGATATCAACATTATCCTGTCACAAGAAGGTCAGAAGAGGCTCACACAGGTGTGGGTACTAAATTCCTTAGTGTCTGACTTCAGGCAGTACAGAAGCCACTCTTTGTTAGGCAATTTTTGGTGAGATAAAGGCTAAGTGTGAAGATTTCTGGAATACCAGGACCGTTTAAGAAAAAGCTGCTCAGCTGATATTAAATCAGTTGTGGGAGTGTTGTCACTAATCCTGTCAAAGACCCATGGCATTCCAGTTCATGTGAGGCCAGGGCTGCTTGGTAAGGAACAGTTGTACCACCTTCTCAGGCCAGAGCAAAGTTCTGCTTGCTGCCAGAAGGGACAAGAACAAGAATAGGACAGAGAAGTCTCTGATACCATCTACAAGAAGAGAGTGATTGTTTTGAACCACAGAAGTACAAGGTCAAAAAGAACAGCAGTAGCAAGTGTTGAAATGGTAAGAGGACTATCTAAATGACTTCTAGCACAGAGCATTCATCAAAAAAAAAAAACCAACCAAAACAAACAACAAACCAAACAAAAACAAACAAACAAACAAAAGTGAGGGCTTTTTTTTTCTGGTCTTCTACAAATTAAACTCCACCATTTGCAAATTCTCCCTAGAAATACCAACGGAAGTTGGCTTTTGTCTTCAGTTTCTGATACCATCCATTTCAGGTTAGACTGGAAATATTGTGAAAGAGTCTCCTGACTTGCTAACATCCCAGCTTCTCTCAGGCTCTTGAATCCCTCGTATTCAAAGCCACAAACTTCTCAGGACTTAATGATCTTTAAGGTCTCTTCCAACCAAAATGATTTTCTGATTCTATGATTCTATTATATATGAGATTGAGGATGTTATCATGTAAAACTGAGGACATTAGGCTGGCTTCAGAAGTCAGAAACAAAAACTTTACATCACTGCCAAGGCTGTTTCTATGCCAACTGAGGTGAGAAGAGGAAAGGTGAGGATGAAAATAGGTACTTGATTTCAAGTACTGCGATTTGTTTCTGTTTTTTTCTTCACATATTGAAGTTTTGGGGTTTCTTCCCCTCTTGTCCTTGTTTTCAGCATAATATCCAAAGCTTTCTGAAGGCAATGGGATGAAATTACACTGACTACAAATATGCACTGGGTTAATCCATGAGTTATTATGATATTTATGGAAATGAAAGTGCATGAGATGTTTCAAATACAGCTTCATATACTGCAGTTACTTCACACTATATCTTGTCATTGCAGCATATGGCCATTTCAGATGTTGTTTAGAGTTCACTGTTTCCCCCTAAAAATCTCAATAAGTAGACACAGAACTTAGCTTCAAAATTCTGGAAAAACAAAACAAAACAATCAAACCCGCACATTCTCAAATCTCTGAAGTTCTGGAATTCTCCTAAATTTGCATCCTAGAACCACAAAGCAAGAAGCTGAAAGGCAGAAAAAGAACATAGAAAGAGATTAACACCTGTTTTCTCTTCACCTGCCTGAAACAGGTAGTAGTTTCTAACATTAATTTCTAATTTAGAGAATAATAATAATAAATCTTTTATACATATGCATACACAAACATACATATAAATATACAAATATATATATATGTAGATACGTGTGTGTGTATAGATATCATATGAACAGGACTTTTTGGGCCCAATGCACTACCCATCATTGTTGATGGCATCGAGAAAATATCGTAGATGCACTGATGCCTTCTAGCACAACTATGTAAGTTTCTAACAGAACTCTAAAACACCTTTATAGGCATGTGCAGAACATGAATGATTCTGATCCATATTAAATATTAGGACCATAAATTGTCAGTTTGGCTCATAGATATTTTTATTAAAACGTCCTTCAAAAGCCCATCATTTTGTAAAAACATTTTATAATCAGGTAAGACTTTTTTTTTATCTCAGATTTTCCAAATGTTATGAGGTCATTCTTTCTTCAGTGTCCATTATTCTATGACAGAAGGAAAACTAGTGTTAAAGAAGATTTTTCTTTCAGGCTTTTTGAGCTCTTTTAGTTTGTTGACTTTTTTCCCCCACTTTTCTTTCTCCCTCTTCTCACCCTGCTTAGTTATTCTGCATCCTCTCAAAGCTTACACATCTTTGGGAGCATTACTATGAGACCAGGAGGAGTTGTTAGTAATGACAGAGTAATGTCTGTTAATTTAATTTTCCTTTCTGCAACTTATATTTTCACAAAGAAAAGTTACAGAAGAATGAAAGAAAAATGCCACATTCACTTGAAGAAAAATCTTAACCTGCATGCAATTACCTTCTTGGACTTACTGAAAAAAAAAACAATTAATTACAAGAGAAACTAGTATTTTCTGTGTGAGATTTTTTTTTACAAGTTGAAAAAAGAAGATAAATACCCTAAGTGGTTAATTTTTGGGTCTTACCAAAAAAACAAAAAAAAAATTAAAACACCTTTCATCCATTTCTAACTTGAGCTGTGGTTTCAACTTCTATATGAGCAGTAAAGTAACTCTTTCTTGAACTTCTACATAATTTCTTTAAATATTTCATCCTTATTGCCTCTGAACATCCAACATATATTTTTTTAAATGAGCACCATTAAACACATATGATTCACTAGTGATGATGGCATAGCTTGGGACAACATTGGTGGTTTCCACACCTAGTTTTATGTCCTGGCTTTCTCTTAGAAATTCTTCCTCTTGCTCCAGGGATAGCTCAGCAGCACATGAAGCTCCTTCACCACTCTGGTTTGGAGGAAACAAGGATTCATTTCCCTTAATACACCTGCCTCTAATTTAAGGCAGTTCAGCAACTGCTCCTGAGCAGCCATGGCACCTCTGTAGGGGAGGCAAGAGCTTCTGAGAGAAGAGCAAGGCAGATTTCCTGGCTGAAATCAAGGGCACAGGCTAGGTACATTAGCATATGCCACGTGTCACATTAAGGAAATTTGAGGAGTAATGCACTCAGTGAAAACAAAATAGAGCTTGGCAGCATTCTAAATATTTGGGGGGCAAAGGAGGAGGGAAGATAAGGTGCTACAGAGCCAGATTATTATTTATATCTGAAAAAAAAACTGCCTAGGGGGATGCCCCAGGGAGATCCAAAATTAACCCTTGACAGCATATTCAGACTTTGCCACTGTTTTTAATAAAGTCCACTTAAAAGAGCACTCATTACTGTTTTAACAGGTACCCCAGCCCTTTGGCTCAAAGTGTACTATTTTTGAAATGGCAGGGGCCAGTATGCAAAGAAAACATTTGGGGATGTTTCACCACAACTTTAAGCACAAATGACTTGAAATCTGTCCTGTGTCTTAAAGATCATGCCCACAAAAGTTCTCCTTGTCCAGTAGCAAAGTATAAAATAAAGCCATGGTCCCCGACTTTTTGACTTGAAAATGAAGCGAAAGAAATAAGATTGGTCAGCTTCTAGATTTAAAGAATCTTGTATTTGCATGTAAACCCAAAAGAATTAAGCAAATGCAGAAGAAGGGAAAATTCTTTGGAGATGTGGCTGATTATTTTCCTAACCCAATGTGTCATGAACAGCCTAGATGCTACCCTTAGAAAGAATGTGGCTTTACGACATATATCTTTGTACATCCAGTTCCGTTTTTAAGAGTCTGTTTTCTCAACCTGAGAAACATATTTCCTGAGAAAACAACTGTGTGTTGGTACAGGAAGCTGCACAGGTGACAGTTCAATTTAGCAAAGAATAGTAGAAGAACCCATGCTAAATACAACATTAAAAATCATTTATCTGAAACAAAGCAGGCATAGCTTTTGTCTTATTGCCAAAAACTTACTGGCCTGTTCTATATTTTATTCTAATTTTCCTGAGAGTGTTTTCCTAGGAAGTTCTCCAGGTCATCAAGCAAGTGTGCTTAGCTAATCTTGTGGGGCTCCTGATAATGTTTGACAACAGGTTTCTGGTTCATCGGCATGAGTTTAAGCAGTCGTGGATGGAAGCGGTGACAGTAAGAGGATAGTGGTCAGACGTTGTACTGGGGTATTGACATCTCTAACAGCAAGGCTGATGTCTCCACAAAGGTCCAGGCAATAGGTCAAAGCACCACAAAGGCTAACTTAACATTACAAATGCATACAACACAGTACCTCAGGTAAGAGCATTTATAATTGTGTGTTATATTAATGTGGGGGTGGGTTTCTTTGAGGAATTATTAAGTTCCAGCCCAAGAAAAAAAAAATGCAGCATTAGAGACTGCATCTTTCAGTGCTGAATCATCTCAGACAGAGTCTGAAGAAAATATTGCTGATGAATGCTTGCATATATTGTTAGACTGGGTCTTCCAAAAGCCTTAAGTACAGAGCAGCCACTGGATACCACAAGAAGCAAACCAATGCTGCATGCCCTATAATCTTGTCTTTAATCCACTGTTGATAAATCCTGCAGAAAACTATTAAAGCAACATTATCAAGTTAACCCATGTAAGAGAGAGTTAAAGACGTACAGGTAGAAGCACTGTACACTATTGATTAATTTGCTGTCCTGAAGCCTGTATTGTCTTGCTTTCACCACCACTTTGTAACTCTTAGCCATGTGTATAGAAGGCTTTTTTGGCCTGGACATTTTTACATTCCTGGTAATCTCTGCTCCTTTGTGATTTTCACTTTGTTTTTGTTATCATACCAAATACATCTTATTCTTCAAATATCAGAAACTGGTGACAGAAATCACTTGGGAGTGAGAATTGGCAGACTCACCCAGCAAAGAAACTGGCTTTTAACCTTTCAGTGGAGGGGAGCATCTGTTGAGCACTCTGCAGTAGGCAAGGCACTGCTAAGATGTGGGACAGCTGGAAAACTCCAGTGATGTGAGATACGCCAGCCTCTGTTTGGGTCTTCAAAGTGTGTGTTTGGTAGGACTGGTGAAGTCCCCTATCTTGTTAGGCTCCCACTCTCAAATTCTTCCTCTCATGAGCAGCTTTACTATCTTTAAGGGAAAGATTTGCTGCTACTTTCACCAAGCCCCAGCCCCCCCATTCAACAGAGGCACCTTCCTTGAGATTTTCTTCTGGCTTCCAGCTTCTTTTAAGGGCTAAAACTTAGGAGACAACAAGGAAAAGCCCATGCATTCAACTTTCCACTATTCTGGTCATGGGCATGGTTAATCATGAATTACTTTAAATGGGAAGTTTAATGGAAAAGGACTAAAATAATTTAATGGGAAGGGTTTCTTCACTCCAACATAACAGTGTGTGAATGAATGAGCAGAAGGTTCAAAGGCACCCAGACTTCTGCAGCTCTCCCCAGCCCAGGAGTCGGAGGTTGAGGCACCCTAACGTGGCTGGTCCTGGGTGGTAGGGTCAGCCCTCACCAGACCTAAGCTTCACCTGCACAATACCACTTTTGTGTCTACAAAGAGCAGACATGATTTTACTGGGGTTCATTAACTCAGGCTCAGTCAAGACCTTTCTGGATCTGCTCCAGCCCTATCTGCAGCCAGTTCAGGCACTCCTGAAACCATCAAATAAACAGGTAACACATTCAGAGGCAATGGACCTGACTGGTCCCATTTACACCACATTTGATAAGGAATCTCTGCATGGATCATAGCAGGACAGCATCCAGCACATCTTTTGCATCTTTATTCAGTAGGACAAACTCATTTTCCATGTTGCAGCCTGTGTGTTACCTCTATAACCTTTATAGAGGGGATTACAAAGCTGGTGTGTATAAGGACCCATATCTCTGAGCAAACAAAGCAGTAAATGGTTTAGCTGTATAAAGTGACAACAAAATAAACATATTCTCATTTCCTCTGCATTTATTCCTGAGTATCTGCTTATATCTGGAAACATTTATGGTGTTGAGGATGATTTATCATTGTTGAACACTATCTGCTTCTTTCAATAAAAAATATTAACTGGCCACTCTCCATATGATACTTCACTCAGGCAATATTGCAGATTTAAACAGGAATTGGGGAAACTGCAAGGGAACAGAGATCACAGAAGAAAACTCAGTGAGATGTAATATAATTAGCCTACCGCAGTACCGAATCCAATACAGGTCCACCAGCCTAACAAGAGGATGTTGTGCTAGCTGCCAATGGCAGTGTGCAGGGAGAGTTCAGCACCTCTGAATGGCAGGGCTGAGCAGCGCACTGTGACAGTGCAAACCCCTGGCAACAGGGCATCCAATTCCTGCCATCAACTAACTAAGGTAGGGAGGTGCCAAGCTTTCCTCAGCAGTGCACAGTGAAAGGACAATGGCAATTATCACAAGGTGCAGCAAAGGAAATTCTGGCTAGATAGAAGGACAAAAATGTTCACAGTGAGGCTAATGAAACACTGGAAGAGGTTGCCCAGAGAGGCTGTGAAGTCACAATTCTTGCAGATATTCAAAGTTCAGCTTGACATGGCCCTGAGCAACCTGCTGTACTTGTACTTTGAGCAAGAGGCTGTATCAGATGTCACCCAGCAGTCTCTTCTGACTTGCATTATCCTATGTTTCTGCAAACATCTCTCCACAGTGTGGGACGTTCACAGAGAAATGCAGTTAGGAATATTCATTTATTTGGAACACATTTCCATCAGGTCTCTACTGAAGAAAAGTCTTGTAACCATTTTCTCAGAAAGGAAAAATCAAGGACTGCAGTTTCTTTTAAAACTCAGGACAGTGGTGATGCCAGTACCCAAGTCTTACATGATATCCTGCTGGCTAAAGCATTCACCCAAGACATAGCTATCCATATTGTTGTCCTTACCCAAGCAGGTACAAACATGTAGATCAGCCATGGAGAAATAAGGATTCAGAAGAAAGGCTGAGAGACCTGAAGGAGCACAGCCCTGTGGTGAAAGGTTAATTGTCTTCTAAGAATGGCAATCTTCGCATCTGATGCTGGGCTATCTTTTGCATGGGCTTAGCTGGAGAAAAAGCCGTGGAGCTGGGGATATGCCAAGTTCTATTCCCTTCCCAGCTCTGCTGTAGCCCTTGGGCTGCAGTCTCACTGCCCCTGGTTGCTCCCTTCCTGGCCCTTTGAGTCATGTATAATTTATTCTGCCAAGACCCAGCTTCAACAACAAGTTTTGAGTTTCTTCCCCTCCCACAGGTGGCCTGCTTATTAGTCTCTTGGGAAACATATGCTTGAGCTTCTCCAGGCTGAGGAAGACCTAACATTGAGGTTTCCCTGGGTAGGCCCCCTAACCACCGTGCCATTAACTAAAAAAAACCCCACACAGTAGTGCCATCCCCATTACCTCCTTCATCATAATCAAGGCATGTTTTCAAAGAGCTTGGCCCCTGCTGAGCTCTGCAGGCAGCTGAACGCCATCCGTGGGCGTTAGGTGTGATCTGGGAACAGACAGTGGGATGGGCCCCAAGGGAGCAGGGCTGGCAGCTGCCAGCTTCCTGCATCCCGCCCTTCCCAGCACATGGTCACAGATCCATGTGGCACTTCTGGCCAAGCAGTGAAGCAGAGCTGAAGGTGCCCAGGGCACGCCAGGACCTCCCTTCTGAGCACAGGCAGACTCAAGCCTTGGGAGCAGCTGCACAGAGTCTTCTTGGATTGCTGCTTCAGAGACAGATGCCCACCTGACATGCCTTTCTGAACCTCGTGCCCTGTGACACAGCCAGTCTACACACCTACAGCTGCTTAGTGCTTTCAGACTCACATCCAGTGCTCTGCTTGAAATGTATTTGGGGCATCATGCCACTGTCTCAAACTCTCTGTATCTCATTTCTTCACTCTCCTGCTAAACCCTCTCTCATACTGTCCTGTCTTTCCTGCCATGGTGCCTTTCTGCCCAGGCTGTCCTTGCACATCTTTCAGTGGGCATTTTTGCTCCACACAGTTCCCCAGCAGAGGAGATCTGCATGTGTGTGACAGAACTGGTAGTTCCCAGACAAACTCTGGTTGTGTGACCAGAGGCAGTCCTGGTACCCCAATTGCTAAGTAGCCCACAAGATCCACAAACTGCTTCAGGAGCTGACAGAGCCCTCAAAATAATAGAAATAGCTTCAGGCCTGGGCTGAGAAAAAAATCAATCTCCTCAATAGACACCAGCTTCTGACCGCAGACATTTTTTACCAGCTTATCCTTTGTCTTCTGACATACACACCGTGCACTATCACTTGTTTTTTTACTGTGTCCAGAATTGTTCCATTAGACCATTACTGCAATCCCATGACAAGACTAGCATGGACCAAAGGGGCCAACTAAGTTGTCTGTGACCGTGTATAAGTGTTGAAATCTGATTTTTGCTTTTGTTCTTCAGAAATTAAAATCATGCCTTTCAACTAACTGCTATGTCAAAAGTGTACTAAGAGATCTATTTGCAGACTAAGCCTCTTAGTTTTTCACTTTGAAAGGCTCTTTGAGAGTAGAGTCTTCCAATATTCCCTATCCAAGTTTCTTTTGTACTACTCACTCGCAAATCCTTCCATTCTTGAACACTTGGATTACAGCAATGCAGGGTATGAGTCAGGATCTTAGTCTAGGAAATTACCTAATCATCTTGTTACACAACAAGATGTGTGCTTACTTCTTCAATTACTTTGTCTGCCACCCTTCTTGATAAAGGAGATATGGCTTTGGAAATATTTTTACTTTAAAAAAATCAAATTTCAGAAAGAGTCCATTTAAATGAAAATCAGCTGTAGTCTTTTCTCCCACCCAGACTCCTACTTCAGTGTCCTCTTTCAATGTCCCATTTTTTAAAGTATGCTGAATCTCCATGTGCCTTTCCTGTTCTTTGTCAGTGATGAACTCTTCATGGTACAAAATGTGCCATGAATAATTCTTTTTTACTATTAAAGGCCAAGAAATGACAGTCTACTGTACTCTACCCTGTGGGAGTATAACTAGAAGTTACAAGGACAGAGTAGAACCTCATTTTTCCTCCTTTGAAATGGCAAACATACCTTAAGGAGAAGTGGCACAATTCAAAGATATTGTAGGAATGGAACACCCCAGAGAATGGCAGGAACCATACAATACAGGTAGCAGAGAAGGTGACACAGGGACATCCAGATAATGTTACCCAGAGACAAAACAGCACTAACAACACTGGCATGTGGCCAGAGGTAACAAGCCTGCTTATCCCACTACAGATCAAGTCAAGTTGTTTTGAAGCACACTCTTCTCTTCTGGCTGGATTTACCACCTTGGGATTCATGCCAGTGCTTCCAGATGCGGGTGTGTCTGCTCTGCAGTCCTGGTAGTGGGAGAACAACCGAACTCGAGAGGGCTCTGCACACAGTCAGCTGGAGTCCAGAATGTCTCTTAAGGGAAAGGCTTTATTATTACCAGGGTGGAAAAGAAGAGGATGGGAATGATAGAAAGAGTGGGGAAGGAGAAAGGAGGGAGGAATGGTACTGCCCTATTTAAAACTAAGGTGCTCAGTTTAGCTGTGCTGCTTCATTTCTTCTTCAGACTCTGCAGCACAACAGCAGTGAACCCACTGCCAGCCGGAGCAGGCTCTGCAAGCAGCTGCGCTGCTGCACCTTGGTGACATTCCTTCTAAACCAGTAAGTGTGGCTGATCCCCAGCTGGCTCTGCTGTCCAGTAGAATAGCACACCAAAACACCAGCAAGCAATTGAATGTTAACTGGCCTGGCAATTTATGTAACACAGAAAAATGTCAGGGTCAACTATCAATGGGATTCTTTTTTTTTAAAAAAAAAAAAAAAAAAAAAAGCTGAAATCACTTCCTATAACCCAAGAACATACAGTACGTTTTCTGTGTGTTTATGAAGGGTCTTATGCTCCACTCATTGGACTCAGGCTGTCATACATCATGCAAAGATATTGCAATAATGTGTGAGTTGCTTGTACCTGGCCTTGATCACTAGTGGATTAGTCGGAAGCTTCTCTCTAGGCTTCACAACGGATCTGGCTTGCTTTTGCTTGTTCACAGTGTGTCTCCTGATCCCTCCAGCGTCATGCCATGGTGCTTAGCCTAGAAAAGTGTCCCTGAGACTTCAGGTGCCTGCACAACCAATCCCACAGGCATAAATACACTATATGGTAAAGCACTTTCCTGCCTCAAAACAATACCACTCAAGTGGCCTGAACAACATAGGAATCTGGAGAAACTGCACTGCTTTTCTCCAAGTACTATTGTCCTATCCCTCTTCTCATCCCGATCCTTAAATTGCACACAAAGCGGGAGACTGCACCAGCCAGCTCGGAGAATCCCACGGAAAGGAGGCTATATGATAAAAAGAGCCACTAAGATCTGCCTCATGCACTACTAAAATACTCATAAATTCTTAGAACAAATGCCAAAAGACAGGCAAAGATGGAAGAATATAATTTTTACTGTAACATGCTCAGCAAATCCCATTAGAAGAGTATACACTGTGAATTCCAGTTAAATGATAACAACAAGTCCCTGCTGTGCCTACCACTTACTCTAGAAACTAGTTTATGTTAAAATACACTGATATTCTCCCCTTAATTCTGACACATTTTCGGTTGAAGCAAATGGAAGTTTTGCCATTAACTCTGTAAAATGCCTTATAGAAAAAAACAAACCAAACCAAACCACAAATAGCTGTTATAGCTACTTAACAGGTAACTGCAGTATACAGGTTTATAGTTATATTTTATATAGTTATACAATAACAACTATATACTTATGTAGTATAGATAACTACAAAGTTAAATAGCTGTTATAACTTGTTTTAACAAGAAAAAGAATATTAAAATTTTACTGGAATGATTCAACATTTTCTAGTGAATTTGCTATAATGATTTAAGTGCACTGGCTCCTCTTCTAGCTGTGCTCAAAAATCAAGGGCAGGCTGAGAAACTTTGGCTGAATAACACAGAGGTTAACATGCAGGACTGAACCGATTTGCAAATCTTCTGGCCTATCTCAATCAGGAAACAAGAAGCTAAAGGTGTTTTGCTAATCCCATAACTATTTAAACGCTGAGGTCCATTTCTTTGTGCTGTGCAAGCACTGAAGAGATCTCCAGAGCACATCCAGTTCAGCCCCTCCACTGAATCCATCCATATGTGACAGATGTCTAATTAGTTCTTACAAACCTCCAGTGAAGATTTGCAACAAAGTGGTGCTTAGCCACTAGATTTTTCTTTTCATATGTAATTTAAAAGTTCTTTTCTACAGATTAGACTCTTGCTTTATACACTTCCCAGTGGGCATGTTAAACGTTTAGTTACTCTTAAAACTACCTTTAAGCAGTACCAATGTTTTTTCACTTCACAATGTACTATGCTGATCTACACTAGCTGAGCAGCTGGTCTACATTTTTAAAAGATCTGTTCTGCCACTGACGGACACTTAGGGGGAGATGATGGCAAATCAAGATTTATGTTCTTCTGTTCAAGTGTTTCATGATTCTCATGCACTTAATTTGACACTAAGTCACTATGGGCTTACAGCTCTGATGCTGACCTGTAGAAACCAGTGATTTGAGGATGGATTGTTCTCACTGATGACAGACAGCAAGATGGTTTTGTGTACTCTCAGAAAAAGCACTGGGTCACTCTCTCATAGTGGTCTCAGTTTTTCTCCCTCTAACACAATTAAATACACCTTGAAAATGAGGGAGAAAAAGAATTAGAACTTTGCTTTCTCCTAAACGACTTTCATCAGAAGGTTGTTGAAGTTTTTCATCATCACACAATAGAATTTTTAATTCTGGCCAAGATGTCAGCTGAGAGTTTTTGCTTTCAAAGGGTGGTCTACTCTATTTCTTACACATGCCTGTTGCATTTATTTTATGTGAATGGTCCTTCTGTAGGAAATTCTTGCAACTGTTCCTGGTTTGGCATGAAAAGATACTGCTCTAATCTGAGACAAAAGAAAGAAAAAGAGCAACCCATTCATACCAGCCTGGAAATAAATGCTCTTAGAAATTCTTTTCACAGAGAAAGCAATACAGCAGTAACTGATGTCATCTCCTTAATGGCTTGGAGATTTATCTTGAACTCATTACCTGAAATAACTCAGGAGTGGATGACGTAGATACAAGAGGGAAAGTTTTGTGACCAAGCTTAGTCTTCACTGCACTTTGTGGCTATTGACATGACTTGGTCCATATGGAATGCAATGATAATATCTCTAAATCTCATAGGGAAGAAGAAGACAGGGAAAAACTATGGAGAGACAAACAGAAAATAGCATCAGTATAACTTCCTTCTGATATGCAGAATATATATATACACTAAGAATTTCAAAGGATGAAACAAAATGTGCCACTCTCTTCTTGCCTGGCACATCTTGTCCTGGAAATAATAAGCTTCTCTGCTGATGGCTTTTGAGGCAATAGCAACAAAGGGAGAAGCACAAGGAGAGATTTCTAAGAAAGCTGTTTCATAAACTTAAACTTTGCCACTAGCTCCCCTGTGGGAGACAGATAGTAGCATGAAGCTGCTTGGCAAACCAACAATAGAAGAGTGCAAAGAAGTGAAGTTTAAGAAGCTGGTTCCTGGGTTGGTGCTAACCTAGGACGGCTAAATGGAGGGGGATTTCTCTTGTGCTGCTTGAGCAGATCATTTGTTCTAGGAATCAGAGAGTGAGAAAAATCAGTATAATAGGTATACTTTCTACGTATTATGCAGAAAAAGGTAGAAATGTTTTGCTTAGGGATAGACCTGAAACAAGATGTTGAAGAAAGATGTGAAAATAAACGTTTGTTACTTGATTTTTCTCTGAACAAGATATGCCAGTAGGAGACTGGAAATTTTCCTGAAAATAAGAGTGACCGTCTATGACTGTTCAGTGCTTCTTCATATGGCAACATTGTTCCTCAGACTATGATCCGGGTTATAGCAAGCACCCGTGGTGTCAATGCAACACAGAAACTCAAAAAGAGGTGCTGAAGAGGTGGACCAAGAGCAAAGAAGGTCTGGGAGTAATACAAGAATGATATAATAAACAGTGAAGGACATATAATAAACCTTATAAAGAACAGTGCTAAAGGAGACTTATACAAGGAGAAAAGGTTCTTAATGAGTACGAGGTTGATAAACATGGATTTTGTTAGAAACATTGAGCCAGAGTTGAAGGCCACATCAGGAGGGAGGGGAAGCAGAGGGAGGTTTAATTAATGAGATAGTCTCTGGATGAAAATTTAAGTGAGAGTGAGAGAAGAGAAGAGCCAGGAAGCAAGACAGAGGGGTGCTAAGGCTTGGTGGTGTCAGGTGTGATGTACATCATGGCTGCATGCAGTAGGAAGAAGAGTCAGAGAGAGGTTATGAAATGAACTGACAAAAGGGAGGAGAAGAGGACAGCTAGAGGGGGAGGAACCATTGGTTTCACTCAGCTTTCTTCCTGTGTAGAAGCTATCACAGCAATTTACCCTCTGTGTCCATTTGTTGCTTAGTTTGTGATATTTCTTCACAACCAGAGACTCTGGTAAATCATAGACCTTAGAATCACAGAATTCACTGGGTTGAAAGGACCTTTAAAGGTCATCTAGTCCAACACCTCTGCAGTAAGCAGCAACATTTTAACTACATCAGGTTGCTCAGAGCACCATCCAACCTGACCTTGAATGTCTCCAGAGATAGGGCCTCCACCACTTTCCTGAGCAACCTGTTCCAGTATTACATCACATAGTAAAGAACTTCTTCAGAATGTCTAATCTAAATCTACCCTTCTCTAGTTTAAAACCATTGCCCCTCTTCCTATTGCTACATACCCCCATCAACTGTCCCTGCCCAGCTTTCTTGCAGACCCCCTTCAGGTACTGGAAGGCTACTATAAGATCTAAAAGCTCCTAACATTACTCTCTGCTGCCATTGCTGAGAACCTTCACAACATGAAACAGAGTGGTAAAAACCATCTAATTGCTATGCATGCAGGGTGGAGTCACCATGCAGTGTTGTTATTAAGTGGACAACACACAGACAGTGTGGGAGCTGATGAAATTTAGTCGTATTTTAGTAGTGTGAGTTCGTTACTTTTCCTGATATTAAATGCCCCTTGACATGCCAAATTTACTGGGGACTACAAATAAAGTTTGTCGCCAATTTCTGGACTGATGCAGAAAATGCCACTTCACAAATTTTGACATTATAATTGTGTAAATGACATTCCTGCTCTCATCAGATGCTCCCTCTCCTGGTGCCAGGCCCACAGCTTCCAAATCTCCTGCCACAAAACCCCATAACTCTCTCAGATCTCAGTTCCCTGTGTCCAGACAGGATGATCTCACACTTCTGATTCACCTTCAGTTCTCCTGCCTCCAGGAGCAGAGTGGTGTCCTTGCTAAAGAAAAGCCCGATCTACTTAGAACAAAGTCAAGTCAGAGAAAATGGACCCACAACAAAAGAGCTGTCTATATGAGTGTCTGTGCCTCCCACTAAGGCTGATTGTGATGGCTGCTTCTGTGGACTCCAGAGGTCCCCACATCATCCTGTGCCTAGTGGCAGCTCCTGACAGCTGACTGGTGTCTCTTGGGAACAACTTCTTAACTGCTGATCTCTGGATTTGCAAGCATCTAAACCAGCAAAGTAGAGCCTGAAGCTTTTCACTAATCAGAATATAGGATGCAGATATAGGGATCAGCCTTTCAGTGCCTGCCAAGATATTATTGTCTGAAAAGTCACAGTACAGACTGACATGTTTTGTTCTTCCCACAGTCCAACTTAATTAGAGCAATGTTGGGTAGCCAGGAAGCATTCTCCTACCCTCTAGAAGTCAAAGAGATTAGCTTAATTTCCAAGGGTACATTTACATTGCAGAGAACACCATGCAGAGATCCCCAAGCTAGCACTGAGCTGATCCGGCAAGTCCACACAGCACAGCAAAGTACCCTACAGATATGTCAAGTGGAACCAAGAGGCAGAATAGTCATGTTCAGCTGCCACAGCACTGGCGGCTATATTGCATCTGGTTCTGTGCTGCCTTGCATGGAGCCTCTGCACTGTGTTTCCCAGCTCTTCAACCTCTGGGAGCAAATTCTAGCTCACCAGCTTAGATGTCTTTGTGAACACCCTAAGTTGCTGATCACAGTCTTAGATTGTTACACAACATCTCCACTCCATCACAACCTCTATCTTTTAATCAGTGAGGAGAAGTGCTTTAGCATGAACCATTTTACCTTCATTTTATTACACTTCTGGACTGAGACGCTTCTCTTAACCCCTACTTTCATGCATTAATTTTTTTATATATATCCTTGAGAAAGTCGTATGACACAAGCCCTCAGATGTCTACACTTATTCTGATCCCTTCCTTCCCTCCAATATATCCCAAAGCCTTTGTGAGAAATAGTTAACAAAAAAAAGCAATCTGTTTAGTCAGATAAAATTATGAACTGGTACTAGATATGATATGATTTACAGTTTTGGCATCAACCTATATCAGTTATTCTAAATTCAAGAAACCATTCCTTTTAGCAGGTCCTAGCAGAACAAGGAACAGGCAGCATGAGAAAATTTGCTGTCTTGCAAAGTTTTTGTAGTACTGACTCTGTGTTCTTGAAAAGCAGCCAGCACTCCATCCCATCTACTTGTAAATGTTCTGCAGTTATTCTCTTAATAACTCAAGGTTGATGGATGAATGTAAGGTTGGGCAGCTTTGTTTGATAGCCTAGGGGAGAAAGAGGGAGGGAAAGAAACAAGTATCAGCAAATAAATTGTGCAACAGACAAATAAAAGAATTACACAACACACTCTATATTTTAAATAAGCCTTCTGGAATGTTGTCATTGCCACCAATTGGTGGTGCTTGGAATTCACCAGCTAATGCTGGCAGAATCCTACCAATAATTTCATCTAAAGAGAGACGAATGTATCCACATCATTGCCCCCTACTAGTACATAAAAGAGTGTCAGCAATGCTGAGCAGTATTTTCAATAAGTTGCATTTTCTAAAGAGAAGCATTTCCTTCATTTCAGTCTCCTTTTCCCTTCTAAGCTTGAGCAGCAACTCAGGAGAATAGGTTCAAACATGAAGTGGAGGGGAGATCTGAGATTTTTCCACACCTCAGAGTCACTTTGCTAGTCACTTTTGTTAATTGTTTAATGTGGCAATTTTTCAAACCCCTAGAAGATGCAGAGCACAAAATTTTGTGCCCAAAATTTTCACAACAGGTGAGAAACACAATCACTACTGTCAGTAGTCTTAAACCTGGTATAAATGGAGATTGCCTCTCTGCTTGTTAAATACTTCTATTGTCAAGATTGCAGAAGTTCATTCAAAGTCTGTTACATATTCTTCTAGTAAATATAAATTAATTACCTTCTGCTTGAAGACATAGAAATCCTTCCCCTCTTGCCACCTCTAATCCATCCTTCTTTCCATTCCCTCTCCTTGGAGGTTCAACATCCAAAACATACATTTCTAGTATGAACTGAGGTGGTTTGTTGTTTTGTTTAACTAAAGCATGAATTGTGCAATCAGGAATGTGTGGAATTATGGGAATCGTAATGATTTCAGATCTATTACATATGCGCAAACCAGTAGAAATTAAGGACAAAGAATATGGTCATGCACAAATCACTGGGTTCATCAAGGAAACCTCCACTGGGAGGGTGAGCACCTACATCTCCTTTTGATGTTTGGGCTGGGCTCAGTGTTTCACATAATTAATGTACATTTTTCAAAACCCCAAGCACTGTATTTATACCTTGATGAAAAAAAAAAAGGCACAATAGCATATGCAAAGGGTACTCATAGAATGGAATCACAGAATGGTAGGGATTAGAAGGGACCTCTGGAGATCATTGAGTCCAACCCCCCTACCAGAGCAGGATCACCTAGGGCATGCACGCAGGAACTGATCCAGGCAGGTCTTGAAAGTCTCCAGAGGACATTCCACAACCTCTCTGGGCAGCCTGTTCCAGGCTCTGTCACTCTCACAGTGAAGAAGTTTTTCCTCAAGTTGTGGTGGAACTTCCTCTGTTTCAACTTGCTACCTTTACCTCTTGTCCTATCACAGGCCACAGCTGAAAAGAGAGTGACCCCTTCTACTTGACACCCACCCTTCAGATATTTATAAACTTTAATAAGATCCCCTCTCAGTCTTCTCTTTTCCAGGCTAAACAGCCGCAGTGCTCTCAGCCTTTCCTCAGAAGAGAGATGTTCCAGTCCCTTCATCATCTTTGTCGCTCTCCATTGGACTCTCTCTAGTATTTCCCTGTCCTCCTTAAACTGGGGAAACCAGAACTGAACACAATACTGCAGATGTGGTCTCGCTAGTGCAGAGTAGAGGGGGAGGAGAACCTTCCCTGACCTGCTGACCACACTCTACTTTATGCACTCCACTTATTAATATTGACATCAATATGCCTATTGACCTTAACTGTAATCACCAGGCTCTGTGTGTATAAGAACAGACATCTGAAGTTGACTTGCAAAGAGAAGTTTCTGGTAAATGGAGGAAAACATTTTTTTGGAAGAGTTTGTAGCCACTGTGCAGCTAACAGTACAAGCCCACAATTGGCTAAGTCAGTCTGTAATCTGGTAGTAGGTCTGAACTCCTAGCTGAAAATAATCACAGAGAGCAGCTTCTGCAGAGTGCATTTGCTAGAATCCCACCCTGGTGAGAAAACTCTACCTGACACCTTCTTATGACTGGGATTTGGTGAGGCAATCTTCACCCTGCATGTCATGATACCAAACTCTAGATATTACAGAAGATTGTAGCAGAACACAGCTTGCTATGAATTCATCTGACATGTCCCTTACTTTCTGCTGTGGCCACCCATGGCATTTCAGGCATAGTTGGGGTTCTTTATCTTTAAGACCCTTCATGGCCACTACAAAAGCTCACAGAGAGCTGCAGAGTGAAGAATACGATCAGTTTCTGCACTCTCAGCCACAATCCTCTGAGGTATAGAAATCACTATGGCAAGAAAAAAAAATTCTGGGCAGAAGTTAAAACTTTTTTTTTAGAGCTCTGAATCTGCAGAATGAACTTTCCAAGGAGCTAAGGATCACCACACACCACAGAACTCCTGCTCCAACTGCTGCAGAAGGCCCACCCCCAAGGGGTGGCTGGCAGGGCACATTGAAGCACAGTTGTCATACCCATGACTGTGGAAGCTGTGTAGAATAGAATACACTGCCCATATCAAGCACAGGAAGAGCAGGGTGCATGTGAGATCAGCAAATACCAATGAGTATGCAAATACTCTTTAAATCTTTAAAGCTTTGAAAACAGGAAAGCACAGTGCTCCCCTTCTGGAGGCTTACAGATAGCATTGCTTGTTCTGCTGGCCTCCATCTTCAGCTGCCCATAACAGAAATCAATGTTGTCTGAGGAAGGACTGAAAAAGTTGTCTCCCCATTTGGTCCGCTTGAAGCAAGGTTTTTATAATGCTGACAGATCAAAACAATTTATACTATAGTGCATTGGTGGCACCTAAATGACTGGTTTTACTCTTTTTTCCATCTATGCAGTATGGGAGTAGAAGGCAAGACTCATATCCACTTTTTGGGATATGGAAGCAGAAAGAATTAGACAAAATGTTGTCGGAGTACTGACGTACATCCAAATGACTTCTGCTAAACACACAGTTAAAGTTTCTGTGAAGTTCAGTCTAGAAGGCAGGGGTTCTTCAATTCAATAGTATATTTATGTATTTATATCCTTCCTTACTATAATATTGAATATTATAACACCAACTAATTACAGGTTTTCTTTTCAAATCTACTGGAGTTCATTGGTACAGTTGGCATTAAAACAATCCTGAGATTTCATAAAAACTAAACCAACCTGCCTTTATCTCTTTATTTGTAAATGCATTTACTCATATAAACAAGTTAAAGCTAATTTCTGAAAAACATAGTGCAAACTGTATTTTGTAAGATCCTGAAAGAGATTTGACTTGGCATTAAACAAACAGAATCCCACTTGGGCAATAATACTATCATGTCTTTCTTTCTAAGGAAGCCTGTTTGACTTGACAAAACATGTATTGTCAAATACATGACAGAAAAAGATGATTCAGGAGATAGCATACTACAAGCAGTCATAAGGTCTGAAACTCAGGAAACTAACAGAAATTCCCATACAACTTTTATTTTTATGCTGTATTTCTTGTTAAATTGTTCTTTCAATATATGAATAGTTATAGAAATAATTTAATGAAAAAATCACAAGAATAACCTGATGCTTCTACACTCTCAAAGTTTTTTCTGCTTGTACATCATATAATTCCACCCAGTTTTCTTTCTACACAGTTGTAGCTAGTCTGGGGCAAATACTGTTTTATGTATATGAGTATATGGTGACTGTTGTTGATCTTGTTGAAGACTGGCAACATTATCAAGTTACAAGTAATAACAATTAATATTTACCAGTCAGATATGGCCTTTTCAGTGAAGAACTAAAATCTAAATTATAACTCTGTGGGAGTTTTTCAAAACTGAAGGAAAAGCTAGGAATATACTATTCTGTAATCAGGTCAACTTACCTCACAGCACTTGTTGTAAAAGCATAAATAACATTACGTTCCTTGGGCATTTCTGTGGTTTCCAACTTTTTATGTGCAAATGCTGTAAAAAGCATTGCAAATGATTAGGATGAATCCATGGCTCCCAATAAGACTGGCTATTCCCCACCAGAGTAGATCTGTGCTATGGCAAACTCCTCTGTGTCAGTCCTGCAGGGAGTGTTTCACTGTGGAGCACAGGCTGTGTTTCACTGTGGAGCACAGCCAGTCTACAGTGAACTACAGGGGGGTTATACAGCAGTTAATCCCGTAAGAGCAGGACGAACCAAATCAGCAGTTCTCAGGACAATGTTATGATTCAGGTTTAGCAAGGAAAGTGCTGATGACAGAGATATAATGGAGGCATTGATCACAGTCCAAAAAAAGGAAAACTCAATGCTTTTTTATTCTCTGGTTGAGGTTTCTTTTTTCTTTATTTTTGGTTGGGGTTGGGGGTGTGGAATTGTTGTTGGTTTGGGTTTGGGTTTCTTTGTGTTTGGGGTTTTTTTTCTTTTAATAGAGGAGTACATGTAGGCAAGTCTGAATTGTTTGGAAATGGTCTAATTTCTCTAAAGGGGTGAAGACCCCAGAAGCTTTTTTCCTTCAGCTGATGCTGATGCACAACCTTGGATGTTAAGTACCTTTGAAAATCAGGTCACACACATAAGACATGGCCTAATTTTCAGTTATCTTTTAAAATAAGGATCTGGGTTATAGTCTTGAGAAAGTGAATAATTGTAAGAAGTTTCTTGTCTTTCCACTCTGTATAGAGTGGCACATGGTATTTTCCGTAGGAGCACATAGTCACTTTACAGCAAATCTGAAATCACAGAATTATTCATAGAATGGTAGGGGTTGGAAGGGACCTCTGGAGACCATCGAGTCCAACCCCTCCTGCCAGAGCAGGATCACCCAGGGCAGGCCACACAGGATCATATCCAGACAGGTTTTGAAAGTGTCTAGAGAAGGAGACTCCACAAGCTCTCTGAGCAGTCTGTTCTAGTGCTCTGTCACCCTCACAGCAAAGAAATTTTTCCTCACGTTGAGGTGGAACTTCCTGTGCTCCAGTCTGTGACCATTGCCCCTCATCCTATCACAGGGCACCACTGAAAAGAGACTGGCAATGAATGTGTTCAGATCATGCAATACTTGAGGATGTTGCTGTACTCTTTGCATGCATTTAGGGAGTCATGCCCAAGCCCATGGGTCTGCTTAGGTGCCTGATGACCAGTGCAATCTATAGGAGCTAGATGTTTAAATATCTTCACACACTTGGGATCTTCATCCATCCCTGGGCAGAATAGTGGAAAAGAGCCAGTTCAGCTTTGTACATCTATCAAGAGCAATGCCAGAACCAGTGACTGCTGTGAACAGCAAGGCTGGGGCCTTGCTTAGTACTGCCACAAGGTGCATGGTAGATAGGACTGTGACAAAAGAGCACCCAACACCTGCTGGGATTCCCTCCTTCAAGCTAACACAGACGCAGCTCTCAGCCTCCACAGGAGATGCACAAAGAAAATCTGCACTAGCATGTGCCCAGAGGAGCTCTGCCACACCCAAACACACAGGAGTGGCTGCACACACCTCCCAGGTGTAGCATGGAGCCATCCTTCTCCAATACCACATGGTACCAGGCCCTGTTTCTGCTTGAAGCTGTCCACATGCTTGTATGGACCTGTACTTCACCAATCCTCAGACATAAACTTGTGCGTGAATTATTCACAGGTATCTGCAAAATTAGTTTTGAAAACTGCAAAATAATGGTCTGCTGACAGGCTGGTCATATCTCCCATGGTTTCATTACCTCAAAAAAAAAGCTGAAGAATCAGCAAATGTTTTGGTTTAGTTTTTCACTGAATCAATGAAGAAGAAAAGCTGTTCTTCCTGATGCTTCACCTGTGAACAGTCAGGTTTCTAGGCAGCACTTCTACCACCTCCCTGAACTACAGACACCAGCCGAGAGAGGCAATGCTTGGCTATCACCTGTAAAATGGTCAACAGAGCTCTGGCATCAGCATTGGATCAGCCTGGGTGCATTTCTCATTTGGGGCTCAGTTCTGCTGCCACTGAGTTAACAAGAATTTGTGACAGCGCATGTTGAGGCTTCCAATGCATTTGTAATAGAGCTAATGATATTCTATGTTTTGCCTGCATTACAGTCTGGTGCGTAGAAAATAAACATCTTGGATTTGCCTCAGTGTTTATCTTCAATAAATACCTCAGCTTTGCCTCAAAAACTATCTCTCCACAGCAGACCATTATCCAGCAGCAACATATAATTCCATTAACAGCCACTTTTAAAATATATCCTCTTTGCTTCAGAGAAAGGAGTTGTGTGTGGGAAATGTCAGGGGCCTTGTGTATTTTTGGAATTAAAACAGAAACTAAATCACTGGGGCTATTTTATATTCTCTCAGGCTTTGTTTTTCTATTTCTTGTTTTGCACAATAGAAGCTCTCTCTGGCTCATGAGGAGATTGCAACTGGAGAAATCTGGAAGGCACCCAGCGAAAGCATATTTTAGGGCAATCCTGTGCCAGGGGCTACTGCAGATTATAATAACTGATAAGGTCCAACATATCACCTGAATCTGCTTCAAACTGATGATAGGGCTTTAGGAACAGGTAGGCGTTGGGCTTCTTTGTATCTTCTAAGGAAGAGGTGTGAGAAGCTCCTAGTGATAATTGTTAAATATTAACATTGTGTTGACATTTAAGTCTGATTACATGCAAGTCAGCAAGACACCTAGAGGTTAGCAGGGTGTTTAAAGAAAAAATTATCTCAATAATTTCCGAGCTGGTGTAGGAGAACTGTAGGAGGAGCCACTACTGTGATTACAGCCCTCTGTGTGAATAGTCCAGGCAGAAACATCTGGGAGGTAAGAGTTCTCTATTATGCATCAGTCTTTTTGTCCTCTGCATTCTGTACTGAGCCAACTACACAGTTAGCACTTAGCAAATATGCAGTAGCGTAAATTAAATGGGAGAGGATCTGTTCTCATGTGCACCAGTACAAGTTCAGAGGAATTCTATTAAGGTCACAGAAATAAATGAGATCAGAACCTGGCTCATTGAGTTTATGACCAGTTAAACTTTGGCAGTGATATCAAATGGTAGGACCTCACTGAGGGAAAAGCTGCAGTGATGGAAAGTGGCTGAAAAGGAATGGACAGTGACAGGACTGAGCAAACTGAGCCCATGAAAACATTCCATGGGGTCTACAGTCAGTTCACCATGGCTAGATCCAGATGTCTACAAGCATAAACCAGAGGGGGATGCTCAAGCTATTTGAGACACTTGCAACCAAGCCTGACATTTCCCAAACTCATGTGGTACTTCACTATCTGACATCAGCATTCCTGCGCTTCTGTGCACCCAACATTCACCACCATCTCACACATGCTGAGCTCTCAGTACCTACTTCATACTCACAGCTGTGTGGCACCTCAGACCAGACATCCTGGCACCAAGGTCTCCTGAAGGGCTCAATCTAGTGGGTGCATTCTGAGTACACATCAGCATTGAGTTTCAGAACACCACAAGACTGCACCTTGTAGCAATATTTTCTAAAATAACCAGAAGTTCACTTTTGTCAGCTTTGGGACCTAGTACTGGTGGCACAACCCACGGGAGCAGGCAGCATCCCTTAAAGCAAACATCTGTATCCATCCTTATCCATTATCAGACACTATGCAAGGTGTCTGCACTGCTGCAGTGAGAGTCTGGGTAGATGGGGGTGACGGCTGCTCTGTAGTGTGGGTTACAGCAAGATGAGGAGGTTTCATATGGTAATTTAGAAAAAGTCCCAATAGGAACAGCTCTAGTGATACTCCTCATCTCCTCCAGGAGACAGATGACAATGTCACCTAGACTGACTAGCCTATAGGCTACTGGTGTGTCTTGGCAGGCCTGGCATATCTGACGCTTGTTCATTAACTAGGAGAGATGAACTAGAGGTCCTCCTCCAAAGCTCCGTTATCTCTACTAGTCAGGCAAAATTAAAGTAAGTCTAGGAAATGTGATTCAGCCTTGCTGTTCAGGAGCACAGATGATGAGTGGGTCTTTATTCCTATTCCTCTTATGTATTTCATCTGACATGAAATGCAAGGATAGTCCCATGAGCAGGAGCAGACATAAAGTCACATGAAATGGTGGAGTATTCAATCATGAAGACAACAGGTCCCTGAGAGGGAGCAATGCAACCTGATGCACACAAGCAACCAGATTTTGACATGAACTTCAGCACAATCAAAAGTAAAGTCAGTCACCAGAAGACAAATCTGGCAGGGCATCTTCACAGGTTAATAGAGACCTTAGAAGGAGCAAGGGGGCAGAGGGTGGGGAAGGAAGGCAGGTAACGCAATAGAAGGGATAGAGAAATTCTCATATATATGAACCTAGGAATTCCAAAGTCTGTAACTGCTCTATGTTTAAAAGTGCCATGGCCTCAGGTGTACAACTCAAGAATGATGTTAATAGATTAAGAGGTTTCAGAAAGGAGTTCACTGAATGTCTAAGGACTGGAAAAGGTGTCTTATAGCAAGAGTTAATAAAAACTGAAGCTCTTCACTAGAGCAAAGGGAAGGACTCTTGCAATTTAGGAGTATCTGTGGAAGTGGACTCTCACATACATCTGTCTAGACAATCTACCTTAGAAATAATGCATGTGATTTCAGCAGAGAGGAGAAATTAACTGCTGGAACAATTTACAAGCAGCAGAGAGTAGATTCTTCATCACTGGGCATAGTCTAATTAAATTTGGTTGGTTTACTCAGAGAAAAGTAGTAGCTCAAAGGGGAGAAAAAGCAGGGAAGCCCTTTGGTCCATGTTACACAGAAGGCCGTGCAAGATGATCTGGTTTGGATATTCAATGAAAAATGGGCATTGTGTACTCTGTTGCCCCTTCACCCTCCATCCCTTAGCACCAGGTTTGTGGGCAGTGGCAGTGAAGTGAAGCATCTCTAGCATTGTCTTCCTCCACCCTGGGATGGAGAACTCAGAAAGCAGTAGGGAGAGAGAGGCAAAAATTCTTAAGTGCAGGAACTGATCTTGGAAGTTCAGGAATTAATAGCATTTTTTCCTTGGGTTGCATAACTAATTGTTGAGCAAGAGAAGAGAGCAGATGTGGTCTGGTAGGATCTAGAACAAATTCATTAGAAATTAAGAGTTTAATGGCCAGCTGGAAACTTTGTACTCTCGGGAGACCAGAGAGAGCTCTTACAGAAGAGGGTATTACTCTCTGTCCATGTAAAAGAACTGGAAACACTCACTGTCTGCCTTTCTCTCTTATACCTAAAAAAAAAAAAAANATGATATTAACGTCATTGCCAAGCACTGAGTTTTCTTAATCTCTGGAGTTTAGAGTCCTGTGTGAGAGGTCCAAACCCTACAAGGCAGGCAGCCGCCTCCTCAGACTACCCTTTCGAGTGTGTTGTCTCACGCCTCTGTGAATGCATCCACCGAGGATGCTGCAGTGACCTCTCTTGGCAAGCTATGCGGGTGTCAAATTGCAGGCATGCCTGTCTTCTTAAGCTACTCTTTGCATGATGTTTGCCAGGAGATGAAAAAGAGAAATCAACTCAAAAGCAGTGCTAATTGCCTGGAGGTTAGTCAGAATATTACTATTCCTTACAAATCCAAAAAAAATCCTCTGCCTATTTTTGTAGTGTTAACACAGCACAAGCATCACAGTTCAGCCAATAAAATTTGTCAATGAGCCAGTCCAGATTAAACATAAAATATCTGATCCCTAAGTACTTGACTATCCTATTCCTTTAAAGAATAGCACTTCATTAGAGTCATGTTCAGTGCATTAGCCTCCCTTAGCAATGATCTTACAAATCCCAGCACAAAATGAAGATACGCTCCTACAATGCTTGCTAAAGCATTGATAGCTCGTGCCTGCATTTACTTACTTCTCTTACCTCTCTGTTGTCCATCTTGGGCAGAAGGTGTATTTCAGCCATCTGAATTTGCACTCCAGGCTTTACTCTCAGTATCCCACCCTGACCTAAAGGAAGCACTGTCTTTAGGGCACTCTGCAAGTCACCAGTGGTATTGCATTATGCCGCTCCACCTTCATACAGCTGTCCAGGTAGATAAGAAACCTATCCCATGCTCCCATCTGGATAAAGAGAAGCTTTCCAATGGGAAGGATAAGGAAACACTGGAACAGGTTGCCTAGGGCACTGTAGGAGTCTCCATCAAGTCTTTAAGAACTGGTTAGACAGGCATCTGTTAGGTGTGATATAGCCAGAGTTCATTCTGCCTTCCAACCCTATTTTTCCAGATGCAGGGTGAAATTCTACTCCTGATGAACTGTCATGAATATTTGCATGTTCCCTGTAGCCTGGGAAACTGAGGAGACACAGTTTGGCAACTGGCATTGAGGTAAGTGGATTGCAAGTCACTTTAATCATCTTAAGAGTTAGCATTGTACAGCTACTAGAGTCGTTGGTATTGACTGACATTTGAATCTTTACATCCAAAAAGGAGCAACAGCTTCCAGACTTTTATAACTCACATTATTTTTAGACTATTACACAGACCTCATGATTGATCTGCCTGGAGTGTCTTTGGTGTAAGCCCTGACGGAGTGGAGAGGAAGGGGTTCATGAGGACATAATTTTCCACGGTGATAAGCTCGCATCTGTTTTGAACAGTAATATGGCTGCTTGTTGTGAAATCCTCTCAGAGCATACCTTTTAAATGCCAAACAAGCACAGCACCAACAGCACATAAAGAAATAATTGAAAGACTCTGGAGGGAAGCCAAGAGGACGTGGCTAATGTTTCACCTAACCTCACCCCCTCGTTCGCTCTCCCCCTGGCAGCCCTGCCTGGGTGATGTGAACCTCAGAGCTCCAGCTTCTTGACTGCCTGCACTGTCTGCCCTGCTGGCAGCAGGACAAGGAAAACAAAGAACCTAACAACATAAAGCAGTGAGAGATTCAGAATGGCGTGGCTGGGAGGATAGTTCACGCTCCTTTCACAGTGGGGCCAGCATTAAAGTTCCTCCCAAGGTCCTGCCTGAGGGGCTTGGAAGGCCCAGCCTGGACTTCTCCTGGACCTCCCCACACACAGGCTTGGCTCAGCTGTCTCTCATTTCTTCTTTCAGGAAAGGCCCAGCAAACAAGGTGACTTGAAGAGGTGATTCTTTCACATCAGGCTGGCATTAGCAAGGGGAGCAATGTGGGAAAAATTTGTCAGGCTGTATCTCTCCTTTAAACAAATCCACTTTGACTCCCCAGCATCCAGTCACTTGTCCTTTACACGCACACAGTCATTTACATCCTCTTTCATGACCCCAAATACCATTTCTGTGGCACAGAACAGGTTGTTTTTCAATAATCTGTATTAAAAGTAATTATCCAGAGGCCCTTCCAGCAGTCCCACTCTGAAACTCCTGATTTCTCTGTTTCTCTGAGTTACTTTACTTCGTGACCTTACTTCATAAAATTAGTACCATAAGCAAACGATACCCAGGATACAATAAACTGCAGAATTCTGCTATAATTTTGTAGCTATCACTTCCTGTCAGATCAAATTGAAAATGAAGCTGACAAACTTGACATACCAAGAGAATCGTTCTATATGCAGGAATTCGGACTTATGAGAGGTGAACAGTGTTAACTATTGATTGATTGCATTCACCTTAGTTCAAGTGAAGTTTTTAGGACTGACGTTTTACATGCATTAATATATAAAATGTGGTCAATGGGGTGGTAGAGCCACAAATCTTTTCAGTGGATGTAGAGAAACCTCTTCATGCTAGCATCAACCTAAGTGACAAAAGTATTCCAGATTCTAAATGAAACAACTTTTACTAGGTGCTGACCAAAAACTTGGAGCTTAAGTTATAAATCACTGGCAATATTGTTTCATGACATAAGCAGTACTGTAACAGCCAAGCAACGGCCAAACAGCAGTGAAACAGGAGTACAGAGCAGAGACTGGTAGAGACTGAATGAAAATGTGATTCTTCTTGCAAAGAACATATGAACTGACACAGAAGAAAAGAACCAAAAATGAATACACAATTTGGCCAAAACCAGATACAGAATTAAAACAGATGAGTTTTGAAGGTTTTGTTTTGTTTATTTGTTTACTAGATTTCTTTTTGATCCATCCATTTTTCATTTTGGTTATTTTCATTTTGTGTGATGAAACACTACAAGAAAGGAAGTACTTGTGGTTTTTTGGGGCCATCCAGAAGCAGAGTAATGGAAAACCAACAATAGGCAGGAAGGACTGGAAAGAGTGTGAGAGTTTTCCTACCCAAACTGTGCCAAATTCTGCAGACTGACAGTATATTGTGACAAAATGAGTCTTTCTTGGGGTTGTGCAGCTTCTTACAGACTTACCTGAGGCACAAGGAGATGTTGCGATAAACTAGAAAGTACAAAAGCTGGATTGCCTTTGAAGGCACAATGATGCATCCCTTTCCATCCTTTGCACTCCTTCTGAGATCTCTAGTCTTTGTGCTCCAGCAGCCACAGGACTTAACCTTGTGTTCAACCAGCAAGGGCTGGAGACATGTTTCTGTGCTTTCTTCCCTGCTTGAGCACCCATATCATATCAGGAACTTCCTGGCCTTAACATAGGCCAAGAGGTTGCGTTAGCATTGTGCAAGATTGAGGCAATCTCCCAAACACTGTAGAACTACTGTTCTTTTAAATTCCTCATCTCAATAAAAACTTTGAGTGCCAGAAAAAGTGCATGGCATTGCTCTAGATGGTGTCTTACTTAAGCTGTCTCTCGATGCATAGTCACAGACATATCCTGTAGCAAAAGTATGCATAAGTGGGTCTACCTATTGGTCTATCTAGTGATGACATGTTAAATTTGTTTTACAGGTTAGCCAACACAGACTTTTGAACACAGTCAGAATTGTTCACATCCAACGTCTCTGCACAAGCAAAAAGAAACTGGAATGAGCTCTGAGACACTGCTAAATAAAGTTCACTTTGTGCATCAGTTATCAGCATCAGAAAAGGTGAAAAATATTCACAAGATTACACTTGTCTCATCTGCAAGCAGGCACAGAACAGGCAGGATATCAGGAAAAAGCAATGACTAGAGACTGGCTTATACCCTGAGAAGAAAGTTTCACATTTTTTCCCATGTAAATTGTGAAAGTGTTTTCAGTAAAGAATGGAAATTACTTTCCTTCCCCACCTAAAGAGCAGTTGAAGCATCTGTTTCATTGAGCATGCATATTCCTTCTGCCTGGGATGCACACACAGCTGCCACCACTCCGGCACACCGGTGCTTTGTGATCCATAACACATACCTCTTCACCACCGCCTGTCAGCACAAACATAAGAAAAGCTCCTGCCTTCACTTCACAGAAGGAGGACTGATTTGGCTGAGGTCCCAAATCCCAGAGCTCAGCCTATAAAACAATGGCTAAAAGTTTAACCATCTCTTTTTCTGCCATTTAATATTTATTAAGTAGCTACTGATCATATCTTCAGCTGGCCAAAGTCACCTTACCTTCATACCTTCAATGGGATGTTAACCATTTTTCCCTGTCTCTGGATTTAACCTTGTAAATATCCAAAGGATTAGCTTCTGGAGTTGTGCAGAGTCTTTGATGACCCTCCATCCTTGTTTGTTCCTTGGCAAGCAGCAAAGGACATGTGGGCATGCATCCACTATGGGAAGGATGTGCTGGGGATAAGTGCTGGCTGGAGTGGAATCAAGGGGCAGAGGGATGACACATGGGGCTCAGCAGATCTCTTGGGTACATTAGGGAGCTCTCTTGTCCCACCACCTACATAGCACTACTAAATACTACAGTGACATGTTTGTGGGTCACAATGAAACTCCCTTTCCAGCTGACATCAGCAAGAAAGCCTCTTTGTTATACCACTCTCATATGAATAAAACAATAGCACAGGATAAATCCTGCTTTCCTTTCTATTCAAATAAATCTGAGGTAACACTTTTGGTTTCAGGAGAGGAGCTTACATTCCTGCATCTTCCCACTCCAAGAAGATAATTATTCTCTTCTTTAAGTAGGGTGCAGAGAATCCCGTATGTGACTGCAAGTATGTGATTAATCAGTAGCTGATGTGGAATGCAATGAAAGAGGAAAATCTGGGGAGAGGCTAAAAAGTAAAATATCGCTTGCAGGTAAGAAGTCAAATATTATATTTTATTTCATTCCATTAATAGTTTGAAAAAGAAATGTAACTAAATGCAGCTTTCAATGGCTTCCTTTAAAAAGGCACAAATATATAATTTTGAAAAGCAAGAGTTATTTTAACATTTTTAAAAATATTTCTTAAGGCTTTTCACTGAATTTGATACAACTTTCACAGTATTTTCAGTCAATTCATGAATTAATTTTAGTCACTCTATATACAATTGAAAGAAAAAAAAAACATTACTCTGAAAGAGAAATTCCATTTTTCTATTGGACTAAAAATGCAGAAGTGTTTTACTTCTGTGAATATCCTCAGGTTTTATACTCCTTTATTTTTTCTACATTGAAGGACTGAAAGATTTAATTTTATTCCTTTTTTGTAAACCTTCTCTGTCCTAATTTACTTTCCACTTTACAAATTGAAACCCTAGTCATCTAGGAGTGATTTCAGATTATTCCTCAAAGATGTGACAACGAAATTACAAGAAAACTTTAATCAATGCAACTGAATATGTTTTGCCTTTTCATCAGTCACTTGTTTCTTAGACTGCTTGTTCAATTCACATAGTCAGCAAGCATTTTTAAGGGAAACAATTGTTTCTTGAAGATTCAACACCCTGTTCTATCTCCCATGAGTGGAAAAAGTTAAGAACATCATTTGAGACCACTCAAAAAGTCATGGCGAAGAAGAAAAGGAAGACTAAACTTGTGAAACTTCTTGTGATTTTTGTATTGTTAATTTTATTTGTAAAGGTCAGAATATGTCCACCTGAGGAGTTTACGGTGCTCTCTTGAAAATCAAAAGTTGTACTATAGAGCAGTGTGTTTCCAGCTGTCTAAGCAAATTTTAAGGTTATATTTCTTCCTAGCCTGTGGATGCAATGGTCTGCCAGAAGTGTAAGGATGCACCTTTCTTTTTTCTGAAAAAAACCCTTCTTGTATTTAGTCTGTTTTTAAACTTCTTGGTACATATAGGAATCTGTTTCAACTCTTTATTGTTCCAAGTCAATGTATGAAAAACCGTCTGCACAGAATATAAATTAAGAGGTGATTGAAATACATATTTAATTATCTTCAGTAGAATTGTCATCTTTCCTATCATCTAGTACCAAGTGACACTGGACATTTTGCTCTATTGAAGAATTTCCTGTCTTTATCAAGTCAAACTCCAGTCACATTTTCCAGGAACAAAGGATAAATAGGAATTAAAGAGGGAGGACCCTGTGCAAAGGAACCACAATTTATCAGTGTAAAACCTACAACAAAACCATTTTCTCTGAGGCATTTTAGCTGTCAGAGAAGTTTGCACACCATTCTGTCATGCTGAGACATGTTCCTCATTAATCACTGCATGCACATGGCTTTGCACTTGGTCAAATGAATGTCTCTGGAAAGCTGTGTCCTCATGCACCCTTTGCTCCCCCAGCTTAAAAACCTTTCATAGGGTGTATAGAGAGGAGGAAGGAGTGCAGGATACCAGCATGGGAGGGCTTATGCCAGGGTTGGCATTATTATATCCACTGTTTTGCACCACAGTTGTGACAGAAAAGAAGAAAGTCCAGGTAAGAGAAGGAAATGAGAGAGGTCTCTGCAAAGTAGTCCCAAATAATCAAAAAACCCAACAAGAGAGCTGCATCTTATTCTTCTCCAGGGAAACGGACAATCTGAAGAGTGACCTTGCCCTTTTAGAGACTTTGTCCTTTATGTAACTTTACAGATGCTAGAGGAAATCTGGATGAGTAGAAGTCCTTCCAACCACAGTCCTAGTCCCATTAAATCAAACACTGTCAGGTTGTTCGTCCAGTGGAAATTTTAGGTAGAATAGAAAGAGATACACTGAAGATAGATACATGGAGGACAAGAGCTGCACATTACACCGATTTTTTGATTGTATTATTTGCAACAAATCCACTGGAAACACTTAAGGGTCTTGAACCACAAAGGTACATAGCCTTGCTGTTCAGTTGGGTGGTGTCTCTTCACTGATGCAGAAATGAAACACTGGGTGTCTGGGCAGTCACCCCTGAAAAAGAGCTGCTTTGCCTTGCAACATGCAGACTGTTATTGAGCCCCATGTGTGCCTGCAGTTCTTCCTCACAGCTGCAGATTGCTCTGAGATGCATCGAAAATGCATTCAGAACCACAATTGTTTCATCTAAGTATAAGCACCCCAGAGTGCCACGAACCTCTTTTGTAATGTCCCTGTGGTGTCAACTGGATCATTTACCTATGAAATATCAGCTGTACTATAATTCAAGGGCATTAACAGCATGGTGAGCCACTGTACCTTCCCTATTGATTTTGACTCACTCTATAAACATACAGAGTATGTGTATGCCATGCACTGTATGTGCCCTGATGGCTGACATCTTTAATGGGGATTGAGATGTCAGGATGAACAGGTGCATGAGAAGAATCCTAGTCAAGTGATGCAGGTGTGGGAAATAACTACATCCAGTAGTTACTAGATGGGAATAAAACGTTAAAATGTTGTTTAATTCTGTCTCTACACATTGTTTGCAGGAGTGATGGCTCCCTTACTCTAAAGTTCAGTATGGATATGTATCACCTCCAGAAATGAGTTAAGGGGTGGAGGGGAGGGCACACATTGAGCAAGAGGCAGGAGCATTGCCAGAGTTGTCTGGTCCCTGCCATCTGGAATGCCTTCACCTGGTCTTGGTGCAAGAGTGCAGTCCTATCCTACTGACATTGATCCACTTTCACCAGCTGAGTCCACAGATGCATCTACCTAAACTTCAGGAACTTCAGCAATACCGAGTATCAACTTGAACAGTCAATTTCCCAAGTTCCAAAGCCATGGGCATCTCACTGCCAAAGCAATTCCCAGGACCCTGTCAGTTCACAAAACTTTTAATATAAAATCCTTCTGTAGAACTAAAACAATCAAATAACTTTTTTTTTTTTTTTTTCCTCATTTGTGACTTCTAAAAGATAATGTAAGTTTGAAAAAGTTATTTTAATTTCTGGTAAGGTTGATTATATTCTTAATTAAGAATACAATCAACCAGTGGAAGTCAGTCAGGATGCTTTCTTAGANAAGAGACGAGGCCTTCCAGATCCCTCAGCTTTATACCGAATATGATGTATATGGGTTGGAATACCTCGTTGGTCAGTTTGGGGTCACCTGTCCTGTGTAATCCTCCCTGCAGGTGCGGCCTTTTACTTCCTGCACCCTGCAGTATGGTACACAAGATTCAGCAGTGGCCTTGGTCTGCACACCAATGTTTGGTATTGACTCTAACTATGGGGTGTTATCACTGCCAGCAGCTGACACTGTGAAAACAGGCTGCTAACTTCAGAAAGTTCAGTTAGTTAGAAGAACTGAGCTGAGGAAGTAAGATCACTGATCAGAATTAGCTCTTTTCTTGCTCAAACCAGGACAAGTATTTAACAAACTACTTTATTAAACANATAAAATTCTTCTGTAGAACTAAAAAAATCAAATAACTTTTTTTTTTTTTTTTTCCTCATTTGTGACTTCTAAAAGATAATGTAAGTTTGAAAAAGTTATTTTAATTTCTGGTAAGGTTGATTATATTCTTAATTAAGAATACAATCAACCAGTGGAAGTCAGTCAGGATGCTTTCTTAGAACAAAATACTTCTGGCTAATGAAAATATTTCAGCTTGAGTCTGATTCCCTCAAATATTTTGAATGTTTTGAATACTATAAAAGGAAATTATGAAACAAAATCATGATGAAACAAAAGTACCAAAAAACCCAAAATGACAATCTAGTATCGTCATGGTTTAGGATCAGGCTGGCCCCTCAGACCTGTAACAGATGCNGAAGTAAGATCACTGATCAGAATTAGCTCTTTTCTTGCTCAAACCAGGACAAGTATTTAACAAACTACTTTATTAAACACTTCTATACTACACAAACAATTCTGCAAAATTTCAACAGATTTGTGAACTGTGTTAGTGTTGCTACAGCAGATCTCTTCAGTTAAACAGGGTTTGTTTCTTCAGTTTTATGAAGACATGCCTTATCTCATTCAGCCACAGAGTGAAATGGGAAAGTCTGAAGTCACTGAAAGACTGAAAAAGGCATTTTGGATTACCTTGTGTCTTTTCTCTCTCCTTCTATTTTGCTCCACAGGAAGAGTTGTGAGATCAGTTGTTAGAGGTTCTGGCTCAGTGATCATTTTTTGTTTCAGTTCGTTAAGCATTACAACTCCTGTCTTATTATTCTACCCTGAAATTAACAACTCAAAATAATTCTCATAACTCTGAATTCAGGGATGAAATTATATGACTTGTAATATTGTCAACCTTTTCTTAAACTGAAGCTGTCTTTCACAGCCATAATGGAAACAGGAAGTATCTTGAAAGAATGAATCTTTCCCTATGTACTTGATTCTGATTTCACAGATAACAATGTAAACCACAAGCAGGAAGAATATTGGCGATGTTGGTGTTCAAATACTGTAAGTACGAACAGGACTAATAGCTACATTTTCAGATAAATAAATATGCACATTAAGAAATGTATTCAGCTAGAGGTATTATGCTGGATTCCCAGAGAAGTTGTGGATGCTCCATCACTGGAAGTGTTCAAGGCCAGTTGAATGGGACTTTGAGCAGCCTGGTCTAGTGGGAAGTGTCCTTGCCCATGGCGGGGAAGCTGGAACTAGATGATCATTAAGATCTTTTCCAACCCAAACCATTCTATTATTCTGTGATTCTATCTTACTTTAAACACAGTAAGATTTTTTACACAATAAGGACAGGATCTGTAGTTTTACAGTTATTCTTGTACCATCTGCAACCTTTCTTTCTAGAAGATGCTCTTTAGTACCTATTTGCCTTGGCCATAAATGAAGAAAGGTAAAAGTAAACAGAGAAAAGTAATTACATAGTAATGATTCAGCAGTTGAATAAAAATAAATTTTAAACTTGCTAAAGCTGAATAGGAGAAAAAAAAATTTAACACATCCACATAATGTCAAGATGAAAAGAGCCATTCTGAGCTATAAAGTTGCCTTCATAATCTCTTGTTATTCTTCCTTTGGAGGAAAGAAAAAACCTGAACAAAGAAATGGCAAGTTAAAGTGCGCCATCCTAAATGCACAAGATGCGTGCTTTTGAACAAAGTGTATAAAAATATTCTATTTGCTGGGCCTCACACAAGTACTTCTTGTTTTCTAGGAACCAGTCCCTTCATTGAATCAGGACTGTGGGATTTTTTTACCTTCAACAAGTAAACCAAATAGCAATTACCATACTTAAAGAAGGTAAGCATCATTTGAGTTAATGGGAGTGCTAGCAAAAAGTAGAAGAAATCACAAATCCTCACAACAGAGTTCCAACTTCCTATCTTTTCCAGCTGTTTCCCTAGATCAACATTATTACCAACTAATAATGAAGTAAGTCTTTTAATAGTTTTATATCATATGACTGTTTTTTGAGAAATTGTTTAATATGCCCTCAGTTTGACTTGGTTTGGTTCATGTTTATTAGGCGATACATATATATATAGATATGAGATGTTCTTTCCTGTTGTCCCACTGAGCTTAATTCCCTCCTGTGTTACTGGAGATTTATGCCACTGAGCAGCTCACATTTAGAAGTGGTAGTTTTGAGCGTGCAGCCATGAAAAGTGAGCCCAAGAAAGCATGATTATTTTATGTATTCATTGAGAAGAAGATTCTTAAATGTTTTAGAAAATCTGAAACATCACAACCAACTATCACTTTCTCTCAGCTTCCTCACTTGAGTACATCAGGAAAGTAGACGCTAAGAATGAAGAAAGCTTGCTTAAATCAGTGGCCGGTGGTATGTGTGGGGCTCATGGACCTAACCTGGGTACAGGTGTACATGGCTCAGGTTGCCACTTGTAACAGTCAAGGAGGAAATTTTGGAAAAGTTATAGAACACTTTACTGGCATAGTGCCTCTAGAAGGTGCCAGAGCTGTTGCTTGTGAATTTTCACAAATATACCTCACTGTTTTTGTCCTGACTGTTGCTTACATTTAAGTGTGTTTTGGCTGAATAGAAGAAGCATGACTTCACATTTCATACTAGAAGAATATTATTTATTTCTTGGTTTTCACTATTCCATTTTTGGGCTTGGAGTTTCTTTTGAATGGGATTCTCATCTAAAAATTTTGTTCTCAGTTGCAAGCACAGCATCTTATCAAGGATAAAACATCCTACCACTTAGATAAACAATACATGCTTTGAATAAACAAGTAGCACAAGTGACTATATGATTAATATCACCTACTATGAAGTCTGTTCTTAGGTGTCTCTCTCTGCTCACATCACAAATAACAAATGAGAGGACTAGGTCAGAAAAAAAGTCTTAGTTACCTCAAAATACTAGTTTCCCAAAGGTAGTAGATCAACAAGCTCTACCCATGCCATATGGGGGAATGGGATAGTTAAGAGCTTCCTCAAAATTACTTGGCTCTTAGGAGGGTGGAAAAGGAGATGAAACACATCAGCAGCTGGGAGGGAGAGGCACTAAGCAGCCAATTCCTGCTATCCAGCACTTGCAGGAAGAGATGAGAGCCCCTTCCTGCCGGTCAGTGATTCTGGTGTTTTATCTGAAAGGAGAAGATATGCTTGGCACCAAGTTTTGGTAGGTGGATCTGGGCTGGTTTAGCCAGACACCGAGTCAACAATAACAGGATGATGAAAAATAGCACGACGGGAAGTAAATGAATGTCTGACATGCAGAGCAGTCCTAAGGGAAGAGAGATTATTGGGAGGTGGGAGTCTGTGAGGAAAGGAAATCAGGAAAGTATTGGAGAAGGTGAGGGAAAAGAGTAGGCCTGGGAGATATATCGTGGAAGATGGACTCTAGGCTGAATATGGTGAATAGGTGAAATAATGGAAATGGGGATATGGAAAGAGTAATGCTACTCTGTCAATACTACTCTATTTCAAAGCCTGGTTAAATAGGCATTTACTTATACCAAATATCAGTAGATGGCTGCAGCAGGCATTCTAATAAGCCCCAAAGCATTTTCTATCTATAGAAATGCACAACGAAGTCTATTTAATATGGTCTTCGCTTCAAATTGAGCAGACAAATTTAATAGGTTGTAGTCTTCTGTCTGAGGAGAAAGGCAGGGAACTGTGTAAAGTTCAATAATATGAAATATTCAGGAGCCTACTTAGTGCTCTGTTTTACAGTCATGGAGTTTGGGGGAAATACTGTACATTAAAAAAAAAAAGGCAAGAGCTGTTTTTTCCCATATTGTCTATTGCTTCCTGCAATTCATGAGAACTCTTTCCTTGTGCATAAAGGTCACCTTTCATTTATGTACTATATCTATTTGGTTTGCTGAAAAAGACTGTCCTGAAAACATAAAAAAGAAAGAAAGGAAATGCAAAAAGTAGGGGAAAGCCAGTGTATTTCATGGCAGGACTTCTATAAATAATGATTATTAATGGAGCTCGCCATTGAAACTGCTCCATACAAAAATATTCTCATGGCATTGCAGCTCACAGACTGAAAAAAAACATGATTACTGACTACTGTTACCACACAGAGTCTTTAAAACCACAGGTAAAAAAAAAAAAAAAAAGAGGATATGAAAAGAGATGTGAAATTTTGCAGAGTAATGCTATAAAAGAGAGAAAACCAAAAGGAAAACCAGCAGCCTAGAAAATGGGCATGCAGAGACTCATTTAAATGGCTGGATGCATTCAGAAGTGAGTGTTATAATATGTTCTCCCATGTACCCATGCCTACTCTGTGCAGAATTTCTTCCAACTTAAACAGATCCCGAATGACCCCAGCAGCTTCCAGCAGATGGCTGGGTGGGATGATAGTGGTGTCACTGCAACCAAAATACAAGAGATTCAAGCAAATAGGGGGAGAGAGCATGAGATGGGATCAAAAAAATGTTCATCTCATGCTCAGCATGGTGGTCAGTGTGTCTGCCGGGCGTGCGTAGCTATGGGAAGTCTGCATCAGCTAGTGGTGGGATACCCACCTCAAGCAACAGCAGCCACCAGCTGCAGAACCACAGCCCACCTTTGAAGGGCCATGGGTAACTCTGCTTTTCTTTTGATTGAAAATGAGTGATGGTGTTTTTTCACTTTGATAGTGCTTCTCTAGCAAACTCCCCACACACCCTTGCTCAGCAAGGGAAAAATGTGATTGTAAGCAGTGGTTAGTGCAATTCATAAGTCCTTCCACAGCCAAGGGCAAAGAATTATATTTGCAACCACTCCTTAGAAGCCTTGAACAAATCATAGAATCACAGAACCGTAGAAATGTCTGGGTTGGAAGGGACTTCTAGAGGTCATCTAGTCCAATGGCCCTGCTGAGACCAGGGATATCCTCAACTAGAGCAGGTTGCCCAGAGCTGTGTCAAGCCTCACCTTGAATGTCTCCAGGGATGAGGCCTCAACTACCTCCCTGGGGAACTTGTTCCAGTGTTCTACCACCCTCATGGTAAAGTACTTCTTTACATCTAATCTAAATCCACTCTTTTCTAATTGAAAACTATTTCACCTCATCCTTTCATTACAGGCCTTTGTAAACAGGCCCTCTCCAGTCTTCTTAGAAGCTCCCTTCAGGTACTGGAAGGTCGATATTAGGTCTCTCCTGAGCCTTTTCTTCTCAAGGCTGAACAATCCCAGCTCCCTCAGCCTGTCCTCACAGGAGAGGTGTTCCAGCCCCCTGATCAT
>VWZY01008190.1:69336-91887 GCA_013399075.1 Chloroceryle aenea
GCTCATGTCCAGCTTCTTGTCTATCAGCACCCCAAGTTCTTTTCTGCAGGGCTGCTCTCTATTGCCTCATTCCCAAGCTTGTATTGATAGTGGGATTGCTCTGGCCCACGTGCAGGACCTTGAACTTGTCTTGTTGAACCTCATGAGGTTTACCTGGGCCCACCTCTCCAGCTTGTCCAGGTCCCTCTGGATAACACCCCATCCCTCTAGTGTATCGACAGCACCACTTAGCTTGGTATCATCCCTGAACTTACTGATGGTGCACTCAATCCCGCTGTCTATGTCATTGATAAAAATGTTAAACAAGACAGGTCCCAGTATGGACCCCTGAGGGACACCACTTGTCACTGCTCTCCATCTGGACTTTGAGCCATTGACCACTACCCTCTGGATGTAGCCATCCAGCCAATTCCTTACCCACTGAACAGTCCACCCACCAAACCCATATCTCTCCAACTTGGTGAGTAGGATGTTGTGGGGGACCATGTCAAAGGCACAACTTTGGCTTAGAACTGTGGCTTAAATTTACAGCTTAAAACTAAACCTACATGAGCTCATTTCCATGTTTCAAGTCGATTGGCAGTGAGGTGTTAGAGGCACAAAGCCCTGACACTGGCTGTTTTCCCATGCGCAACTCACCCACGGGTGTGAGGGATTCCCTTTTTGACTTGAGGTATATGCAAAACTAAGCTTGTAACCCTGCCCAGAAGACCCTGAAAGCTCTGAAATAATTTATGCAGAAATTAACATCTTGGTGTCCATCAGGAACTGGAAGGCTACAGTGAGGGATCTGGCAGAGCAGAAAGGACTGCAAAGGAGAGTAGGTGCTGCAGTCTGTCAGAGTTGTGCAGGATGCAGCTCCTGGGGATGGATGGAGGGAGAAAGCGCAAGTGGGTGGTGGGTGAGCAGCTCTCCAACATCTGCAACAACAAAACCACTTAGGAGATGTGGATGTACAAAGGTGAGAGTGCCCAAGTAAAGCAAGTTAGGAAAAAGTCCAAATCAGGGTGGCCCTCAAAATCGAGATTAATAACAACCCTATATGTTTTAGAAAGTGCTGTAAACATGAGATTTCTTCACTTGCAACAGTAGGGTGGGGACTGGTGGGGTGCTGTGTGGGAAAGCATCCAGCCTTTCCTATACCCAATGGTGCTAAGACCAGAAAGCTGGAAGGGATCTGCACAGCAGAAGGATACAGGGTGTGTCAGCAATGAGAGCAGGGAAGGACAATGCAGAGCTGTAACTCCCTTCCGCCCCTGCCCCCTCTGCCAGACATCCGGATTCCAGGCACAAAAAGGCAAAGTCATTTTTTTTCCTCTTGAATAGCTTTTTTGAGACTCTGGGAGGCTGCCCTTGAGACTGCCAAAGCCTTGCTGTCGCCCGGACAAGCTGCCTAGCACTAGGTTCACTTAGTTATCCTCTCTTGATGGTAACTGTAGCAGAGCTGGAATCAGACATTGTAGTAAAGTATCTTGAGCTTGTTTTCCTTCTCCATGCCTTATTTCTGTAGCACAGCTGATGGGGTTTGTCACTTGAAGGTAAAAGAGCTGTGACTCTGCTGTGATGGGAATATATTTCTAGCGTGATGATACATTACAGACTATTACATATATCCTAGCAACATTTTCCCCTTCTCTTACTCTTCCTTAATGCTTTTTTTGACTAAAGTTTTGTTTCCAGACCCCCCCCCAAAAAAAAAAAAAAAAGTGCTTTGTGTTTGTTTTGTTGTTGTTTTTTATTATTATTTTTAGTGGATTTTAAACAAATAAAAAATCCCTGTCACTCAGACTCCCCAGAGAAACAAACACTCAGCACTTTTCTGTAGCACATGTGTGTGTTTGGGATTTCCACCTTCCTGAAGACTGGACTACTGCATGGTATGTAGCATCTTCACCTGGAAAGCATAAAATAATATTAATCAAAGTCTTGCAGAGAACATCAGGTCCTGCCTGCTATCAGGGCAATAGTATGATGAAGACTTTTTTTGTCACTTATTTAATGAATCACTGGGATAATGAGAAGTATGTACGCCTTTCTATTTGCTGCATTTTTAAATAATCTTTCAGTATTGCTTTTATTTTTCCTTTCATTTGAATGAGCTTTATGAGTTACTACTGTGATGTGAATTTTCTGTTGCTGATATTGAATATGTTATTGTCTACAGAGTGCAGAATTCCATAAGAAAACCTCTTTCAAAAGTGGGTTATGACTGGCTACTTCTGGCAAGTACTTAGAACCAGTAGGCAGGGAGACTGTCATAGTCCAGTGTTTTCCTCAGGCTTTATTAAGGTCTACACATCCGTGATCAGTCCCCCTTCTCCTTAGCTGTGCAGTCCTGGACGGATGAAGCTGCAGCCCAGCATCCTCAGGAGGTGAGTGTCTGCCTGCATATACCTCAGTGAAGTGGGCATGATCCCAAGGAACCCATTCAGTCACTCGCTGTGAGAAAAGGCAATTTTCACCTAGTTTTCCAACATGGTGCAAATGGAAGCCAAAAGTGTCACATTTTGGATTAATCATAACCTCAGTTACTAACTAGCAATGAAGAGCTTTAAGGTAACCAGAGAAGACATGGAAGGAAAGCTAGAGAATAATGATAATAAAAAACCTTTTTAAAAAAATCTCCCAAGAGCTGAGACTAGATGGCAAGTCCCAATTTCCTCTTAAATAATAAAGTGTCAGATGCAGAGGGAGTTACGAAGCCTGCCTGTTATGCTGGAAGGAAGCGTTTTCTTAAGAGAAATCTATTCTTTTTCCTTCACATTTGTACTGGGCCTGAATCCAAGTCAGGGACCAGTTCATAGAAGGGAATTAGAAGGCAGCACCAATAACTAAGCACCAGATTAATACCTCCAGATCTGTAAGGTGCCACCAGCTGGGTGAAAACGCTAGCAAGGGAGGACCTTGCAGCAGTGAAGATATCAAGCCCATGAGAATCAAATATAATAATTTAGGAGTTGTTATTATTAAACAGGACTTAGAATTAAACTGAGTTTAATCAAGCAGTGGGAACCAGGGCTTTGATAAGATGACAGTAGTCGAGGCAGCTGCGTGCACTCTGAAAGTGCTTCAGTTTGATCATGCTATTTTCGCAAGATGCTTGAAGCCTGGTAAGACCAGTGAAGCCAGTAAAGATAAAGAGAAGAACAAGTCTTCCCAGACCCAGAATCAGGACTGTCTCTATGATTGTTCGTTTATGGTTTTACATTTATAGACCCATATCAGACAAAACATTAAGGTCTGTAATTCTGGTTTTAGGCTTCTAATTTATACCTATTCCTTGAAAATATTCTTCTAAATGTTCTGTTCATTTTGACTTGTAGTACCCCAAATTCCTCACAAAATTTCTGTTTTATTTAATTTTCCCTGATGGACAATTAACCTTGGATTAACAATCCTATTATTAGGGTTTTTTTTCTAAAATCTAGTTGCCTCTGATGGAAGATTTTGTTCCTCCATCAACACATTCACACTTAGAACCAAAATATCCCACATTCTGCCCCCATGAACAAAAGCAAAGCTGAGCACTTCGGCTCCTGACCCCTCCTGACCTACAGCCAGGAGGAAAGCCTGGAAAAGAGGAGGTTTCAAGTTTGGCTGCTCCCCTGGTGCACTCCATTTTGCATTTCCTATCTTCACACATGGCTAATTCCCAAATGGTCAAAGGGGTCACACAAAGGAAACTGAGTACTCAAATGTTTCCTGTCTAATATAGCCCTGCACCTTGTGAAAACGTGTTCCACAGATAGGCTAGTCACAGCAGAGAAGACAATGTCTTGCTAAATGTTTTAAAAGCATGTCACCTTCCAAGTAGGAAATTAAGTTTATAATTTTAGCATTATTACATGTATCAGCATAATCCACTGCTGATTTTTATCTGCAAAAACTTTCAGAAAATCTAATGGGCATGAAAAACATCTGTTAATTATTTAAAATCAAGATGTGCCTGGGTTGATCCTAGCTGAGGGGTTTCTCAGCAGTGGACTAGACAGGCAGAACCAGGATAGGCTGCTAGGAGAGGGCAGCAAGGGGGTAGGTAACCCCCAAAGTGCAGTTCACCCTAGAGAATTGCCAAGAAACATGGGGGCTTCTCCAAAGGGAGATAGACTTAACTCCGTTTGATCTGTGTGTGACTGTTGGTGAGTGAAACAATAAATAATGCACTTAGTGGAAGATGCTCATCTTCTGAGATGCCATAATCAGCTGTGGCCACATGTTCTCAGTGCCCTTGGAGCTGTTGAGGCCAGTGTGGCCCATCACACTGTTGGCCATGCTTGAAATACAGTAGAAATTTGCTAAAGGCCAAACCCCCTAGGACCAATCCACCCACCCCTGTAGTCCATCCCCTGTGCTCTTTCACATTAACTCTACCTCTGCCAGTGCTCTCCATCTGCATCTTTATCTTTACTCAACTTTCCTACCGAAATTCCCTTCCTAAATCAAAAAAAAAAAAAAAAAACGACAAACAAACCCAAAACTGTGTTCCCTGGTACATCTATGAATACCCCTCTTCACAGGCACAGAAAAGTTCTGCTGCCATGTCCACAATGCAGCATACTTCATCTCTTCAGGCCAGGATCCTCTTCAAAAAGGGCTTCTTGTTTATCTCACTCCACAAGATTCCTTGTTCCCTTTCCTTATAGGCTTTTCTACTTCTTTGCCTGCTCTCTGCTGCCTCAGCTAGGACTCCTTCTCTTGAGGCCGTCTCTGAGTGCAAGATAAGAGAAAAAGACACATACATTTTCTTCATCTCAACTGCAGACACAATAAAAATCCATCAATGTCTCTGCTTGCCACAGGGATATTCACTGTTGTAATTGGCAAGCTTAAATTTCTTATTTTTAATTGTACCTTGATACTCTGCCTAGACCTTATATTTAGAAGCCCGTTAGCAACCACTGAATGGGAGAATATGCAGCTTGTTTTAACCAAAAAGCTATTAGCTTTACAGCTCTGGAATAAATGGGTAAACATTTTGGGAGCAAATAACCTGTTGTAATTACTAAGATTAATTTCCGTTTTGTTCTTTTCTCTCTTGGTTTCTGTCTCCACATTTATTTCCTTCTGTATCTTCCTCTTAATTCACCTTCTCATATTTTATTTTTTTTTGTTCAAAATTATTTTTTCTGAAGCTTAGAAAAAAATCAGGGACTTGCAAGTTATTTTCCTTCATAAAGGTCACACAGTTGTTCATCTCTGACTGCTCCTTTAAAAAGAGACTTGTGTTTATCTGACACCAGCAGCAGAAAGTAGCAGATAATAAGATGCACAGTTGGAGCCTGGGCACCTTCCCAGGCTGGCTGCACACACCCATCCTTGGCCATGAGCTTCAATCTCTCCCGCCTAGCATATCTGGACTGTTTACATTAAACAGGGTTTGTGATAAAGTCCCCCAAAAGAGCAAACTATGGAGCCTAATCTACAGTTTATTTTCATTTTACCCATCTTTCTAGGAAGTCTTTTCTTGTCCCAAACCAGTTCAGTAATATCATCTGCATTCTCTAAGGCAGTCATTTTAGCTGCATGGGCTTCGTTTTCCACACCAAACTTCCACTTAAAACTCTACTACTGACTACCTTCAAGGCTTCTATAAAATTCCACAAAAAATATGGTCAGTCATTTAAACTCCCACTCACAGAAACCACATTCTTAAATCTACTTAGCATGATGCAATGCTTGTAAACTCTCCAAAGATTCAAAGACAGTAAGAAAATAATTTTTATAAGAATAAAGCATACTGGGTAGATCAAGGAATTTGTTCATCAGTCCCATTCACAAGTAATGGGGTGAACATTAATAGCAGAGGCTTCAGGGATGTTTTATGGATGAATGTTGGCCAAAGAGTAACTCATCTCTCTTTCTGGTCTAATGAATATTTAATTCAAAATGGAACTGCTCTTATGGAGACAGTTAATAGCCTGATAAGTTGAATATTCACCTGAGATATATCACTGGCTTTAGTCCTTGCCCTGGACAGGGAAAAGTCCATGTGACAAATCCAGAAGTTCAGTCTAGACCTCTCCTGTCCCAAAAGAAGACCGTGAACACTGGCACAGCTTTTTTTCAAGGGTTTCATGGCCTCTACAAAACAAGCAAAGCAAAAATACCAGTCCATTCTGTACTCCATTAGACTTTAGTTGGTTAGATGAGGGGAACTGAAGAAAGAGGATATAAATATATAGTTATATAAAACAATTGTTTTACAAACTCATATTTTTACTGCTACAAACATTTTAATTAAAAATACTGGCAATTCCTGCCAGCTCTGAGCTATGTCTGCAGCCAGGGAATAGCAACAGCTGGAGCCAGTAAGCATTTCACAGGCCTTTTTTGGATGCCCTGTGCCTCACCAGTCATGCACAGAGCATGAGAGTATACTAGGCTACCTGGCCATCAGAGACTGCTACACTCCTGCATTTCCCCAAAAGAAGAGTGCAAGTGTCATTCTGCATCAGACCAAAGCCAAATGTCAAAAATCTAAAAAATGCTAACAAAGAGTAATGTTTGCTGCTGCACAACTGTGGCTATAGCACCCTCTCCTATATAGCAATGCTGAATTTCATTTGGGAAGGCAAAAGAAAAAAAAAAAGAAAAATCATAAGTGAAAACATAAAATGGACAGAAAAAGCTATAAAAGAAACCACTGAACAAAGCAGAGACATAAGGAATCAATCACTATTATTCTTTCCATAACTGTGATCACAATAAGAAGAATCAATGAAGTAGTGGAGACATTAAATAAATCAGCAAAATTTGTGAGGTACAATTTTACTGACACACTTAATTTCCTATTAACTTTTCTAGACTTATGTCAAAATGGAATAATAATAATTTTTAAAAAAGCTTTAGCCAGCCAGTGCAGACCAGTAGAATAGTTTTAGCTGCCCAGTTTGGTGTGACAAATAATCAACAGTGAATTCACAGTGTGAAAAAAAAATAAAAATTTTGCTAATTAAAACTTTGATAGAAATCCAGAGTATTTCATGAGTGATCTTGAAGAAGAAAAAAAAAAAACAAAAAACAACGTAAATTAGAGCAGGTGGCTAGTGTGCTTATGTTAATTCAAACACATTTAAAAAAAATCATTTTAAAATCTCACTGTAACATAAGACCTAAAAGCTGCAGTGGGGGACTTGTGGCCTTCAGAGAAGGGATAATAATAAACAACATCCAGCAGAAATCCACATTTACAAACTGACTTGCAGGCAGTTGCACAAGGGAGGTGAGGTTCACATCTCTCAGAACATTTTTGTTCAGCTGAGGCTGTCTCACAGACATGAACTCCACTGCAACTGGCTTTGAAGTCCTGTGCACACCTGCATAGATTACAAAGAAGGGAAGGCAGATCCCTCCACACCCAAACTGTAAATTAACAATGCAACATGTCAAGTTAAGATATGCCCTCCAGCACCTTGTTTTAAAGTCAGACCAATGGCTGACAATCTCCTGATATATTTAACCCCTTCCCTGGAATTCGCACCCAGTTTCCAGCCTCCCAAAAGATGAAACAAACTTGTAGGAGTGACAGTGTGAGTTTTTAATTTATTTATTCTTAAGTAATGTATCAGTTCAAACCTGGGACATCTGGCCATCCACTTTAATCCAAGACAGGGACTGAATCATACCCTGTTTTTTTTTCTGTACAAACAGGACAAAAGTTACAGCTGTACTAACTTGATTTTTGCAGCGTGTCCTGTACAGCAAGAGTTTTGGCCTGTGAGTATGTCTCAGGTTGAAGAGAGCCAGCCTTTGACATTTCATTTCACCTGTTACTCCTGGAAGAACCCCGTGATGTAGATAGGTCATGGCAATTACTGTAAGGTTTTTTTCCAGAAGCCTTCAGAAGGGACAGAAGAAGCAGAGAAGTATGTCACCAGTAACTACAGCTTTGAAAAGGACATTTAACTGAGCCAAGAACAAGTATACTCACTCAAATGGCAAGACCTTCTAGTCTTATTGTAAACCCTTTCCTTACTTTGTCATGGTGGGATACTAATTACACTCATTAAGTCCCATCACTTCATACCTAATGATAGGTGACAACTAATTCCTGTACCATCTGTAATGCTAGCATTCTCCTGACCTAAGGTCCTCTTGTCCCTATCCCATCTCACGGCTCCTATAGCTGTAGCAAACAAGCACATGAGGTTAAAGGACCTCCTTAGCATGATTTCTGCCAGGGAGAGCTTGATGCTCGCTACAGTTCCTCACTTCAGCATTACCTGTATTCGGCATGTGCAGCACAAACCCAGGTCTACGCTCACATTTCAGCTGGTAAATGTCCTTATGGTGTAGACAAAAGCAGACATTCAGGCACAGGGTCAACATCCTGAGGAGCTTGCTGGGATGGGCAAGCAGTGCATCTCACCATGCTTGAGCCAGCAGCACAAGGCCAAGCACACACCCATTTACAGAAGGGCATGGGGCACCATTGTCTCCATGCAACCTCCTGCATCCCTCAGAAGGAAGAAGATCAAGGAATGGTAACCACCAGGGAGTATTATAAGGGATGTGAAGTGAAAAAAGACACAGAAACAGGACTTAGCATCTTCATATGAAAGCTGAACTGTCTTCCATTCAAAGAGCACTAGATAACAAAAGCAAAACATTTGATTGCCCAATGAGTATATGAAGAGGAATAAGAAAAACACAGAGCTGATTAATAGGGATGTAAAGAAGGACCACTGCAATACATAGTGGAGCCTTTATTACTTTTACAAGTATCCTGAATTTCAGGCTTGCTCTCCACCCAAGGAACTGTGAATTCAGGTGTAGATTTTTTTGTTGATTGTTTTGTTTTTTTCTCTTAAAATTACACAGCAAAGCTAAGTGGAATAGTCAATTTTGTATGTTATTCTGTAGCATGCAAAAAAGTTATCACTGTTGGGGAGCAGATAGTATAGGGAAATGTGAACAGATATTTTCAAAAAAGGAGAAAAGTGGAGTCTTCTAGGACTCACCCCATGTCTACAGTGATGTTCCAGGCAGTATCTGTCTCCTGACTCCTATTTAAAAAAAAAAATAAATTACAAAATAATTTCAGTTTGCATTTATAAAATCTACACAAAGAATCCAAAGCATGAGACACAACACATAAGCCCCACCACCCCTGGGGAAATCACAAGTAACAAGAGTAACAAGGTCCCACACCCAGGGTGTCAGATCAAAAGAAAAAGGGCCCAGATAGGAGATGTTTGGTATCAAGATGAAAAGCAAGTATAGCAAATAACTTGTCGCCTAATACATTTCTAAAGACTAGGACAACAAAGCATCCCAAAAGCTTCCTCTGAGATGCCAGGATGGGGAATGACATTCCGCGTGGTTCCAGATTGAAGCTATCAGTTGTTCTTCATGGAGTGCTAAGTGGAATTTCAGGTTTTTTAATGAGCATGTCTTCAACTTGACTAAAGATCAAAAAGGATTCAAAGTAAAATTCAAGATGGAGAGATGTGTGTATGTATGAAGAGTAGAATAGAATGAATGCAATCAGCAGTGCCCAAATGCTTTGCTTGATCAAAAAACTTCTTTTAGAAAATAAGTCAAATAATGCCAACACCTTTCTTTAACTGATTTATTTTCTCTCCTTTCTGCTCCTTTGCTTTTCACCTTTTATCTCAAGAACCCTTCTCAAGGCTTCCACATCTTTGAGCTCCCTCAATGAGAGAATATAGTGCATTAGCTATAATAAGCACAGCAGTAAAATGACTGACTGCCCTGATATTGATTTTTTCATGGTAGCAACACAGAGAGTGCAACAAACACATAAAAATGGATTACTTTCATTTCAGAGGAAAGGGCAACTTGATCTAATCTGAAAAGAGACTGAAAATAGCACCAGGGAGTGTCTCTCATATTGTAATTCACTGAATTCATACCACTTTGGCTTAGCTGGAAGAGAAATAAAGCCCCTCTGATAGTATTGGGGAATTTGAACTTTTGGGAGAAGAGACAATCAGTCCTCCCCTGAGCTAATCATAAAGGGGAGAGTACCTATACACTCACTAGAGAGATGTTTCATTGATTCTATGAAATATTGACATACAAACTGAGTAACGTGTAATTACTTGCCCTTGAAGGCCATTGCAAGTAAGGAGTTGGAGTTCCTCCTGCCAAGAGTTCATACTCCCTTCAAGTATATTATGAATCTAATTGACCTGGTATCACAGAGGTATGAAACCAGCTGGCTTTTATAGAAACAGGGCTCAGAGGAGATGCTATCCCAACTGTGTTGGGATGACTGGGTTCCTAAATCTTCTTACTTCCACCTCCACTCCTCAGCCAAATTTCCACCATCTCTCACACTTCCAGATATAAGCTCTTTAGTGTTTTAAAAAATTCTCCGATTACACAGACCCTTAGAAACCAATTACAGATGTTGTCCCTTGTCCTACAAGTATCTCCACACTGTGTTTTAATCACTGCTCAAATCTCATTCAGCTGCCTCTGGGAAACTCCTTTCTGCCACAACTGCTATGCACAGCATCTGAGTGGTGGGCGCTCACATCCCTTCTTTTGTGTCCAAACAGAACTACCCTCCTGATCATCTTGTTCTTCTGTGAGACTGCCTGACCATGCAGCCAGAGGTTGCTGTAGACAGTACAGAAAGAGTTATTATCACAGGGGCTGTTATTACTGATTAGCACTGCAGAGGTGCCTGGTACCCTGGCAAAGATCAGGACTCGCCCGGACAAGGACTGTACAAACAGTAAGGGACAGAGCCTGCCTGCAGAGCCTGAAATCTAAATACACAGCACAAATGAAGGCCAAGCTCCCATTACCATTTGGCAGGTGGGAGGAGGTGCCACCTCCCCTCCAACACCACTTCCCATTCTTTCTTGAACTGATGCTGAAGTGCTGCTCCATGGGGCTTTCCAGCAGGAGCCCCCATTTCTTCCGGTAAGGAGAAATCCCACTTTTCTCAAGGATCTCCCATGGTACACCTGGGATTTTTTCGCTACACAGCTCCCATACTCACCAAGGGCTGACCCCTGCCCACATTGTACATACACAGCCTCTACCAAATCATTGCAGCTCATGTACACATTCATACCCATGTACACACAAACAGACATGTAGGCACAGCACTCTGCCTGGCCCAGCACAACTAGGAAGGCCCAGAACTGCCCACTTTGCCCTGGGACAACCTAATTTCTTTGCATGCTACACCCCAGCCTTGAACTGCACCGACACCCAAATCCCCCAGAAGCCATTTCTCAAGGGCACCAACAGGAGCTTTTCTTCCCACTGCTGCATGAACTGTTTCATACTCTGTGTTGTGTGACATGACAAACACCACTGAATTCACCTTGAATTCATGTTATATTTAACACTGGAAACAGTCCAGTTTCCTCAGGCCCATATGTGTAATGAGGTGATGAGCTTCCCAACATTGTTGTTCATGGTGGCACCACACCACTTGAGGTCACCACCCAAGTTTGGCCTCACAAGTGACTCCTTGTTCAGGGCAAGACCAAGTGTCCACTCTAGTGGCATTCCACATAACTCTGGCCACTGCTAGATGGGCAGACAGCCTGTAAATAAGTCCAGTAAATTCAAGAAAAAAATAAAAGGTAGTGGTAGATATAAAGTGAATGAGGAACAGAACAAGAAAAGCATTTACTCTGGGTGCTTGGTTGTACTCCCGAGTCATGAGACCAGGATCATATCAGTTGCTCAGAAAATGGGTCACAAGAGGATGCAAAGACTAAATTGCCAAATAATTAGGGTTAGCCAAGCATAACTTGAGAATTCCTTTTCAGAGGATAAAACCGTGACTGCTGGCAAGTTGAGATGCCCTTAAGGATAGAAAATTAAATTAATTTAACAGTCAGCCTGCTATAACACTTTCTCTGGGGTTTCCCAGATGGAAATATGCATGAATGAGCTCTGCAGAACACATGTTACAAACCCAGTGTTTCAGAAAGTGTCCAAATGGACTGCACGTACTTTGTACAAAAGATCTGTGCACGTTCACTAGATCTGAGAGCTTGGGAGCACATTCAACTTAGCACATATGCTTGACACGGTTGAATAATGTCAGTGAGCATGGCAAACCTGGACACTTTAGTCTTACCATACTATCAATTCACACAAGCAGAACAATACTGTCTGAAATCCCCAGGACTTTCAGGCTGGCTCTGCACATGCCAGGTAGCTAATCTGTGCATGCACTGTAGAAACATCACAGATTTCCAGATCTCTGGAGGTTCAGGCAGGGATCTATCACACAGCAGGGCTGTCCACTGGCTACAAACCCAGGGACAGTTTAAAACCCCAAGGTCCTGCCTACACAGCACATCTGTAAGGAAAACAGAGCATCCCCAGGAGCACTGAAATGTGTGTGGGCTCTGTGTTAACCATGCTGTCAAAAACAAGGACTTACTTCTGTTCGCTTTGCCTCCAACAAACACTTTCTTCTTCAGACAGAGCCCATGCCTGGTGTCATTATTCAGAAGGTTGCGCTTGTTTGTACTAACCCATCAAGAAACATATGAGGAGCCCATGCAATGCTAATTATATACTATAGCTACCTGTTAAGCCATTTTATAGACAGTTGTGTGCCTTTATAATTTAAAGGGAGTTACATGTAAATAAGGTCCGGGTTAGTATCACAGTATCTATAAAGGACACAAGAGAGGCAAATGAACCAGGGAGCTTGTTTCTTCTCTGCATTACTGCAAAAGAGGTAGGCAAGGCACCGAAGCTGGTGTTTTGGGCTGATGGGGAAATGGTGGTTTGTTAGCACAGACAGAGGCACCATGTGCCCTAAGGGAGAGCATACCCTACAGGAATGGGGTGTAGGAGAGGCCTCCACCTGACAAGCCCCAGCCAACAGTTTGGGATCAGCACCAGAGGGAGCACCTGCAGCATCCCTGGAGGGAGGAAAAGGCTGCACCCAAGCTCTCCCCTCCCAAGTCCCTGAGGCCAGCTTCCCACCCACAAAGCACCGGTGCCTGCCTCTCAAAGGATAAACCCGAAAAGAAATGCATATGAAGAGAAAACAAAGAAAAGGAGGGAAATGGCTAGGGAAGTGAAATGCATATGAAGAGAAAACAAAGAAAAGGAGGGACATGGCTAGGGAAGTGAAGCAAACTGAACCCAGGGCCAATTTCCCAGAGCTACGTATTTTCCTAGGTGGTATCACAAGTGATACCACAGCATCAATCCAGAAACAAATAAATAAGCAGGTAGTAGCATTCATTTACCTACTGCAGTGAGACTTCAGTTATGATATTCCATGAAGGCAAAAGCCTGCCAGGATTTTTAAAAGGACGCAAAACTTTCTTGAACACTGAGGTATACAGAATTGCATTAGGTAAGAGCCTTCTTAAGAGACTGGGAAGTTGTGCACTCACTTCATGTCACAAGACAACCCATTGCCGATGGAGAGGAAGAAGGTCTTTTTCCAAGAGGCTGTTTTTCCTGTGAGGCCTTTCTTCCAAGTTCTTACACCTTTCTACATTCATATTAATCATATCTGGAAACAAGAAACTGAACTAGAAGTTTTGTTTCTTTTCTATTAGTTTGGATGCTGATCTGGGGTGGGGGTTGGAGGGGTGATGCGACTCAACAGAGGCCTGAGATTTTTAACACTGCTTTCATGAAGTTGCACATAAAACTCTTGGTCACCTCTTGGCAAAGTTCTTCTTCCACAGACAACACTTTGCCAGAGCTGGCAGTAACTGGTGATGCTGAGGACAATTCCTAAAGTGGCGTAGGTCCCTGGTGGAGCAAAGCAAGCATTCCCCCTTCAGGTGGTTGTCCCTGATCATCAATGAACAAATCAGCAGATTTTCATCAGAAAAAAAGTGCCATCTTTGGGAAAGATAAAATTTCAGCTTCTAAGATGACCCATCCATAGCTCTGAATGAATTTATGTAAATGGAAGAGACCTCTGGAAAGCCAGAAAAAAACATATCAGGTTGAGAAGTTATATTCACTGTTTGTTACCACTGTAGGCAGGCATGGTACAGGAAGTGTTTCACAAACCAGACATGGCTATTGAAAGGCCAACACTTCTCCTAGTCCTTTGTTGCATGTTCAAGTCTTAAGATAAGGGCTACAAAATGTGTCTCACTCATGGGAGAAGTCACTCTTCTCTCCCTGCTTTCCTTCAGGCCAGAGATACCTCCCAGGATTAGATCATCCCTCCAGGTCAGGCTGTGGTGCTCATTTGCCAGCCATGGGTGGGTGTGTTACTAGTCAGATTTACATGTCTAAAACATATTTGTGCAAACACCCCAGGGCACGGCTATGAATGTGCACAGAACACAAATCTGAAAAAGCAGTAGGTAGAATAGGCAGTGTCCAGGTTGAAGCACATGTACAAATAGGGCAAATCTACTTGCAGCAAGTTGGCTAATAGGATTTCTCACCAGATTTACTGCAGAATGTGTTTTGTTATTGAATGATTCTTTCAGTTGTATTCTCATTGCTTTGATGAATGCAGTATGTGCTCAATATTTGTCTCTAAAATGCAAAATTTAAGTTGAAGGGTCCCATGTAAGGTTCACATCTCCAAAGGAGACGCTTCAAGCACTCGCAATAGCTATTAAATCAAAGGCACTTCATAGCCTGTGACCATACAGAATAGTTATTCAACTACCTAACCTGGCCCTTGCAGGCTGTCACTCTGGGTCTGTATAAAGAGCCTCTCTCTATGGCACTAGGATGCTGCTGTCCCTAAAAAGTAATAAAAACCACAGGGAACTCCAGACACAGACAGTAAAACATGAAGCCAACCTCAGAGGAATGTAACAGATTACAAGCAGTTGATGAGGTGTAAAAACATACTGTAAAACTGGTTTAAACGTTTTCACAGAAAAAAAAAAAATCTGTTTTAAAGGATCCTGCTCACAATTTTCATTACCAACACAAAATTAACGGCCACAGTCAAATGCTTTTGGGCAAACCACACACAGGAGGAGCACGAGGCTGGTGAAAAGCAATTTTGAGCTGTATCAATACCATCCATTCGGAAGTGTGGGAGTAAAACAGCTGAGCTGAAATGGTGCCCAAAATCTATCCTCCTGACCAGCTGGCTCCGGATCAGTTTTCAAGGGAGGAGCTGTGCTTTCCTCCTCCTATAGCACTGGGGAGGAATAAACTGCAAGGTTTGCAGCTCTCAAAGGGAAAAAGGGAATTGTGGAACCCAGAAAAAAGTCCAGAATAAAAAAACTGAGCACTGGGCTGGAGATAACACTTCAAAACTCTGGATTTTTTGAACACATGCAATTCTTCTCAACCTCTGCATGCTCTATTGCCCCGGCCACCACGAGAAACGGGAGTAAATGAGCTACTTGCATGCTGCCCATGTAACCATGCCGTCACAGTCTTGTAATCCTAGACCTGGCTGCAGTCCAATTTACCTGATCATAGTGCTTTTGTTCACATTAAGTGTTCATTGTGAAACCCTCTCAAGATAGGAAAAACTAGATAACAGGAGAAGAGCTCCTCTGTGGAGAATGCCAACAATGACGCTTGTGAGGTATATCCTTTCAGTGATGTACCTTCCATTGTTCAAGAAATCAGCATGACCAAAATGATCAAAATGACAAAAAATTTCCCTGAGATGTCCTAAGCATGCCGCCATTTTTTACAGCTAAGTTGTGCAAGGAATATTAAAAAAAAAAAAATTCAGTTTGCATTTATAAAATCTACACAAAGAATCCAAAACAGGACACAAAACATACACACCCCACCACTCGTGGGGAAATTGCAAGTAACGAGAGACAGAGTTTTAAAAACTCTTTTGGAATAAATTGGTGGTATAAGAAAAAGAAAAATTAAAACAACTCACGGGAGTGGTGGGCACACCTGCTAAATTATTCAGATATAATCAAAATTAGCAATCCTAAAGGCAAATGAAGATCACAGAATGCTAGGGGTTGGAAGGGACCTCCAGAGATCATCAAGTCCAACTCTCCTGCCAGAGCAGGACAAAACTAGAGCAGATCATGCAGAAATGGATCCAGACAGGTCTTGAAAGTCTCCAGAAGGAGACTCCACAATCTCTATGGGGAGTCTGTTCCAGCATTCTACAATCCTTACAGTAATTCTTCCTCATGTTGAGGTGGAACTTCCTGTACTCGATCTTGAACCCATTGCCCCTCATCCTGTCACAAGGCACAAGTGAAAAGAAGTTGACCCTGCCTTCTTGACGCCCAGCCCTTATGTATTTATAGACATTAATTAGATCATGTTTAATAAGATCATGTTAAAACTCCTCCAGTTGCTGCCAGAAAAATAAACAGACTCAGCCCACTGTTCTTGTTTCTTTTTAACAACTGTGATCATAAACTGGGGCCATTCCCTTAGGTCATTACTGTCCTAGACATCATCCATCATCCCACTACAAAGCAGCACAGCTCCAGTCCCAACTCTTCTCTTTATTTCATGCATCCAAATGCCCTGCCCTCCTTCCTCCCTGGTTTGCACAGGCAGGTAGAGAGGGGAGGGTGGCAACTCGCCTTGCTGCCTGCAGGGAGACAATACGTGCCCCTTCCAGCACCATGGTAATGTGGGAGCTGTCTACTATGCTGCAAGCCACACTGTAAGTTTATTCCTAGAGAGTACTGTCTTGATTTGGGGTATTCCAGATTTAGAAAAGGCCTTGATCTGATCTTGTCCCACACTGTTTTCCTTAACAGTCTAAAATTATGAAGCTCTGATCCAGAAAGCACATCAGTTGGTATCACCCTATAGAATAATATGAGACAAAATGCTGTCAGACCTACATCCATGCATATCCCTAAGATTAATTAATTAGACCAAACTGAAACTTTCTGGAAGAAAACATTTGTTGTTCATTGAATAAAAATAAACTACTGAAAATATAGTTATAACATCTGCATTCTGATAATGTTTTAAAAGCCTACATGTATTACTTAATACAAAATTAGTGCCTAACAACTTTCCTATAAAATATTTTATTCACCTTGTTTCTATTGGTGGAAAAAAGCTATTAGTTTCTCAAAGTGCCTTTATGGACTCATTATATGAGCCATATATTACATCTCTTTCTCTGTTTTAGTAGTGCAAAATTTCCAGGTTTGCACAGCTAAATAAATGAGAATGTATAATTTAGGACTCTGATGGGCCACAGATGATTTGCAATTCTGAATTGTAATTAGCCTCACCGATTCAATGTGACAACTTATTGTTAGACACATACATACAGGCTATGACTTGTAAGCTTGCACATAGTAGATGACAGATATTTTATTAAACACTAAGGATTGACAGTATGTGATGGAAACTTTAGATATGATTTGATTTTCTGATAGAGGACAGTATTTTTAGAGAGAGAGAGTATTTGCCTTGTATCTATGTGCAGCACTGATGCAAAACATAACAAACCAACAAGGCTATGCCAGCAGAAGGGACGTTGTTGAAACACATTTCTAATTCCTTTTAGAGTTATGTTTTATTGTTATTTAAAATAATATATTGGTAGAATTAGAACTGTTTTGAAACCACACCTAGCAACAGTTCAAGGAATTAAAGTGTTGAGCAAAACCTGCACTTTCAGTAAGTGCACAATTTATGTAAATTTTCAAGATGACAAAGTTTTGAAGTAAAATCTAGTTAAGTTTGCTATTTAGGTAGTTGAAGTTTGCTGCTTTTTATCCTTAGTTACAGTGCTGAGCTCAGGTGGCCCCATAAAATGTCAACAGAGGATTGCAGCCAACAAACCACTAAAGCTCCATCCTGTCCTGTGAATGTACCATTGATTTCAATGGTGTGGGAGCCATCTGAAAAACTTTGCTGAAAATGGTCATGTGCAGTTCCACTCTAGGGTTTCTCTTTTAAGTATGTCATCCCCAAAAATTGGTAGTGTTACCAACAGTATAGACCAGCTTAGAGTTTTCCCCAACTTTCTTTTTTTCCAGCAAGACTAAGGGAAGCCTTCTTCATGTTTCCGTGCAGCAAGTTTAGCCCGTAAAGATTACCTTTCTCCATGGGATCCTAATGCTTCAAAAATTATAAGCTGCTGCATACTACCTCAACCTAATAGAAGAGCTGCCATTGACTTTAATAGGAATATGACTGGCACTTCATTAATGAAGCGCAGATGATTTTCAATATCTTTCAAGGAAAGGAGAGAGATCTATCAGCATACATGGGACATTACTATAATTTCTGTGTGTGAAGAGGCAAGTAGGTCTGTGGCAGAGAGTCCTTTGATGATTTATGATCCAGATAGATTTCAGAAATATCATTTCCTTAACAAGGACTGAGCCATTTCTGATTTATTTTCTCGTCTAATGACAAGTCTCCCATGAAGTTCATAATTCTTCAGTAATGTTTCTCAAAGTGTGGATTGTGACTCCCTTGAAGACCTGAAAGCATTCAAAAGAGATCATGTAACATTAGCAAAAGGAGATTTAGTCAGCTCAATGCTTCCAGGCAAAGAGTTCTGTTTACTGGCTACCAGCCTTTGCACCAGCCCAGGAACTATGTTCTTCCTCTTACTGCTTTTAATTGGTTGGCATTAGTAGGTCTCTTCAGCACATGGGTATGCTTGTTTATACTTGCAAGCAGTAATTACCAGCAATTCTCATTATGCCATCCTAAAGGGACTGACCTGCTGTCAGTTCAGGAGGTTGTACAGAAGATGGACATACCAGAGGAGGGTGCATATTCAGAAATTCTTGATGTCTCATGACTCAAATGAAAATAGACAGGAAACAGTTCCCTAATTTTTGAATAGGTAAGTAGTATGTGGGCTTGACACTGTGGAATAGAGTGAGAAGGGGCTGTGTGTTCAGGTGGCCTCCATACTCAGAGAAAAATTTACTTTTTAGGAGACAAGTTCACTGTATGAGTTAGGAAGGTGGCAAACTAATAAAAAAGGATCAAGTGACAAGGGAGACCCAACAACACTCCTCAGAATCAAGATGATGAGACCAAGATTAGTCATGAAGCCAAAGGACACAAGAAGAAAAATATTATTGCCTAATCATCAACAACAAGAGCTGGATAATACATGAGACAGACTGAAGTTACAAATCTACAAACAACGTGACTGTGTTACAGGGTCCAGTATGATGAGTATGTTAAGGAGAATTGATAGGATCTGCGTAGGCATGGGTAACAGGAGACATGGCATTGCATGTCATGTAAGGTACATCATTACACATCTGCAGCTCAGAAATCAATCACAGAAAAAATGCTTGGCAAAGATCTGACCATTCAGTCTGTGTGTTCAGTGCAGCTGCTGCAGGATTTTGGAAACCAAGATGCTCTCTTTGTAACCCCTACAACTAGTCTCCAGGTTGCTTGCACTAAGGAAGAAAGTTGTCTTGAAAGCTTATGAATTAATACTGATACTTATTAAGTTCAAGATGAATGAGCAGGTGGTCTATTTTACTATTTTTGGTCTATTGTCAAATCGAATGAATTAGCTAGATCCATAATCTGTGGTGACAGACTAGAAAACCACATTATCATCTGATCTTCAATCTGAATAAAGCATGCTGGATGCCTTTTCTTGCCACTAAACAAATACAAAAGTACAGGTAATCATTTCGTATTTTGAAAATTAACTGTATCTGATTTAAGGTAAATCTATAGCAGAACCTGACTGAAGACAGTTTGATCATAGAACTGTGTTTTTGGCACAAGGAATTATATGCCATGAGTTACATGTCAAGACAGTGAAGTCCAAACTAGTAATCTATTAATCTTGTGTTTTAAGAGGACAAATGTCACTATGTAGAAAATAGTTATGAGCTAAATCAAATGAGATAGAGAATTTAAACAAAACTATGTGAATGACAACTGGAAATACTTGAGAAACTGTAACAAATTTTCAGTAAACTACATTTCCAAAATGCCAAGCACAACTACCCCTTCCTTTAGGAAGAGAATGTGAGGGCAGATATTACATTAACTCATATAAAAGAAAGAGGAAGCTGATAATAATTATTATCAACCAGAAGATAGGATCAATAGAGAGGAAAAAAAAAAAAAGCACAATGACAAGACCAATACTATACTATGAAGAAAAAGAAAAATCTTCTATAATTGATTTTGATGTAACACTGGAACAAGTTGCTCAGGGAAGTGGTGGAGGCCCCATCCCTGGAAACATTCAAGATCAGGTTTGATGAGGCTCTGAACAACCTGCTATAGTTGAGGATGTCCCTGCTCACTCCATGAGAATTGTATTAGATTACCTTTGGAAGTCTCTTCCAGCCTGGGGCATTCTATGATTCTACATTGCCTCTGTAACAAAGAATGATATGAGAATGGTAAAAGTATCAGTAGCGGTATACAAAAGGCAGAAGTGCTAACTAAATCTTTCTATTCTGTGCTGGGAATCATCCCAGTCAGCATATAGTCATATAAGGTAGTGATGAAACATGAAGCCTTGAAGCTCTATCAGTCCCCCTGTTTGGCAGAACAACAGAAGCCAAGTGTCATATCTCATTAATTAATTCAAAGGTTCAAGGATTCAGAATCTGATGTGATCACCTAACCTGCCTTCCTACATAGGACAGGACATAGAACTTACATGAATTCCATCTTAAACAACAGAAAGTTTACTAGGAAAATGCCTACTCATAAGACTAGAACTATGAAAGAGAGTTTGCTTCTTGTTAAAGCTTGTTTTGATTCTATTTCTGGCCGCTGGAGCCTCCTACTTATCTCATACATTGAGGATTTCATTACAATCCTCTCAAAGTACTGTTCACAGACTACAACCAGGTTTCTCCCTTTACCTTCTCCCTGGTAATATACGAATGTTATGAGGCACACTTTGCCCTTCCTCCAGACTTTGTCTGCACCCTCCTAACATGATAGCATTCTTCTCATCCTGTGAATACTTGGACTAGACACTGAACGCCAGTAATTACTAAAACAGTGCTAAACACAAAACTAACTGCAGTGTCTGCATGAGAAATCTAAGCGTGGGTGCAAGTATGGGCACACATTTAATCACACTATGTCATGGTTAGTTCCATAGAACATTTGGGAAATATGTGGATCAATCCTCTGACAGACAATGGCTGAACACAGTTTGAGTGATATCATGGGACAAGTTGCTCAAACAAGCATTATGGATAAGGCCACTGTATCTGGGAGAGTCTAGGTGTATGGAGGCGAGCTGTGTTATGTCACTGGCCCTGACAGAAAGAGAATTGAATCTGGTCCACTTTACTGATTAGTGTAGACAGAGACTGTATAAGCTTCTCTGTCTGAGAGGTGTGCCTGCCCATGGCAGGGATGTTAGATTGGATGATCACTAAGGTCCCTTCCAGCCTAAGCCATTCTATGATGATTCTGTGATTCATTCTCTAACCAGTTTCCTTATATTTTTAACTTCAAGGGTCATGGAAGTTTGTTTTTTGATGACCAACATCAACAACTCAGGCTCAGACAGTTATTCACTGTTTACCATGTCCCTCTGAACATTACTCTTCCCTAGCACCGATTTGTCCTTTCTATCTGTATGACCTAAAATTTTTGCTCTCTCTCTAATGAATTTGCATTCAACCATGCTAAAACAAGCAATCCCAGGTCACCTACACCTTCAACATTTGCTAGTTTCTTCAGCATTAATGTCCCATGCAAACTTCATTTGCACTAGTTTTGTGCTTTCTCCCACATATTTGGAAAAGTACAGAAGATCATAGATAGATACCATAGATAGAACAATTTCTCAAACTACTTTGCTAAAACAAATCTGTTTAGGGAAGAGGAACTTTTACACTAAAGAAGAGATAGTGCAATCCCCACCTGCAGAGACATCCCAAACTCAGCTGGACAAGACTCTAAGGTACTTCATCTGCCTTTTAAGTCAGTACTGCTTTGAGCAAGGGGTTGGACTACATGACTTGCAGAGATGCCTTCCAACTTAAATGATCCTGTGATGTTTCTCCATTTGTATTCCAAGACCTGCCAGTGGGTCATCTTTCAATTAATGTAACATGTGCTATGTTAATTTTATATTTCTGGCTTTCCTAATTGCTGACTCATGCAATGTTGGGTCAAATTTGGTCATTTTTGTTGTCCTTTTCAAACTAACTTGACATCTCATCAAAAATGTGACACATAAGATATAGAGTTTTGATTTCACATATAGTAATGTTGACCGGCATTAATGATGTTTTCTCCTTTAATTTTTCTTCAATCTTATCCTAATTAGCTATTCACTCTTCTCCCCAAGATTCATAATAAACCTTACTGTATGTACCATAAACTATTCTGGATTCTCATCTCTTCCAGAGGTTCAGGAGTCACTGAACATCAGCCATGAGTAATTAGACACTCTTCAGAAAGTTTCTGCTAAGAAGTTTTGATGCCAGTTATCTGGATAGCTTGTCTTTAACTTCTTCCCATTTCCTGACAGAAATTGTTTTATCCCACACCTCTGATAGGAATGCCACTCTTGGCATCCTTCTGAAGGACCTGTCCGCTGAACACCACAGTCCCCTTTGTGCCACAGGCAGCTCTAGGGGCCAGCCCTGGGCAGCAGCAGCCGGCAGCTCCCAGTGCAGAAGCAGTCCCGGCAGCTGGGCTCCTCCCGCCCGTTCTGCCCGCGCC
>VWZY01008190.1:92054-130523 GCA_013399075.1 Chloroceryle aenea
CCCCGCTCCTCCCTTTTTCTTGCCTCTGTCTCTCCCGGGGCTGCAGCCCAGCCCTGGCTCGGCTCAGCGCGCTCCTCCACCTAGGGCGGTAAATGCGTTTTAGCTTCCACTTCTGAAGAGCTTCAGGGGAGAAAAACAGCGTAACCATATATATAATCCATGTAACTAAGAAAATCTCGTTAATCAATTGCATGCACTTCACAGCAACCACGACTTGGTTGATGTGTATCAAAAAAATCCATATCAAGATGCATATCAAAAAATCCAATTTGTCACACATACCTATTTTGCTGTCCAATCCAATACTAATAAGTTACAAGAGAGTCTCACTTTCTTTTTCTTTCTTCTTTTTTTTTTTTTTCCCTACTTACTCTGTTTTGGTGTCAAGACGACATTGGCTTTTGTTCACTGTCTGGATACACTTTCACGCACCTCGTATTTGTCAGTACCTGTGGCACATCCAGAGCCAAATGCCAACACCCCTCTTTCCACTTACATCATCTGCCAGCATAGGCTGTGGACTAACATTTCCAAAATATTGCAGGCTGACACTCACTACTGAAAAAGGACAACTGATATTACTGTATTTAGTATTGCAGTAAAGAGAAGATAAATCCCTTTTTGTCCTTCTTTTTCCCACCAAATACTGGTGAGTTTGAAAGGAAGTTTAGTAGCCAGTGTTGCATTTTGGTAACTGACCTTAAAAATTACATTCATCACACCCATTTCAAGCTTGTGAGAAAAGTTTTAACGATGTGTCATTACCAGTTGCAAAATATGTTTTAATTTTTCACTGTCCAACCTATGGACTTTCCTGTGGCAAACTGTTTTGCCTTTTGGTGTCCAACCGAACAGTGTGTTTTGAATTCCAGTTAGCACACACAAAAAATTGATGTGGTTTTTCATATCAGCACTTATCATCTGTCACTTCCCAAGAAAGAAAATCTACCCAAAACAACTTTTCCACTCAGTTAGCATTTGGAGTATGAGACCATCCTCCAAAACACTGCTCTTAGGCTGACCTGAACTGGCAGAGTTCATGACAGATATTAAGGAGGAAGTTGCAGAGAGTTTTCTCCCTCCCCTGCTCTACATACCACCAGAAGCTAGGTGTCTTTAATACTAAGTTCTTTTTGCTTGAGTTGTCTTTTACAAATAGTACTTATAAACATATGATGAATACAAGGAGGATGCACACCATTGGCAGACCATGCAGCCATGGCTCATTTAATAAGTCATTGCTTTTGGCAATGGGACATTAATCTTCCCCTCCCTAAGAAATGGTGAGACACCCTACCTTATACCCTTTATTTAGGTTTCTCTGCCACAATCTTTGGACTGAAATGTAGCCCCTTCTTTTGTGAAGGATTGTCTTCAGGAGCAGAAATGACAAAGTTTCATGAAAAATCACATATTTATGATTGTGCAGAACAATATTGACAGGTTAGCAATAGCTCTGCTTCTTCCAAATAAATATATGTGGGATGATCAAGAGATTACAGGATGGGCCTTATAATCAGCCAGCTCCAAGTGACTAAATGGCCACATACACTTATTATCCAAGGTTCTATCCTGGAAGAACTTCAACATGTCCCAGAAGAGTCCATTGGGTCCTGTTGAAATCAGTTTACGTTGATAGTATCATAAATGTGGAACAAAAAGGGTGCCCAAAGGAAGCCCAAAAACTTACAAATTGAAACAGTCACAATCCAGGCATGGGGGTCTGCTTATATCAGCACAGGGAAGTCTCAAAGACAGAAATGGATCTCCAGAGAGAGAAGACAGTCCCAGTTCAGACCCTGTGAGAACTTCTGGCAGTTCCTGACACTTTCAGAGACATCCTGTGTGGCTTAGGCAAATCACTAAGGGAGAAACATGTAATACGTAGGTTTTGTCCTCATCCTTCAGCATGCAGGCACTCACTGCCTTTCCCAAGCTATTCATTCACCCCAAAAGGAGAATGAGATGCTCATGCAGCATGGATGTAGAGATGCTGAACATGACCTAGGAAATGCCAAGAGAGGGATGAGTACTAAGATAGGCTTCTCCTAAAGCGCTGATGCCCAGAGCCCAGGCTGCAAGGAGATGCCTTCCTCCAATTAGGGGCAAGATAAACCAGGTCAGTGATTGTATGCTGAAAGAGGAGAAGGAGGAGGATGTGGTGGCAGAGATGACACCCAGTAGCCCAGAGGCAAGAGAACTCGCCCTGGAGGTGGAAGATTCAGGTTTGGGCATCTTCTCTTCTGCCTGACTTGAAGGAGGGATTTAATATCAGGTCTTCTGTCTCCTAAACAAGAGCTCTAAATGCAAGCCACCTGCCATTCGGGCTTCTCAGTGTCAATTGCAGTGCTTTGCACAGCATTTTTAAATACTTCTTTGTCCAGGGAGAAAAAAAACCTTGCTCTCATGTCCTGGTGTTACAGCAGTTATCCAGGATGAACACTTCAGCCCTCATCCAATGAACATTTAAGTACTTCACACACACTGAAAATGCTGAGATACACTGTAAAACATCCTCTATAGTCTATTGAATTGGGCACTATTTACAGGAGAACTGAGTGTAGACTCAAAGGTATCACGACTTGAATTTCCACCATCTCTCTGCAAGGTTTTGGGATTTTGGTGGTTTTTTTTTTAAGGTTTGGGGTCATGCAGAAGCAGGGATTCCTGTTTCTCTTGTTTTGGGACAGCTGTAATGCAGAAGGCATGCTCTCTCAGCTCACATATTCCATGCAAAGTAGAGACACTTGGAGATGTGAATGCTCCCAGTAAGTCTCCTTTGTTTGCCTTCTACCCCAAAGAGACTGCAGCAAGTATTGAACTTAGCCAAGAAAATGAAATTCTGTATTTTAGCTAAGAAACTTAAAACTCAGATGTATAGTGTGGATAACTAGTGACATGGCTAATTGGTGACTTACACAATCTGTTCTCCTACTGTGAAACATAAGATGTTTTGTATTTCTGTAAACTGCAAGTCTGAAAGTAATGGAAAAAGAAACATTTGAATATATTAAGGCTTTTTTTTTTTTTTTTTTAATCAATCGGGGTGTTATTTAGAAAAATATATTTGAACGGATAGATTGATTGAGTTTTTTGTTAATGAATGATGCACACAGATGAGGATGCTGTGGGAAAATGCAATAGGACATTCATCTTGTCTTCCCAGCAACATCTGCCACATCCGTGCTGTTTTCCTGTCCATGCACGTTAAAGCTTTCTGTTCCTGTCCAAGAGAAGGCCCCAGAGATCACATAGCTGAAGTACAAATCCAAGAATTTTTATGAATGTGGGCAATCCAGATGTACTTGACAGTTTACAGGAAGCAAAATAAAGAGGGGTTTGTGTCCATGTTTACAGTATAGCAAACAGGTGATTTTAAAATCAGACATTAAATATATCCAGGTAATAAATGACAGCAAATAAATCAAAGTCTTTTTGTGCTGTGAACAGTCTTTATTCTAATTCATTCTTCTTTCACATGGAGTCTTTGTTCCCATTTTGAAACTTGGAATTTTTCGATGAATTGCTTTATCAGTTTGCCAATAAAGTTTCACTGAAATATAAAAACATCAAAATTTCAATCCCATTAAAAATTTCTAATGTTAAAACCGTAGCTATTTAATAATTTATTATTGAATTGCCAGCTCAAGTTCCTGTCATTTCAACCGAGGTTCTTCATTCAGATCCAAACCGTTCTTTTTGTATAGCATCCAATACAGACATATTGCAATAGTCCCAAGAAAGCATAAAAGTCTCTGCAGGTGAAATCTTTGTGACTTCCTAAATTACAGGACTGTGCAGGGGAACGTTTTGGTTGCCTTAAACATATTGAATTTGCCAGTGTCTCAGAGAAGCAGAAATTTTACATCAACATACTGCTACAAGTCTTCTCCAGCATGACCGTTGGGGAGTCTTCCCCCACAGAGACAAGAGAGCGAGAAAGCATGCTAATAAAGAGGGTTTTGTGGGCAAAGAGCATAAAACCTCAATGCACTTTATGCACTGCAGTAAAGCTGAGGGCATGCTACTAGCAGCATTTCTTAGTGTGCCCACATGCCTTTGCAGGGCCCATATGCCTTTGCAGGGAAATGCAGGTCCCTGCCTGAGTAGCTGGTGAGGAGCCATGCAGCAGGACAGTGAGCGTGAGGTGCTGGTGATCCCCAACTTCCCTCACATCAGGGATCACTACCACCTTTGTGCCCACATCGTCCTATGAGCAGCTCCCTCTACTCTGCTCTACACCTACCTGGAGAGGAGCACATGGCTGATACCAACCGCCACTCACCCCAACAATCCACCAATGCATCTAGTGCCCCTACTCCTCCTTCACAGCTGTTTTACCCGTGAGGGACTTCAACATCTGAAGTTCTTATGCATCCAAAGTGCAAGTTTCTTGCAGCATCCTCACCTGAGGGACAGTCTCTGTTAGGAGATGACATGCTGACGGTGCCAGTAGTCAGGCCAGAAAAGTAAATATCTAAAAGCTCATCTATATTCACACCAGATCAAGCTGATTTCCCAACACCCACTTTTCCTCTCCAGCTGTGAGAAGTCTTTCAGGTGTAGGTAACCTCTCTGGCTTGTATTTGCCTCGGCTCTTTCCCAGCTAGTGCCCTTCCTGAGTGAACACAAACATGACTCAGCTCTTCCTTTGAAACAGAAGAAATTTGGTTCTCTTCACAGTTCCACTTTGGTGTGCTATGACAGAACACAGATCTGTCTTTCACTTTGTTTAGAAGATGTGACGCCAGTAGCAGTTGTGGATTTAATTATATTTCAGCAGCAAGAGAATCTCAGTTATGTTTTTTATGTCTCTTCTGACCTCAAAAAGCCAGCTTTAAACAGACAGAGCATTCTTTAATATCACTGGTTGTGGCTAAGTCTGACTTGGGTTCTCATTTAAAAAATCACTTCAGTTTGGCAATACAAAAAATGTCTTTTTCATATATGTGTGTGTGTATATATATATTAAATAAATGCCATTGAATAATTGCATAATGAATTGTATAATTAATATTTTAATTTCATAATGAAACTGCATAATGAATGTCTTTGCACATAAATATATTACAATATTCAAAAAGTCTCTCATACATGTATACTAACAATAAATCTGCTCAGTAATCTTTAGTCCACACAATCATGACAACCTCAATAGAAATAAAATATCTTTGTAAAGGCTGAGCATTCTTATCTTATGCCTCAGAAAAAAAAAAAAAAAAGACCTGGGATAATCTTCATTTTGTTATATATTTAATAATATTCATTATAACTTATACATATTTCCTATAAACTATTGCTTAAGGATTCGTACTTGTGCAATATCACTGTCACCTTGGCTTAGAAATCTCCTCTGCTCTAGCTCCCTAGATATATATTACAGATGTTTTATTCTTTTACTTGAAAAACAGCACCCCTCACTGATTTGATAAAGTTTCATCTTCTGGTGGGATTGTTTTTTTGTCACAATTTGGTGATAGACTTTAAAAAGCACTTTGGAACATGAGAGGCAAGGAGGAGGTGGCATTGCACATAGCAATAGAATAAGTGGTACATTAGGATAATGAAGAGGGACATGTAGGTATCAAAAAAAGAGGGTGGATCGGACTCAGGCCAGCTCCCTGCCACAGTGATGCCTCACCTATGGCGGGTGTGTATGAGTGCGGGTGGCTGCCTGCTCCCAGCCCCTCTGTGGGAGGCTGTTCAGCACCAGCACCTGCACCTGCTTCTGACTTAGCACACCTTGAGGGGATTCCTGGTCCTCTCACAACTGTTCCAGCCACCCTCGAGAACCAATTTGGGGTCACAGCACCACTTCATCACAGAGAGGTGGAACTTGAAATGAAGTCCAGGGGGCAAAAAAAACTTCTGCTGAAACCATTGCACAAAACTCAGTCCTCAGCTTTCACTAGGGATTGGCTAATTTTCATATATCACTTCTCACCTTTCCTACTTTGCCTCTGCTGCTTGGCCCATTCCCATTCCTGTGTTAGTCGCATGTCTTCTGTGTGTCACTTGTCTGAACAACAGCAGAATATAATTTACATGAAACAGATATAAAACATAGAGCCACTTTTCCTCTGTTGGGAGAATCAACAGCCTGAGGGGGAGTTGTTTTATTTTCCTTCTTTGTTGTGCTGGGAGTAGTAGGGGGGGGAAGAGCTGACAAAATGATATTTCAAAGATGTGGTCGCACTTAATAAAACAGAATAAAAACAATACAAATGAGCAAAGAGGGAAATTTCTTCTTTCTACATTCTTTGCGATACTTCACTCACAGCATCCAGCAATTGCTTTGCTGCTGGCAACACAGGGCTGGGCTGGTGGGTGTCTTCATCTTGTACAACATTGCCATGCAGGACCAGGCAATGTGTCTGCCCTCAACCTGAAATTAGGGAGATGAGAAATAGAGCCTCTGCACTTATGGCTGCTACTGCCAGTATAGTAAAAAGCTGTGTAAATCTGGATTTGAAGCATATTGTTTGGGATCAAAAATACCAGAACCCCCCATGCAAAGCCCTCGTCTACAATAAACTCACTCTGACAATTCAGTTTGTATAAGAAATCCCAAATGGGTTCACTTTGACTAGTACCTGCAGACCTATTGCCATGCCTTCCTGACTCTCTCTAGGTTTCCACCAGCCAGGCCAGCACACAGAGGCAACAGAAATGTGCTTTGGATGATTAGACAGAAATGTGATCATGTGCCACACCTGATCTGAATCAAACATGTACTTCTGGGAGATCCTGTCATACGTGGATCCAGCATTAATAGTCATGGATTTACAGCCTGAGAAGTTTCCAGATAGAAAACTACAGGGCCAGGAAACAGGCAGGGATTTGTGGAAATTGAAGGCAAAATAAACCATTATTGCATGTTGCTTCTTTGCAATAACAAAGCCTGTAAAATCTTGTTATTTGAGAGCTATCAATTAAGCATTTTTTAATTCACTTAATGCATCGTACCACTTCCTTGTCAGGCTCTTTTTCATTCACTGTCATGGGGACAAGTGCTTTTCAGAAATCTAATGGGTGACAGAAGTATTGCTAGCTCAGTATTTAATTTGGAAGCGTGGGGAGAAATTGCTATCAAATTGATATCTAGGTACCATAAAACTTCATGGCCAAGCATTAATTATCCAACTTCCCTTTCTGCTCACTTTTTGCATGCCACAATAGCCCCTCTAAGATTTTACCTGAGTTTCCCTGTTCAATTTGCTACAATTTTTAAGCACCAGCACAGATCTTTTCAAATCTCTGCAAGACGTCTCTGCGTGCTGAGCTAGTGGTTCAGAGTCACTCGGTAATGCTCTGGCGAGCACTTTAAAAAATGTTTAAGTTCAGCTGTTACTGTTTCGTCTCCTTCTTGGTTGGTAGGAGGTTGTTTTCTGCCCACACCAGGAAGAGCCGGCGCAGCCGGGTGTGCACAGCAGCCACCCAAGGGCGTTGCACATCCCTCCCTCCCTCTGCAACAAGCCCCGCTGGCCCCGGGGCGAGGTAACTCCTCCCTGACCTTCTCCACAGGCAGTGGGCAAAAGGCAGCAAATTTAGCCCTGGGGTATTGGGCTGCTGGTCTCCAGTCTCCAAGGTAAGGCAAGGTAAGGCCGACAGAAAATACACATTATTGTGCAGCCCGATCTGCCTAATCCTCTCGAGGCTGCTGGAAATACTTGTGTCCAAGTGCAACACCCTGGCTGTAGGCTTTGGGGAGACTGCTTGAAGTAATTACAGTCTGTCATAACATGAGTTTATTACAATAGTGTGTTCATGTAATAGAGAGAAATGTTTGTTCCCTTATGAAATACACAGATGCTGGAAAAATAATGTGGGTAATGCAAACAATAATACCATCACAGATTACAAATCACAGCTGATCTGCATATACTGTGCTGAAGAAACGATGACAGCAGTTTATAAAGTCACCTGCCTAAAGCCAAGACTTCAGTAAATTATTTACCTTCAGGGAAACAATGTACCATCTTTCAGTGATGCTTCTAATTACAAGGGTTTTCTGCCACTTAAAAATAAACCATGGAGATTTGAGGGGGTTTGTCTGCTCAGGGGGGAGGATTTCTATTGGCTTTTTAAGCATGAACAAGCCCCAGGTATAGCATCAGTCTATTCAGGTAATGCTAGCTCAGCAGTTTTTAATTCCTGAACTCTATTATTTTGGCTGCCATGTCAGTGACCCTCTAAACACACCAGTGGAGACCTTGTCTTCTGCAGAACAGGCAACCAGACCCCTGCAACACAGCTTACTGACGGTGATTAAGCTGAAGGTCCTTCAGACTAAATCAGTATTTCTCTACCAAATCTGATCAAAGAACCACCTAATTTGGGGATGAAAAGGAAAATAAATCGTTGAATTATCTTCAGCAGTACAGCCACAAGACCCTCTATATAAAACTACATAAAATGAGGTTAAGCTGTTGATGTTCTTTTAGAGCTTTTTCTTTTGTGAAGCTTGTTTCCCTAGGCTCACTTGCATGGCAGTGCGCAAGTATGGCTATATGCATTTTTATTTCTTTGCAATTGCTTCAAGAAGCTTTTCTGAGGAGTTGTAGCTCATCTGCACTTGTTGACTGTTTTAAAGGACAGGACCCGAAGATGGCTGCAGCAGGCAGGCAGATGTGACAGTGGAGGGCTTCTGTAGCTTCTCAGGCTACTTATTTGCATCCATGTGGTCCAAGAGATTCTCTGTGGCTCCCACTGTAACCACCACAGGCACCTCAGCAGCAAGAATCTTCATATAGCCTTGAGAAAGATTGTCTGGCATGGGTGGAAGTTTCATCTGTGTAAAACTGATACTTTTCTGTTGAAAGTTCTGTTTGTATGACAAGGTTTGTAGCTCCACACTCTTGCTTTCATTAGAGCAAAATTTTCACAGATACTTAACTTGCATTCAGCATAAAGGTTCATCCATATCAGCCACAGTGACAATTCTTACTTTAAATCGTCTCCCTGCACACTGAGATGTCAGCAGGACACGTTAAAATGATGAGTGTAGCAGTGACACAGCTACAGCTGTTCCTTTGGATCTGCTGTTGACTCTGCTTAAGGTATTTTTACCTAAGGTATTTTCCTTCTGAAAACCAGCCAAGTACAGGCAATATTGGGGAGACCAATCAGTATTGCTTATTTTTTAGAAAGCAGCACAAAAATGCTTGTTCCTTTACAGAATACAAATTAAGAAGTGTTGAAAAAGCATGCAAGATAGTCCCTGTTCTGAATAATTCAATTTAAAAACACAAGGTGACACAGTTAATTATAATAATAAAGAAAAAATAGAATAAAAATGCTGTGGAAAATGATGTTTATATGTTCTCTACTGAATAAATTTGTTTCAGTATTGCTTGGGCTTACTGCATCCTTTCAGAGCTCTCAGTGTGCTTGATGCTTAACTTCCTACTTAAATTTATTACTTTTTGAAACCATGGAAGTCCCTGGTATCCACAATATCCGATGACAATGAATTATGTTTTAACAATGATGAAGTATCACCTCCTTTTTTATATTTGAACTTCCCACCTGATTATTTCATCTGATGCCCCCTAATTCTTGTACCACAAGAAGCGGTAAGCAGTTCATCCATCTCCCACACGGCTTCTCCCTTCTAATCTGTTTATTGATTGCTGGTTTATCCTACCTCAGTTTTCTCTCTTAGGCTCAGGGATCTTGGTCTGTTTAAGTATTCCTGATATGAAAGCTATCCCAGATCTTCAGTGATATTAGCTGACCTTCTCTATACCTTGTATAATGTTACTGTACCCTTTTTGAGAACAGCAGATAGTATTCAGAGTAGAGGGGTATCATGCATTTATACAGTGAGGGAGTTTTACTTCTATGAGCAATTTAGTATCTTCAGCTGCTAAATAAATTACCTTTTGGAAAGATGCAAAATGATGAAAAAAAAAAAGAAAAGTAAATGTAAATCTGTTTGAAACTTTGGTGACCTTCCACTGATTCTGGGACTTGATATGCAAGCTTAAGTTTCTCAAGTCTAATTACTGACTTGAGGACTCTAATTGCCATACTAGGGCACATAATTCTAAGTATGTTTGAGGTTGTAAACGGAGACGTACATGCCTACATTTTGTTTGATAACTCATCTCCAGTTGAAAAACAAATGTAATCTTTTTGTTTTCTCCCCCAGATTGCTATGTGAGAATGGGGTGGGAATGAAAACTCTTAATCCTGTAAATTAAAACAGTACAAATCACAAATCTCCCCACTTCTTTCTTCAAGTTGGTATTTCTTCATTTGCTCCTAGAAGCTAAAGAAACAACCTGTTGCTGTTATTGGACCGAAACAAAATCTTAAAGAACTCCATTAAACAAATACATATATATCAGATTTTAATGGTCACACAGTACAGAAAGCTTGAAACTGCTTATAGCATATGTAGCCTATATACAAAGGTATATTGCATAGCTACAGCACTTCTTATCAAAGAGCTTCCAGGTACTTTGAACTAGACCTAAATCAGTACAGGTTCTCTGAAGCTAATGGAGATGTACCAGTTGAAATGAGTTGAAATAGAATGAAGTAACTTTTTGACCATGGCAGAATCATAACTCTCCTGTCCCTTTCCAAAGGACTTTCAAGGGCTCAAACAGCACGATTTACCTTGTCATAGGTCCAGGAAATCCTTACACGGCGTTTGCAAAGCTTTTTGGTCACAGCCATACTGCTGACAAAGGCATTATTTACACTGACTGGTCTGATAAGAGAATGTAAACATCTTAAAAGTACCATTCCTCTTGCACAATTAGCTCCTGGCTGCTGAATCAGCGCTCTGGGGACAGCGCTTCCTGCCAGCCACCCTGCCTGTTGTTCATCCCGCACCTATCTGTGCTGCCATCGCACCCTCTCTCTACTTCAGGGCTCCAAACGAGCCTCCGAGAGCCCTGCAAAGCCTTTTGCCAGTCAGCACAAAATTGTCGTGCTCCTTTTCTAATCCCAGCATTTCATAAACTAACACATCAGAAGATTACCTGTCTGTGATAATCCGCGCTCCTTTTCACCAAGGCAGGAATAACCAGTGAGAATCCTTATCATGAACTCATTTTCTTTCAGGTCAAGTGCACTCTTCTTGAATTACCAGACCAACCCCTCTAGATTAAACATATCAAAAACCTCAGTAATAACTACTGACTGTTTTGGTTTTGTTTGGGCTTGGGTTTTTTTTTTTTTTTTTTTTTTTTGTTTTTTTTTGTTTTTTTTTTTTTGTTTTGTTTTGTTTTTTGTTTTGTTTTGTTTTATTTGATTAAATTTCTACACTCTTGCAAAAGCCCAGTGACTCCAGACAGTAAACCACTGTACTGTTGTACTGTCTGGGTAGGGACAGACATACCAAGTTTGCAAAACACACAGCACCACCTGAAATCCTTCATCTGTGCTGGGTAAAAATCAATGGATTTGAACTGCCGATAAAGGTTTATCTTTTATTACCTTGTAAGAGATAACAGCAGAGCTCATTATATGATCCAGTAAGTGTTTGCTGTCATATTACTGTATTTCATAAGGTGACAATACACAGCTATCAGCACAGCCCTCAGCAGCTACTGTGCAGGCTGCAAGGCAGTAATGTATAGTCTGGGTGCTGCTAACTGGTTGAGATGTCCAGCAAAACCAAATGCACCTGAATCATTTGGTGAGCACTCACTACAGATGGGTCATGAGAGGGTGCAGAGAGGACAGAGTCCTGGAACATGGGAAATTCTGATTAGGTACAAGGAAAATATTCCCACTATGAGGGGGACCAAGCACTAGAACAGGTTGCCCTGAGAGGCTGTGGAGTCTCCACCCCTGGAGATATTTAAATATAGCCTGAGCAACCTGCTCCAGCTAACCTGCTCTCCAGAGGTTCAACCTCAAATATTCTGTGATGCTGTGAGTTTATGGTCACTTGCTATATTTCAGTTGAGGGAGTGCTGGTTAACAGGTTATGAGGGTTTTCATGTCACTGTATTTGTCATGGTAAAGTAGCAATGAAGAAATAAAGAAAATTCAGGGACAAGAAAATAGCTATTACCTAAGGAAAAAGAAATCAGAAATGTAGGGGTTGGAAAGGTGCTCCCCAATCAAATTACAGGCTGGCAGCACAGCTCCTTAGGAAACAGAATTAATTTAGACACAGGGAATTATCAGCACATCAGTCTGTTTTCAACCAGGTTTTAAATGAAAAATAAAAATTATACATATTATAAAAAACAAAAAGTAAAATATTTAAATTAGAAAAAAACTGTTAATAATCTTAAAAGATTATCACACAATACACATATGCACATACATGCATGCACATAAATTAAAAAAAAAATAAATTTGAAATGGAATGAGAATATCAGCACTGCAAATGCAGGAAAAATAGTGCAGAAGAATCAAAACAAGAAGAGAATATCCAAATGAGAATATCTGACATTTCAGTTTTGAATTTCTTTGAAATTTTCCCATCCAAAAAGTCCATTGTTTTCAACATTCTGCTGCATGAAGTATATTTTGCACCCAGTGGAGCATCATTTTCCAAAGGGAAATTTCCATTTCAAAATTGTATATCAGCTCTCTTCAGCTTTTCTTCCAAGACCTAATATCTTTGAGGAATATGAACTTTCTTCACTGATAGAACTTTATTTTTCCTGAGCCAGGATTTTCCTTTCCTCATGATAGAGGAGGGAATTCTTCATGTTTGTTACACCTTCTTGCAGTGTTTTACAAAAAGACAACTACAAATTTTACTGCCCCGTTTCTTTCCGGACCGCCCTAACAAACAACTTCTGCTTTATTTTTAGAGTTAGCCTTTCTTGATGGCGTTCATTTTCCTGTGCAGCCCTAACATGATTTACTGTAATTCAGATTTAACTATTAGTTTGCTGCACCGCACACCTGATGCTATGCACAAATAATACCTATTTCTCTCTCTCTATAGGTACTTCATCTCTCATCTCACTTAAGAAAATATAGATATCTATATACCCCAAATATTGACAAACAAAAAAAACATATATAATGTAATTTCTCACTTCAAAATGCAGAGAAGAAGTAATATTATTTTCCCAGTGATCCTAGCAATTTGTCCTCACTGCATTAAAATCTGTGACATTGTGCATTATGTTCCTGGGTGTAAGTATTTAACATTTATGGAGGTGAGTTACAGCCAAGAAAGGAGGTTGGTACTTCTAGTGGTATAATGCCACTAAAGGCCATGTTAGAAGAACCAAACAACTCTGCATTATAAAGATATAAAGAACCCTGACTTTTCAAACCGATGGAAGTTGAAAAATGGGACTGTTTGGGATTACCACACAGTCAGTATACAAGGCAGCTGCTGTTCCATAGTCGGTCAGGAAAAGGTTAATATTTTCTGGAAGTGGTGTCTCCACAGAAGGCAGATTCCTCTTTCTGTTCAAAAGAGACTGTCAAAAACAAAACAACCTCTTTCCCAGAGAAAGAAAACTGATTTTCCACGAATTCAACCCACCATTTCCTCAGCTGTTGGTTCGCTGCCAGCTCACTGCACCCTCAGCCCCTTAGCTCCCTGTGGTTCTCAGAAAAGTTTGTTTGCTGTTTGCTGTTGTTTCCCAAACCTGGTTACTCTACTCTTGCCGTGGACATTAAATCCCCCTTTCCCTTGCTCTCAATCCTACTTTTCCCTCTTGTCTTTGTGGTTCCATCCCCAGTTTGCAATATCACGCACCATCGGAGCAAAAGACACTACCTCTCCCTATAAAACCTGACTCATTCACACCTCTGAACTCACAAAGTTAATTACCTCAGGGATTTATTTATCCCAACAGCATCAAGCTAAGCTCATTCTCCTGATGATTCAGTTTCAGATCTACCTATTACCAGATGCTTTTGTGGCTCTTTTCTTGGTTTTCTGTGACAATTTTCATTTGCTACACTGGGATCTTCTTTAACCTCAGCAGACTTCAGGAACTGCAGTCAATAGGGGTTGGTTTGGTTGGTTGGTTGGTTGGTTGATTGGTTTTTAACTTCAGCCTTCCTCCAAGGCTCAAAAGTCTTCACTTACATTCTCCCCAGTTTTATTTTTCTTATTGTGTAAGAATAATTAACTGTACATCACAACCAGTAGGAGCTCAACCATCAGAGTTAAATGTTTCAAGTAACCCCTGTATGCTTCTCTAAATGTCTAAACACTTAACTGTGAGAATGAGGACGTACACATTTGCCATTTCTATGAACTTGAAACTCTTCTCAGTAGCAGGCCCATTTCTCCAGGAGGTATCCAAATTCTGTTCATATTCTTTGGCTCTGGGGCATCAATAACATACATTACTGCATTTCTGGTCAAATCATACAGTTATATGAATAGGTTTTGTATTCTAATGAATTAAATAAAATATGCACAAGAATATAAATAAATATTATTAAATATAAATATAAATGAACAAGCCAGGAGAATAACTAAATTTTGTTTATTGGAACTTGATGTGAAAAACCACGTTAATATGAGAAGGACAAATTTTCTAGGAATTTTTGTGAAATTCCCGAATCTCAGAATTTTTTCTAGGTCTTGGCTGCATGTGAATGCAGACGGGCATTTAACTTATATCCACATGCATGAGCCAGACGGCAAAATGGGAGCTGCACACTGGTGTGGCAAGGAGGGACTGATAGTGCCATGGCTGGCTATAGTGTTTTTATCATTTCCAAGCAATACAACCTCATGTGATTGCTTTGTTTAGAACACATATGCAGAGCTTAGGAAGACCCCCAGCCTCTGGACAGCCAAACTGCAGCTGGATTCCTCCAGCTCCTGCAAAGGAGACATAGCAGACAGTTACCTACACAGACTTTCAAGCCACCTCATTTCAGCGCTGTGTTAACATCGGATATGTCACATTCAAGCATTTATCCTGACTGTAATTCCTATATTCCATACTCACAGGGGCTCCTTTTCTAGTCTCTCTCTAGCTTAGTCAAGTCAAATAACAGAGTCAAGGCAACTATACTATATGAAGTATGCAATGCGTATGCACACAAACACTTATTATTTGGTTTAGCTCTCCATTGTACTTGTTGACCTTTAAGTAAGTACCTTGGGGGAGGACATTTATAGAGACTATGTCTGTTTCAGAAGTCAAATAAACAGGAGGACCTCTCCAAAAATTTGTAAGCAGAACTAGGGGGTCAGCTTTAGTCTTAGAGCACCTAAGACACTTGTAATGAAAAGCCCTACTTCTGTGAGAAGATTTTGAACAATACACCTACATTCAAGAAAAGATAAATACTTTCCATAGGAAAACTTTGAAATCCTTTCATGATGAAATATTATCACATATTTTCTAAGTATATGGCACACTAAAATTATTACTTCACCTTTTTCTACTGCCTCTCTATGCTTTTAACTCCGCTTTCACTTCCCTCCTATTTCTAACCCTCCCTAATCAGCACCTCTCCCAAAATTAGTCTCTCCGACAGTGCCCAACCCCCCAAAGTGCCCTGTGTACCATGCCTTAGCTGACCAGTTCACTGATGACTGTGCAAATTACTCCCAATGAGAGAGGGCTTTATGGGCAAAAGGAATGGGAAGTAATCTCTCGTTTTGCTAGTCATAACTCCAGTTATGCAAACAAGATCCACCATCATTTCTCTTACACCTGTTTTCATGGTAGTAGCCATGAATTTCCATCTATCCTTTCAGTAAACTGTGCTGGCTGGTTAAGTTCTTTCATTATAAATACTATCTAGAGCTGTTGATATCTAGGCTTTCTCAACTCAATCAAGGGTGAAATCTAGCTTGCTCATCCTCAGCTGAGGAGCAACCTGTTTCTCTAGCACTCAAATGAAATCAAGTCAGTCCATTTTTACATAAGGAAATCCTTACAAAATATGCTTCCAGTAATTCCAGGGAGTTTCTTGGTTGTTAAATCAATCTATACTGTGATGAATTACCACTTTTAAACAAAATGCAGTCTCATAATTCTCACATTACTATAGATAAATGTTAAATAGAATTATGTGGCAAAATTCCAGGTAGCTTTCTGGAAAGCAGAAAGTTTAATTAATCTTTCGTGTAGTTTCAGTCATGAACAAATAAAAATGTTTTAAGAGCTCCAAGGTTTAGGTTTCAGCAGAGGCTGCTATGTATGCACAAGGTTACAACACTCTTCATCTGGTGCTCCTCATAGATTTTTCTATGTAAGTCACAAAATTTAGGATTTGAATTTTATTCACATAATGGAGCTTAAGCTGAATGGCTGAGACAAGGTTACCAGGATGTTGGGGCATCCTTCTAGTTTCAGGTCCTCTCTTTTCCATCTCTCCAGCATCTGATCTACTTTTCTATTCCCTTCAGAGTTCACTGTTGTCAGTTCCATGCCAAAGATGGGCCATGACCCCCAATGTGGCATTTCTTCCCCCTGCAGACTCAAGGGTATACTCCATGGTAGGAAGTTGCCTGTTAAACATTGTGTCCAAAAGAACTGTGACATGAAAAAGTCTTACTCTTCTGCCATAATTTCTCACTCTAGGTAACATATTTCCCCCAAAGTTGGACTTGCTCATTTACAGAAAAAATAATGAGGTATTTTCTTATTTTTTATAACTAGATAAACATTTAGTGTGAGATAATTTTAAGGAGACCCTTGTATTGATAGTTCTGATCCTACATCAGTCAGAGGAGCTTTTTCCAATTACTTTGGTTGGAACCAAATCAGCCCCCAAATCACTTGAAAGACGTGTACAGGCAAGTCTGTATTTACTGCTGGCTGTTTGGGAATGTGGCATATGAAAAATCAGACCTAAAGCTCTGGTACTGGGCAGTTCAACACTGAGTACGTGATTCAATGCTTCGTGCAGTGACCGCAACAGGCACAATGACTTACAGAACAAGGTGGCACACCCCGTATCAGTGTTTAAAGAGCTGAAACTTGATCTGATACCTTTTGCAGAAGGACAGAGAGGTAAAGGACTATTAATATGTATTAGGAAAGGGTTGTAAATTTGAGCTATGAAACATTCCTTACAGAATAAAACTGTGAGATAAGCCACAGACAAAGCTATAGATCTGAGTTTCCTATTTCTCTGCTATGGGAAACTAGAAACTCAAGATACAACTACACCTAAGTCCAGGTATTAGGACTTTTGACCTGTATCTAATCTTTCCATCTTTGTAGGTTTTTCAAAACAGATTTGATCTAACATAAATTCAGACCCAGGCCCAAAATCTCAGTTCAGACTCAACTCTACTGAAAATGAGTTATCCAATTCATGCCATTCAAATCCAAATTTGTTCAAATTCCCACAAAGCTCAACCTCAGCTAAACTGATTCTGAAGTTCTACAGTTCAGAAGATAAACTGATTCTGAAGTTCAGATTCTAATGCCTGAAACATCTGAAGAAATTAGGATACCTAGAGTAAGAGGAAAATAGAAGTATGGAAGTAAGAAGAAAAACAGCAAGGGGATCAGCTGACTGACAAAAGAGGAAAGACATACTGAGAGAGTAAAGAAGGAGACATTGTTGCAATAGCTTTGTTCACATTTTACCAAGACATAGGAAGCCTGATCTCTCGTGGAAGCCATGAAGATAGGCTACCATGCAATGTGTCTACTCCAATAAATCTTGCTTTTCAGGTAGACTTGCTGGAATGGGAACATTCCCATCCTAATCAGCAATGCAGCTCTGGGAGTGGAGCTGACTTGCACTTGTCTTGTAAAATGATGGCATCTGACTGTTTCAACCTTGTGAGCAAGTATCTAGTATTTTAGATAGCTGACACACTGGCATCATGGGGTAGACATGACACGAGTCTGGGTTAGCAGGCCCAAGCAGAAGTAATTAAATCAGTACCAGTGACATCTCTTCAGCTGTTAAAGAAGCTCATATCAAAACCAAAATCTTGGGTTAAATGTGGCACAATGAAATGGCAAAATTCTCACTCAAGCCCTAAGAATATTATTTCCACAAGCAGAGCCACACGTGGAATATTACTGTTTCAGCTTCGCTGTTCTTGATAAAGAAGGAAACAACAAATACTTGCTTGCTCTGTACTACAGAAAGACAGAAGGAAAACCAAGTGGCAATGCTAAGTGACCACTTGCTGTGCAAGCACAGCCTGAGATGAATGCAAAAGTTGCTAAGAAATGGACCCGAAACAACCATGTTTCATTTTTAGTGAGACCAAGGGTATAAACCTCCTCACCCACAGTGTCTCCTTGATCAGCAGGACTCACATAGGTTGTTGAACTCAACAGAAACTGCTCTATGTTAGTGCTCTCTCTCTCATCTTTTCTGTACCCACCTTTGAAAGTGACTCCCCTAGGTGCTACATAGAACCAAAAATGTCATTATTCAAACAACAGAGGTACACTCAAAGACTCATGCAAAAAGCACCTTGTCACTGCCTCTAGAAGGGCAGTGACATTGCAGAAATTCTGCAAAACTATCGTGCCAAACGCAACACAATTTTGCGGCTTTTGTCCTTTGCTATCATTCACGTTTTTGTTTGCCTACTTATCATGTGTACATGTGAAAACTGCACACAGAGCCACAGGTGCAATTGTTGCCATACTGTTTTGCACACAGATCTGTGAAAAGCTTCAATACACATGAACCAGTGACAGAATCCAGCAAGACCCACACAGAGCAATGATGGTAGTGCTGCAGAAGCACTCAGGGGTAAGAGCAGGGCAATGTGAGGAAAGGGGGCCCAGACTATGTGCCAGAGATGCCTAATAGGGATAAGAGGTTGGAAAATGCAGGCTGGTTCTGAAATTCAGCTAAGATTTGCATGGGGCTTCAGTGAAAAGAAAACTGGACTCAATGGGGTGTCTCAGAAAACAGAGAGGAAATCCTAGCTGTGTTTAAAACCTTTGTGAAAAGGAGAAAGTAGGAGCAGTAGCTACAGAAGCAACTGAGATAGAAGGCGAAGATTTTTTTAGGGTGGAAGAGACAAAAACTTGCTTGTATTATGGGGCAAAAAATGGCAGAGCAAAAAGAAATGAAAGCGGAAAGCAGAAGAGAGGAGGAATGGGGGAATTCAGTCAGAGATCATCCTCCAGCAGGGTTATATTCCCTGCTCTTGCCCCACACATCCCTACTACCAGCCATAGGGTACCTGTAACTTGTACAGCATGACCATATTCCCTAGACAGCATCTTGACTGCTGCCTGATCGTAATCCTTATTAATCATTCTGGGATTTGCTTTTAGGACCTTTTGGCTGGCCATATCTGGTAGGTACATGACATTGTTGCAGTGGGCTAAGGAGCTGTAATGGCAGGTATAAGCTCTTGCATCTATGAGCACGGACCCATAAAGACTTTAGGCATGACAGCAGGCCCAGGCCTGTTCACAAATACAATTATGAAGCGTTTTTTTCCAGGCATATCCCAGGAAATGAAAGCTGTTCTCCAGGGCATTATCATGGGACGTACAGTGCATTTTTTCTTCCATGCCCCAGATATGGCAATTTGTGGTTCTATGCATGACTGCTCACATGGTGAACTGCAGAGTAACTTGACATTACTCACACAGCTGGGAAGTATCTTCTGGGTTAAAACATTAACCAAATTCTTTGACAGGCTTGGAAGAAGTTAAGGTGAAGCTTTCTTTTTCTCTATTTCTTTACATAAGACATTCAGAACTTGGCTCAGACCCAGCATTATGTCAATTGTATTCAATGTTCACTTAGGTATACAAAGGTTTGAGCATGTTCAGCATCCTGGAGGACTGGGAACACAAGTCCAAGGATAGACTTTCTTAGGAAATTACTTCAGGTTACCTTTAAATTTACAGTAAAATGGCAACAATAAATCAGGTAATAAATTACTATCACAACCAGAGCTCCATATCTCCTTGTAAACAAACATCTGAAGGACACCGGCAGTGCAATAAAACACAAAGGGTGTGGAGTTTGTCTAACATGAAGACATTATTTCTGCTTCATGAAACTACTTATAGAAAGAGGAATGAATTTCTGGGAAGTGAGTTAATCTAAACAGAAATAAACTACAAAGAAAATCATAAGGGGAGGTAAATGTAGAGATGACTTTGTTTTGAACTCTGTACAACCACTCAATAAAAATGTCTGCTATTCAAATCTCATTTTTGGTTTAACCTTTATAGCTTTTTTGGCTACTCTTGGAAGAATGCTGTCCTTATCTTGGAGGCACTTCCATTGTTACTTTTTTCCTTAGGTTCTTACCTTGAGCCTCCACCCAGGCACACCAGCGTTCATTCCCACAGTTAAGTTTCCAGGATTTGGGGTTGATTATAGCTTATCAGAGGGTACAGATTGATGGTTTTCAGTCCTTCATTTTCAACTGATATGATTTCAATTTTTTTTTTTTCAAATGCTGTAGCCATATTTTACCCACAATTTCCTTATTCTCTTGAGAGCAGAACCAGTTGACATTTATGTCTTTAACTGATAGCATGCTATATGTGATATATCTTAACTCACATATGCACTCATCCCACAGCAGCAAGAATTGCCAGAAGAAAAAGCAATTTTTAACAGTTAAATTTCCTATGGCTTTTAGTGGACCTTTTTTAACAGTTAAATTTCCTATGGCTTTTAGTGGACCTAGCTACCTTTGGGGACATGCCTCCTTTCCTTGCCTTTGAAAATCCAAACCAATATTAATATTTAACAGTTTTTATAGCAACCCTTATAACAGGATTTTAATGTTCTTTAAACAGACTAATGAATCAAATCTCCTAATACGCAGGAGAGACAAGTGGTTATTTGCATACAACAGATCCCAAAGACCTCAAGAAGTTAAAAATAAAATCCAAAGTCCACTGAAGCCAGGGGAAAGACATGGGCTGACACCAGGGACATCAGAATCATGGGCTTGTCCAGCCACTGTGTTGAAAACTGAAAAAAAAAAAGTTTCCTAGTCAGCCACAAGCCTGTCCTTTCCTTGTGAACATCAAATTCACTTGTAGCGTGAAATGTTTCTGGAAACCATGGCATTGTTTTGGTCAGGTTAATATTTTATAAAGCTGTTAATCATGCTTTTCAAATGGCATTAGCACTAAAATAGCCTGCCATCTTTTATTTTAAAGAATGACTGATCAGATTCCTAGGAATAACTATTAAAGCCAGAGGGCATGTGGTAGCCAAAGATTCTCTACGTGTATAACCAAGTACTTCTATAAAATATTGCTTCAAGCAGAGAAAATGTGGCAGATAAGGCACTACTGGATGACAGTTACATTCTCCTCAAAGTAGGAAAAACAATGTTGTGGCTCCCAAAGGCCTCATCTCTGTAGGCTTAAAATAGAAAAAAAAAAAAAAGTAGGCACTGTTTTTCATTTCTCAAGAACTGCTAGTAATAAAAGGACAATGGAAAAGCCTAAGCCTTTCTTGCACTGTACATAATATTTTTGCATCTTCATGAATGTTACGTATACAAAGTACACATGCAGACAAATATATAGAGAAGTCAAGAAAAAAAGAATGCCATTAATGCAACCACAGAATTGAGAAATCAAGTATTTCAAAGGCAGGAAAATGCCTTAAATAAAATGCTCCCTGAACTTTAGCCTCCAGTATTTATTCTAAGATAGGGGATTTGTTGTAGAAATGAACAGAAGAAATATTGGCAATTTCAAGAGTGCAAACAACATAAATCCACTTTTTGTACAATTCAGCCTAATACCCTCTACCAAAAATAATATTTGGCCCTTCCAGATATATAGGTTGGAGAACTTCAGCTTAGCTAGTCTTCCTCAACCTTGTCACACTTGAATTACAAAGGTCCATTAATTAAGTAAACTTTGGTTAAGCTGTCTTATTACCCTGCTATCCTTGCACAAAAAAGGTGTGTTTTTTTCCCAGGAAGAAGTTATCTAATGCATTCAGGATGAAAAATGTAGTAAATGCATCTGCCTTGCCGCAAAGAGACAAAGTATGAAAACAAACTAAATATGGTGAAATTAAATAAGGTTGTGACATAGATTTAGAAATCTAAACTAAAGATGTTCCTTTAGTACTCATTATTATTACTAATATCTTTTTTAACTCACACAAAAACTGTCACAAAATAGGCAACATGCACTCTGAGTGCATCCTATTTTTCTTTAGTTTATGTAGAATAAAAATGAAGAATTAATTAAATCTCTGCATTTATATAAAACACTGACATTTCATGAAACTATTTACAAATTCAGCATTGAACAAAGTGTTACTCTGGGTTAAAATTAAATGAAATGTAGTATTAATTCCTGCATCGTGGGATTAGAAACAAGAATGTTTGCAGTGTGGTGAAGGTTATCAACTGGAAACACAGAAGACTGAGAATACCAGCACCACAGGATGACCATTAGACTCAAATGTAATTTTGAATTAAGAAACATGGTCCTGAGATATTTCAGACAAAATGTTTCCATTAGAAATGGAATAATATTCATGGCAATCTGCAAAGCACTGCTGCACCTTCATCTGAAATATTTTGTATAGAATTCTGATCATTCATTGCTCAGGAAGGATGAATTCAGGATGCAAACATGCTGTGGATGACTGGCGTGAGCCAAAGAATGGATAGGCTACCATACATGAGAATACAATGGCATCATTTCTTTAACTTAGTGAAATGAAGGTCAAACAGGCACACAGCATACACACTAGAAAGCTAAAGCAACTTTTTCAGCTACTGGATAATGCTGACACTTGATGGAAGTTGGAATTATGAAATTTTCACCATCATTTAGATTTTTAACCAGCAAAGAAATAGGGTTCTGAAACAGACAGCAGGAAAAGTAGAAATAGAAACCTAACTGGTTTTACAGAGAAACTTGCTGAACTTGTGAAAGGGACTGTATGATAAAATTGTCTGCAACAGGCGAGACACAGACTTGATGATGCAAAAGGTCCTCTTGAATTGTATCATACTACCCAAGAGGTATTAATGCTATAGGGACAGTACACCCCGCAGGTTTTCTGGGGTTCAGCCACCCATAGAAGACTGAGCATCATTAATGTTTCAAGGACTGCAACAGATGACAAGAACTACCACCTCAAAATCATTTTTTAATTTAAATGGAGTGCTCTCAGGCAACGCCTGCTCATGTTTACTTTTTTCCTGAAAACACTCTGGGTTGCTACAGCTACAGATGCACAACCAGTGGTGGTCACTGCCAAAAGCACCTTCAAGTTCATAGGTTATCCAGGCTAGTGCTGGGTAGAGACTAGGCCTCATCCCTGCCCATGCTCCTCTGCCAAGCACTGCTTGGTGACACATCCCTGTTGCAAACTGCCACATGTTGAGCACAGGCACTCAGAGAGCTGGAAACACTGCATGAACATGTCATAAACCCACAGGACTAAGAGAGGAACCAGCAGCATTCAAGCAGACAGGATTTGGAAACCCTGTCTCTCAGCATGAGGACAGTTTGTTATCATGAGCTGTGAATCCTATAGCATTCGAAGTCCACCTCTTTGACTGACTTCGGCCTGTTTTCATCAAAGACCATCTTTTTGCATGGAATGGGTGGTCCCACCCAGGGGTTTCTTCCCAGTACATCTGCAACCTTGTGACCACACATTATCTGGAATACTGCAGCTTCTGCATACTGCAAAGCATCATGGCCCACCTACAGCCATCGCCTGCCATTCTTCCTGCAATCTCATTAAGCCATGTTTTGCTTTGCTGACACCAGTGCTGCCCAAGAGATCAGCTGGTGAAGGAAAGTGCGTTGGTAATGTGTCTGGTGTTTTTCCTCCTGTAGCTGAGAGCACTTCTGAGCACTGAATGGTCCACTCTGACAGATGGCCTAAAACTCTTTCCTCTGTTAAAGCTTCCCAATGATGTTGTGTGCTTGCAACTGGGCTATTGCACTGGCCTTGCTCCATAGCAATGATAGCATCTATAATTACTATTTTTCTTGCCTTGTATCTTCTCTCCCCTAGCCAGACGGCTGAGTTGTTGAAATACTTGGTGAGTCTGTGTCCCCATTCTATTCCTAAAGCTACAAGCAGACCTGTAGTCCATTCATCTTATCTTCTACTTTGCTGGAAGATTTTAAATTGTTTCTAATTTGGGTTAGAATTTCTTTTTTCTTCCAGGCATTCCCTTGTGCAATGCTCATCCCTCTCGTTCATGCACAACTTTTTATTTCTGAGGCCAGAGATGTGAAGTGCAAATTCTGTAATCTTTGCACAAGGTATAAGAAATCCTAAATGAGGCAGCCAGCATGGGGTTCATTTCACTTCACTGTAGTCATTTCAAAGTCAGCCTCACTCAATCATCTAGATTCCCACTATAAAGACTAGAAAGGGGAAATTCTTTCAGAAGGAGAACTCATGCTGACACATGGGCAGCTCTCACCCTCTGAAGAGGTCTCTCTCAACCAAATGCAGAGCATGTCTAGGACAGGACACCTAATACTCAGAAAACAAAAGGTAGATGATACTGATGATTGATGTCTTATGTCTTGACAGTATTTTGTAAAAAGAAACCAATTATTTCTGGCTCTTAAAAGCTAAGTAAAACTTTCTAGCCCATTTCAGAGAAGGTAAATAGAAAAACAGAGAGAGTATATGACTTGTCAAAAAATAGACTGTCAATAGTTGTCAAAGTCACAGGAAGAACACGGGAGATTCTCAATCACAGTCCTGTGCTAAGACCATTAAACAATGCCTCTTTCAACAAACATCCTTCTACTTGTTGCCAGCAAACATCTCAATAGCAGTTTTATACAGGTTATTATTTGCTTGTAGTACCTTGCCTTTGAATAGCAATGAAGATTGGTCACACAGAAAAGATTCTGTGGAACTGGGTGGCTGGTTCATATCCCCATACCCCTTCAAGACAGCTTGAAGAAAGAAGCAAAGTACAGCTCCCAGAGTGGTTCCAAGTGATCCTTCACTGTTCTGGATTCAGTAAAATCCCAGTGGAGAGACTGTTGTACCAGAAAAGGGTCTTTCTTCCAGGAAAGAAGGGATATCAGCAAATGCAATCTTTTCTCCAATTATAAATGTGGAAGGCTTGCCAGCTCCAAACATATTTTCTAGTGTAGAGCAGACCTCCACCCTTCCCAGGTACTATATCATTTCCCATCCATAAAAGTCAGGTAATGAACCTTCAAGTTCATAGGTTATCAGAGCCACTCTAAATATGTATCTATGTGTGTATCTGAATTAATATATGTACATATGCATATTTAGGTGTACCCAGGAGTGTTTTCATGTGCACACACAAAATTCTGTAATTTTTAGGAACTAATTCTTGATATTTAAATATTTGGTCTTACTAACAATGTATACAGCTCACCAGAAATTGGTATGCACTTATTGGGGAACCCTAGAGGTAGTTCTTTCACTTTATCAAGCCAGATCAGGCCTTCAGAGCACTGAAGAGACTCACAAGACCAGGAAGTGAGAGGTATGGCTATAAAGCCAGGGTGAATAATTAGTGGTGCAATGTAGCTGTAAAATCCCTGGGCAAATACCCATTGTGTCTCTAGTCCATCAAGCTGCTGAACTCTCCACTGGCTGGGGAGGGCATGCCATGGAGCAGCTCAGGTGTGTCATACAAAAGGCTGCATGGGGGTCCTGAATTTTTACTGCCAGCTTACCAGAAACTGTGGTTAAGAAAAAAAGAAGGATTTGCTCTTTTTCAGTTCAGTAACAGGGCAAAGAAAGCAGTGGGTTTGTTTGTGGTAAAGGTAGCAGTATATCCTGCACTCACTTTGCTACTGTGCAGAGCAAGAAAACATAAGAATGCAAAGCAATAGCATTTTAATTTTGGGTTGTAAATGCTATACCCTGCTTTTTCACCCCACGCTTCATGCCGAGGGAAAGCTGCAGCATGTCAGAAAGGAGCTCATTTCAATGAGCAGAAACAAAACTGAGGAAAATGGAAATCTACATTATTTACTGCATCTAAACCTCTTTCTTATGGTAAGCAGCAACCCTGGGCAGCAAGCCGCAAACCGAAAGACACCTTAGTGGTCCAGGAAGTTAAGAAATCTTTGAGTTAAATATTGAGCAATGCAGGTGCAGGCTGCAGATGGGAGGTTTGGGTGTGAAAGCATGCCAAGGGAATAACAAAACTCAATTGAAGGAAGCCAATTTTAAGATCTCAGTCTGAATTCGTTGCACATAGATGGCATGAATTCCACAGATACTCTGTCTGAGAAAAAGAGTTTTCAAGGTTCCTCAGCGTGAAAGCCACTGACATAAAAAAGGATGTACTTTGCTCTTTTTTCTCACAATTACAGTTATCACTATGCATGCCCAAGTGTATCTTCTATTAAATATGGAGGGACAAATACCCCCATGTATATGTTCTTCTTATCTATGTGTATGGAAACAGGAGCTCTAGTCTGTAAAGCTGACAGAAGTTCAAGCAATAAATGAAATAAAAACAAACACACAAACAAACAAAATTAAAAAAAAAAGTCAGAAAGGGGGCATTTGGAAAGAAATCAGCTCAGTCTGAAAAACTGGGTGCTGATGGGCAGACAGACTTTAAGACACTTTCAAATACTGAATTCTCCCTGTTTCTGCAAAACAGCCTAGTTAATAGTCCACTATTTTAGAGGAAGAAGATGTCACAAAGAAAATACAAAGCTGATGTAGTATCTTCTTGGAGCAAATGATCCTTGCTTGGCTACACCGCAATGTTCAAGCAATGCTTACTGCAAGTCTTAAAACAGTGGCAACCACCCAAGAGAAATCCACCTTGCATAATGTATTCCACTGAAGGCTCAGTAGCCTTTTGGTGAACCTACTGGCTTAGTATTTATTTGAATGGGATTTTTAAAGAAAAAAAAAGAAAATCTGGACATTTTCTTCTACTTTAGGCTCCCCAACTGCTTGATGTATCTCTATTCAGCTACATAGTTACATATAATGACTTGTTTGATAATTTTGTTGCAATGTTTACTTATACAAAAAAAAAGAAAAAAAAAAAAAAGGCAAATACCTGTTTCTTAGCTAGCATGCTATTTCATCTTTAAACTTTAGGTGATAATAACATAGATGACTCTGCTGAATGTAAAGCTTAGTGAACAGCAACCCCACCAGAGCAGGCTTGGAACCATTTCCTTGCATTTCCTTGGAACCAGTGACATGAATGTTGGCATTTTGGAACTGGACCACTGCTCATACAGTGCTTTTGATACATTAAGCCCTATGCATATGCTAACTAGTCTGTTAACTCTTGACATGCACTTAAAAGATAGATCTTATGGTTTATTCTTCATGTCTTACATTTCTTTGCTTAGGTCCTAATTCTATCTAAACTTCAGAGTGAAATTGTCTCTTCTCAAGTATGCCTTTGAAATTGCTCTTTAACATTTATTCCAAATTAAGGATGTAAATAGGATTTATGAGGGAAACAGGCTGTTTACACATGGGTGAATTTTGTCCAGTGGGTGTGTATGTTGATTTTCCACTCCAGAATTTCTGATCCTCCCAATTCTTCATTACTATCTGCCAAAATCACTGTTGTTAGCTTTGGGGTTTTGTATGCTTGAAGTAATATTTATGGCCTTTGTGGTCAAAATATTCCACATCTGATCTGTTTTCCATTCACCTTTAACTCTCTTAGCCAGCCCTGATTGTAAGTGCTTCAAAAAGCTTAAATGGATCAGTGACCGTTTTATTAATTACTCAGGTTACTGAAAGCTAGTTTGCTAACAGAGTAAGTCTTGGTTTCTGGAGTCCTGTGGAAAAAGTGTGTCACTGAGGACTTCTCTGAGCTGATGATGGTGCCTGTATAAGAAGCTCTAACTTTCTCAAGTGCTTATTTCTGAGAATTTCCTCCCCTAAAGGACTGATGTTTATCTTCACAAAAATTTTCTTTGGGAAGATTCAAAAGTTTAAAGACTTCATACTTAGTGGCAAATTTTGCAGGAAATATATAGCCCTTTTTGAGAGAAACTTTCATTTCCAATTTTAATAATTATTTACATAATTTTATTACATAATTATTTTCCCCAAAGCAATAAAATTCATCTGCTTTTGAATATGAATGTTATTTTACCTGAATTTATATTTTTGCCTGCCATAAGCACACTCCAAAAGGAGATGTAATTTTGTCCCAGAATATAATCCTACAATTTTATCACATTTCATTTTGAAAAGTCAAACTTAAAAAAACAACCAAACAAAACAAATTTTAAAAGTTGTAAATTGCATTAGAGGCAAGAGCCATTAGGGTTATCCGAGAAAAATACATGTTTTCTGTACAAAACTGGAGGTTCTACAAGCCCTAAACTCTACATTTCCAACTATTAAAGGAATATGTGGTTGACCAATAGCAGTTTGTCCAGGCCTTTTAGTAGAAGTATGCACAACATATTGTCCTCTCCTGATGCAAAGGCTTCATGAAGAGAAAAGAGGGCAACAGGCACCATGGGAACAGCTCAAAGGAAGATTTTTTGATATAGTATGCTGCGAAGAGATGACAGAGCAGATTCAAGCTTCAAAATTGCTACAGTAGATTTTTATGTTGGTAGCCCTAAATAACTATTCACCAAAGGTGGAGTTTCTCCACTGATAGGAACCTGCTTTGGCCATGGTTCACCAGAAAGTTTTTCTGAAGTTCTTTTGGAAGGTGATCACCATATGAGTAACTGCTATTCATAAGGGATCCAAAACAGCCTGAAGAGAGCATACCTTCAGTTTAAACTTGACTGAAAAGCCATCTTCATGTTCTCCACATCTTGGTCTTCTCAGTCCTGTACAATTCAGACATCCCAGACAGACTCTTCAGCTGGCACATGAGCAGCAGTACTCTCCCAGCATCAATGTACTTTGAAGTGCAGCCACTATTAACACCCCCATGGCTCTTTCCAGGCCCATCCCTAGTTAAACCCTCTTACCAAGTTTCTGAAAGCATCTTTGGAAAGTGGCCACATGGCTGTTCTCCCCTATTCCCATTCCAGGTCAACTGTCTCCTCTTTGAAGACCTTCCTCTCTTCCTTCTCTCTTGCATACTGTTAAAGGAGACAACAGGGCTAAGGATTTTGTCTACAGTTTATATAGATCCAGTAAGCCATGTTTTGCTGCGTGTGTGACCCAAGAGAGGTAAGACCTCATTTCTGGATAGTTTTCAGTAACTTCTTCCTGTTTGGGAACTGTTTTATTTCTGTTTAAATGTAACTATAGATACTGGAACTCAGCCTCGCAAAGTTACACAACCAGCCTCTGCAGAGGCAAGGACAAGGATGTCAGGAGGGATATAGCATCGTCCTGTGTGAACCCAACACAGGGGGAGAGCATTTGGTGTGAAAGCCTCAGGGGGGAAGGTGCCCTGCACACCTCTCCGCAGGTCTGGGAGGCTGTGTGCCTGCCCTCGGGCCCATAAGGGACTGAATGCAGCTGAAGCATCTGGGAATAATTGAGTGAAGCAAGTCAGAGGACAGTCATTAAAAATATTGAAACAGTAATAGCAGATTTTGTTCAGACATCAAGGGACTGCAACGCATACAAGCAGACATTCCACAGCTTGGAAACAGGTATGAAGATACACTGCACTTATCTGGACTGTTCAGGATAGGGATGTGCACAGAGGCCAACCCATCATGGAAGAAGCTAAGTCCAGGTCCAGAGTGCCGGTGTGGACACTCACCCTCGTTAACTAGCCCAAGAAGCAGAGCTAGACAGTTGTTCTGTCAACGTTGTGTCCAGGCCTGAGACCAGCATTGGTGGCTGGCTAAGCACAGTTCAAAAGTCACCAGCTTGCTCATAGCAAACTCTGAGCAAAGTTACCTAACCACAGTGGTATGCTCATGGACGCAGGCATTTTTTTACTACTCGTGAATATTTATTTATCATATGGTAGGGAAAAAGACATTTCTAAAACAACTTGTAAATGCTTAAAGGCATTTGGCTTTTTCACCATCATGTTCATAATTTCAGAAATTACTTAGAAAAAGTCTACTGTCTTCAAAGTCTATCAATTCTCTACTTCTCCACTAAATGCAACTAAATTCCCAGTGGACCCCTACATGTAAGAAGGGGAATGATGATTCAGTGATTTCCCAGTGTTTTCAAGAAAGCCAGGTTCAGCTCTTGACACCTTGAAACATCAAAGTCTAAGTCTGCATTTCCAAACCAAGATAGGCATTTAACATTTAATATAGAATCTGCTGATTCAGTCACTGCAATTTTCACCCTTCCCTACTAATACTACCTCTGTTTTCTATGAGTGAAATGATCATGTTTGCCTATTTCACAGGAGTGTAGTGAAGAGAAATTCCCTTAGCAAGGATGTGATGCTTATCATCAAAGTCTGTAAAAAAAGACAGCTGAAATGGAGATTCTCTGTATCACAGGCAGATAAAATGCCCAACTGTTTTTTAATTAAAATAGTGTCAGTTGTAATCTCACCTTTCTTGACAACTACTACAAATGCTACTTTTATCATTCAGTAGAGATGCTGATGCTGATTCTTCAGTGAAAAAAGGAGAGAGCTCAACAAGACAAGGGAATCGGAAACAGTCATTTAGGACCAGAAGTGATTAAGAATTACTATCCCATGGAAAACTAGGTAGGCAGATTTTGTGAACAGAAGCCCTGTTTCACCTTCCCCTTTTTTTCTGCATGTACCCACCACACCAATTTTGTATCTCATATCTTCTCAAATGCCACGTATACCAATATGGGAGCTTTTAACCCATTGCAGTTTTTAATTAAACAAAGACCATAAGGATTCTCTTCAATGATCCAAATATTTGCAAGCTACATGTGCAGTACTGTATCTGAAATGGGTCTCTGCCACCATTCTAAATAACTGTACCATTAATCCACCTAAGTTTCCTTGCAGAGCTTTCCCACATCATGTAAAACATAACACAGGTCCATTGCATTTATATATTTAAAAGACAGAGTTTATTTACACATAAAGAAGGACATGAAATGATCCAACACTGAAAAGGCAAATAGGTGATCATGACTCCAGTGCCTGTAGTGTATAGATATATATACAGACATTTCAATTATATTTCCTCACTCAGTCCCCAGCAAGGAAATAAATAAATAAATAAACAAACACAAAAAGTAAACAAAAAAAAAACCAAACAAAACCACAGACCCACAAACAGAAAGCCCAGTTTGCCTTGAGAGATGCCAATAATTTCCAGGATGTACTGACTCCCCCCTTTTCTGACAATTTGATTCCCTCAAAAGTGTCTCAAGATGCACAGTGAAAAGTTGAGGGCTTAGAAAGGACCCGGTTATTTTGAAAACATAACACTAACATGAAGGGTTGTAGATTAAGGAACAGAAATGGTAAGTCTTTCCTTAAAGCTTAACCTGGAAAATGTTTTTCTGTGCTAGCTTTATTTGACTCATGAAAAACTACGAAGGTGTTTGGCGAAACACACTGTACAAATGCTTTTCCTACTATATTGAAAAAATAACCTAGTAGCACAACTGGAAGACTTGCACATATTGTGAAATAGTTCCTTTGCTCTCACGTCATTTTAATATCACTTGGCATTTCTTAATGAAATCCTGAACAATAAACTGAGGATACCTATGCAGTACTCCCCACATGCCTTTAGGTGGTCTGAATGCCATATCCCCTTCTACCCCAGTACCTTTTCTTTTACAATCTCATAGACTTTGCTTGAGTTCTAACTTCTATCGGAGTATTTCAAAGACATTTGGGCTACTTTAACCAATCAGTTCAGTGTGGCTCTTTGCTCAGAAATGCCAGTGTGACCTTACCATTTGCTGAATCTGTAAATAAGTAATTATTTGGCTTACTTATTAAGGTAACACACCCTAGCTAGGATGAAAAACCAGACCTACAAGATAAACCTCATCTCAAGTTTCTGCTGTCTGTACTGTCTCAAAGTATTTGCCCATATTGAATCAGGGAAATTTCATCTACGCTTCATACTGTAGTTGGAAGTGTGAGGCACAGGTAGGCAAAGCAAGTCATCTAACAGATGTTTTCTCTCATTAATTTATGAGCTTAGATTCTTGTTTTGCAGATGAAAAGATATCTTTTCCTTACTACAGAAACTGTACTGCTATATATGTAACCAAAATTTTCTGTCAAGTCACTTTTCATTAAAATAGGTGGATCAATATTTGTATTACTAGGTGTCTGAGTAGAAGGCAAAGAATTACACTGCATATAAGGGGACTATATTTCACATTATGGCTGATATCACCCAGAACATTAATCTTTTTGTTTATATACTGAAAGTCTAAATAACATTGCTTTACAGAAGTAATTTGGAAGTATTATGAAACCAGCACTTTAGACATGTCATGTCAGGAAAAAAATAGTATTTTTGAAAGCATGTATTTTCCCAAAGGCTTTTTTTAGTATATGCAGTAAAATAATAATAATTAAAAAAAAAAAAAAAAACGGGATTGTTAGTAAAAAAAAAGAACAGCACTTCTTTTCTGTATTTAACCAACAGATGCCATCCTTGCTGAAGCACACAGTACTACATACAGGTATGAAAGGTGGTAGCCACTGACTATTCCTTTACTTTGTTGTTAGTGTCCGCATTATGGCAATTTTAACTTGCAATTTCATTTCATTCAGGTTTTCTATTTAACAAATACAACATTTTATAGGTAATGGCTGCCATGAACAGCCTGATTTTAAAGCACATAATGAACCTTATTTTCCCCTAAAAGTAGTACTTAAAGTAGAATCACATCATTGGTCAGGCTGGAAGGGACCGCAGGAGTTCATGAGTCCAACCTTCTGTTCAGAGCAGTTTCAGCTCTGAATTCAGAACAAATTTGTCTAGATTTTGTACAGTCAGATCCCCAAAATCTTTTGAAGCTATTTAAGACATTCTCTGGACAACCTGTTCTAAAGCTTAATGGCAAAATAGTGTTTTTTCTTGATTTGGAAGGAACATCCCCATGCCATTCCCTTGGTTTTTTGACCACTGCCTCCCATTTTCACACTGTGCTCCTCAGCTTCAGCTTCACCTCTTCAGTAATCTCCCTGTAGATGCTGGGGAGGCTGCTGATAGGTTCCCTATAAGCTATTTTTCCTCCAGGCTGTCACAGCCTTCACTGAAATACTTTTTTAATATAGTGATATTTTAAATATTCTGTACATATTTTAAATAAGAAAAAAATAGCCACTGGATAGATTCTGCAAAGCTTTTTCAAACAGCAAGAGAATGAAACACTATCATACCAACTTTAGTACATCTCTTCAGACACAGGAATTAAATCCTACACTTTGTCTGATAAGTCATTTGGGGACCTCACAGTTCAGTGAATAAATGTGCTAACTTTTCAGTAAGTAAAATGACATTAGAGTAAAAGGGATACAACATTTTTCAGTCCTGCATTAACTTTTCAGATTGGGCTAAGTATACATTTTTCAGGCAATACCAACTTCAAAACAAAACACAACAAAAGAAAACAAACTTCCCCACATTGTTTCCCAAATCTGCATGCTTTCGAAGGCTGCTTTTGAATATTAAGTATTATGGGCCATTTGTGACTGTGAAAATTACAGTAAGTCAATGGAGTTATGTCAGATCTGAATTGGACTCTGTAATTCTGACAGTACATTCTAAACTACACAAGCAAACAAATTCCCAAAATGTAAAGCGGGGGGGACAAGGATGGACAGATGGACAAAAAGTGCAAAAATGGGTGCAAGCATCTTCCAGATTTTAAGACACCTCTCAATCACCCAAATTACATCCAAAGTTTTTCCTTCATTCTAGCAGGATATCTGAAAACCTGTGGTCTCTGGATATATGACACCTCCAAAGGTTAATCTGTGTCTTACTCGAGTTATCTAAAGTTGAATTCATACACGATAAAACATGACAAAATGGGGAAAGAAATGCTTTAATTAAAAAAAAAAAAAAACAAAAAACAAAACAAACCCAAAACCCAACACCAAACCTATCAGAATATCTTAAAATGTATCAATTTTCCCAATCAGTCAAAAAATCAATAATAACTGGAGATATAGCAGCCTTAACTACAGGCTACCATACTAGTTGGATAGCCTTAACTATCTCCTAGAAGGTATGAGATCTATTTTTCTCCTAGGAAAAAAACTGGTGTTGCATCCACTGAATTGCCCGACTGAGTGAAAACAAAGTGACTTTTACATGATATGGACCTTCAACAGACATAAGTAGATGCATCAAAATTCCTTTTTGCTCAGCAAAGACAACTTTCATACGTTAACAATTCAACTTTCTGTCTAACTGGTGCACAATGAGATTTTCTGCAAATAGCAAAGAGCAAAATTACTTCTCTGGACTTCCCATCGATTTGAGACTCTCACAGCATATTTTGGAACACAGAGCAAATCTTTATGCAGCGAAAGCCAACAGCTACTACGCAAGCAGAGTAGTTTACATTTTATACCCAGTGAACTGAGCTGAACAGTGTAACTCACTTCTTATCCAAGTGTTTGCCATTGCTTTCTATTGGGAAGGAAAAGTGGACAGAGATTAAAAGAAAGCAACAGAATTTTTATAACCAAACCACTGACTGCATTTTTTTTTTTCTATGAGCAAATCATATCATCTTTCTCTTTCCTGTTCTACACTCTGAGGAGAAATTCCAGCCCTAGTCATAAGGAAAATGTCATCATAGTAATAAAGCTCAAGAACAGTAGTAAGAGAGAGAGCATCTACACAGATGGCAGGACAGTGTTTTCAATTACACCAACATCCACACCTCCTCTTGAGTTCACATCAGCATAAATTTGATGAGAATTTAATCTCCAGACCCAACAACCTTTACACATACGTATCTGCTATTACGTACAAAATTGCTGCTGTTCATTCTGCTATGGAAATCTCAAGTGTCCCTCAACTACATCTTGGACATCAATACTTGATACAATAATCTTTCTATGGTGCAAATGATGAAAATGAACTCCAGCAGCCTTCAGCAGCAGTTATACCTGCAGCAAAAACATTCTTGTTCTTGGAAATATCAACATAGAATTATAGAATGTTAAGGGCTGGAAGGGACCTCGAAAGATCATCCAGTCCAACCCCTCTGCCAGAGCAGGNAAATGTAACATGTAACAAGAAGTTCAACACATGCACACACCCAGTCCTCAAATGCTGTCCCTGTAATTTTGATTGCTGCAGTGGACTTGAGGGCTGTTTTTTTTATTAAAAGCAGTCATGTGCAACTCAGTGGTTTCAACTAGAAAGAGCAGCCATCCATCCTTTCCTTCTGTGAGGCAGTGAACAAAAAGAGCCTTGTGTTGTGGTGTCTGAAATTTGTTTCTGCACAAAACCAGAATTCATTTCAGGGGTGAGGAACTACAGCAATTGCCTTGGTCCTTGGGTCACGTGCAGAGGCAGGCAGGGATGAAGAACCTAGGCCTGGTCAGGCATCAGGACTTGTCATCCAGCATGTGGGCAGGAGGAGGGAGGCAAGGAGGGGTTCAGCATTTGCCTCTGCCCTAAGCCCCATGTACCTCCACACCAGCTCTGCCCAAGCTTCTCCAGTGGTTTCCTCCTGCCTGCACCTGTCCGACAGAGCCAGGGAACGCGGCTGCTTGACACCGCCTTGCCCTTCCTCTAAGCAAACAATAAGGTCCCAATTATGCAAACATGCAGGTTGACTCATGGGTTGCTCACGTGCCCAGGTGGCTACAAGATGAGAGCCCACCATTCCAATACATGAAGTTTCAGTGCAATAAAAGCACATCAAGGTTACTGTGAGGTTTTTAATACCTGCAAAAGCCTTTCTCAGTGACCAGTGAGTTGACGCTACCCACACAGCTCCCAAAACAGCACGGGAATTGTCTGCCAAAAGACCAGGCTGAGTCACAAAATTCACAGGAGGATATGTCTATACTATAGTTGCAACTGATGTGTCTGCAGTACAGCGTAAACATAGCTGGGCAAGCTTTAAATTAGCTAGCTTGGGCACCGGTAGTCATCTTGCCATTGAGTTCAGGCCAGCCTAACCACACAAGTATTTACCCAGCTTTTTGGGCTTGTATTCCAGCCAGCTCCAAGTTCCATGCTGCCACAGCTGGATTGCTACCAGCTTCCCAGTTGACTAGTTTAAAACCAGCTCAGGTATTTCTGTGACTGCACCGTAGACACACCTAAGCTTCCAAATCATTTAAACTCCTACTCCCTCAATTTCCACATTTTTAAAAACTTGGAATTACAACACTGGCCTGTATCATCAGAGTAAACATTTGGGGTGCAATGAATAAATAATATTTTAAGTGTGAAAGTCCAAGATGTGACCTGTGTTTAACAAAAATTATGAATATCACTGGCTATGTGACAACCTCTCTTTCATTCATTGCTGAAACACTTGAGTACCAGATGTATGAGGCAACCATCTGACCTGAAACTCTGCAGAACACAGTAAGGTTATGCACAGATATCCAAATACTTCAAACACATCTAGGCATTACCTTCTATCTGTGGACTAAGAGAAAAGTCCATTGATTCCAGTGGACATTTTCCCTGTATAAACACCACTCACTGACTATATAGTATATTTTGTGACCCAGAGTATGGAAAAAATGCTAACTTAACGCTTGCACTGAATGGGACCAGCAAACCACTCCAATTTCACCCCATAACCTGAAGTTAAGGACTTAAAAAGTACAGAAAACATTCTTAGCTACTGGTTTCATTTTTAACTGATTTTTGAGAAGCAGAATATGCCTTTTACCTTTAAAAGCCATAAATTTGCATACAATTTAAGTCACGTTCATCACTGTGGTAATTTAACTGATTGTAGCAAGGGTTCATTTCACCATGGCTGGATTTGGTCCTTTATAAGACATCTGAATATATTATAACCTTTTCATTTAACATTTCAATACTGATTTGTTCACGCCAAAGGTCCACACATTCCCCTCCACCCACTCTACATACCACCTCCTGTCTGCTTATATCAAATTTTTTTATATGCTGATACTCTCCTAATTCCAGAAGTATGGATTCTCAAGGCCCCATTGTGTCAAATGCTCCATCTCATGGCAAGGGCTCATGCCACATGCTACAAACTAAAGGGCACCCAAACACCATTCTTTATTCTTTCAATACCAAGGAGTCGCATATCACTTTTCTTCCTTCTCTTCTGAGAGAGAAGTCACTCAGCACATCAACATTTGAAATGCTGAGGGGGTACAGGGCAGAGCAAGGATGGAGGAGGTGTTGCGCTGGAAGATTTTAAGGGCTGCCATCAGCCAGTCCTTTGATGTAGAAACACTTCCAGACCTGGTTAAAACTGCTGGGTCTGCTAACCAGATGGCAAGGACACTCTGTGTTCCTAGCTTCTCTCTCTACGTTTTTCAACTCCCATTAAAATCAATGAGATTCTGTTCCCTTCACAATATGAACATCCCTTCAAATTTCTAAATTGTTAAAATATGAAAATCAAACACAGGAAGGCAACAAAAAACACTGACAGGTGTACAAGCTTGCTTGGCAAAAGCGTCATTTGCCAATATAAAAGCAAAGTGACTTCACAAGAAGACAGTAAAATTACACGGGATCAAAACAGGTTTATCTGAGGCCAGCACTAGATGACAGCAACAAAATATAGTGACTTTACCAGAAGCAGTGTGCTAGCTACTACTAAATACTTTGGTATTTTTCATTATTTGACATCAAAACAGCTCTGTCTCTGACCTAGGGGTTCTAAGTTAGCTATGTAACCTCTGCTACTTCCCAGAATAAAGGAATTCCAAAATAGGACATAACTACTTTATCTTGAGCATGTTAATGCAAGAAAACTACAGTAGCTCCTTTTCATAGCCCTAATGAAATGTTTTGTGCCTGTGTGTATGTTCTAACAAAGCAATTCTGATTACTTTATAGGCTTATAATAAAAAAAAGGCACTTTAAGAGCTACACGATAGTATTTCAACAAAACCTTGTTGTGACATCATACGGTGTAATTACTTAGCAGGAGATACTACAATTTATTGTTATGTCATTGAGTCATACCCTTCAGGGCTTCAGACTGGTGTGTCTTAGTTTACTTCTTAAAGCCATTACAGCCCAGACGACTAAGTTAAGGGATGCATTAAAATATCCTAGAAATGAAGACATAGATGGAATATGTACCTGCACACAGCAGCATGTTTTAAAAGACCTCCCTCATCCTTTCCCCTTCGCACTTTGTTTTACTTTTACAGCATTATCGACTGGGTTAATAATAATCAACAAGAACAGAAATTTCAACCCAAACATTCTAAACCCAGGTAAGTTATGTTAGGGTCCTACTGAGGCAGTGAAATACACAGACTGGTACTACCAAGTCAGAGATGCTTGGCACATACCACTGGCTCTCTCATACTGAGACAAAGCTTGTAATCAGAGACCTGCAGGGTGACCTCTCCGTACACAAAAAGCATTGCTAGCTTTTCATCTGTCCACGCAGCTTGCACTGCAGGACAGGGCCTTGACAAACACAGCATCTGCCTCTTTCCGTGGCACCATTTTTAGGTACCAGGTATCAATCGGGTGAGGACATGATTTTATATGTCATACTATAACACTTGTAAGCAAAATACAGTGAATGAGTCACAGCACCTTT
>VWZY01008191.1:7563-32830 GCA_013399075.1 Chloroceryle aenea
AAAATCACTGCAATACAATGGTTTTCTGTGTCCTTCCAATTTCTAGGCAATGTTTTGTCCCCCCTCATGTTGTCTGCAGCTTCTTAACCTCTCCCCTCTCTCCTGCTGCAGTTCCCATCCCAGCTCCTGTCCCACACTTCTCCTCCTCTTCCATGGGAAGAACGCACGCATTGCAGGGGGTGCACATGGCTGTGTTTGTGCTTAAGAAAAACGAGGCAGACATGGAAAACAAGCAAATCACATTATATATTGCAGGCAATAATGTAGCTCCCAGGGGACAGAGATAATACAGTGAGAGACAAAGGAACAATAGACTTTGCTGGCCTGAGCGCTCACTTGATTGTGGCTTTTCTAGAATTATTCTTGACTTCCTCTGCGTGAGTGTTGAATTAGGCCTTGGAGCTGATAAGGGATCAGGATGCAGTCCAGGGGCTGTGGCAGGGATGTGCATCATTTCATACTGGAGCCCTTGTCGTACATACTGCGTTTGGGGGAGGCTCTTGCTCTGCACAGGAGCTCAAGGGATGGAGATTGTTTTAAAGCTGGTTGCGATTTTTCTGCTTTGGAAAAACATGCCACTGTCTGAGGGGCTTTGCCTGGAGAACTGTGTTGTTGGAGCAGGGCCAGAGGAGGTCACAGAAACAGTCAAAGGGACGGAACCCCTCTGCTATGAGGCCAGGCTGAGAGAGTTGGAGTTTTTCAGCCTGGAGAAGAGAAGGCTTCCAGGGAGACATTTGTGTGGCCCTTCAGTGCTTAAAGGGATGTGTCAGAAAGGTGGGCACAGACTTTTGAGCAGGGCCTGTTGTGATAAGACAAGGGGAGATGGTTTGAAACTAAAGAGGGAGATATACTAGACAGAAGGAAGAAACGTTTTAAACTGAGCATGGCTCTTGAGACCCTGGCCCAGGTTGCCTAGAGAGGTGGTTGATGCCCCATCCCTGGAAATTATCCAGGTGAGGTTGTCTGGGGCTCTGAGCAACCTGCTCTAGTTGCAGGTGTCCCTGCTCACTGCAGGAGGGCCAGACTAGATGAGTTGAAAGGTCCCTTCCTACCCAGACCAGTCTATGTTTTTGTGATTCACATTCCCATTTAGTGGTGTGTACTGCTGCTCGGGGCAGATAAGGAGTGGAGATTCCCTGACTTTCAGATGCAGAAAGAGGCCTCAGGATGAAGCCTCTGGCATTAGCCACATGGGGAGTTGCCCCCCACACCACAGCCAGGGCTTGGGGTGCTGCAGGACTCAAGGAGCTGTTCCCCGGGTTTGCGGGGGACTAAGTGGGGGGGCAAGGATCAGGCTAAGGCAGAGGCAGTCGGAGTGCATGTCTTTCCTCACTAGTCTGGGCTGTGAGGAGCTTTCCTAACCAAAGCACCCCTGGCTGGGATTTTCTCCCAGGGGCTCCCCAGAGTTCCCTCTACAGAGGCAGCCAATACATTGAGATGTGTTTCAGACTTTCCTTCATCTTTCCTTCTTTCCCTCCTTTCTCCCTTTCTTCTTTTTCCTTCTTCTCCTTCCTCTTTTCTCTTCTCTCTTCTCATAGAATCATAGAATCATTTGGGTTGGAAAAGACCTTTAAGATTATCAGGTCCAACCATTAACTAACTCCTCTACTCCTCTTCTCTTCTCTTCTCTTCTCTTCTCTTCTCTTCTCTTCTCTTCTCTTCTCTTCTCTTCTCTTCTTTCTCTTCTCTTCTCTTCTCTTCTCTTCTCTTCTCTTCTCTTCTCTTCTCTTCTCTTCTCTTCTTTTTTTCTTTTCATCTTTTTCTTCTTTCTTTTCCTTTCTCTGTTTTGTTTCTTTTCCTTTCTCTGTTTTGTTTCTTTTCCTTTCTCTGTTTTCTTTCTCTGTTTTCTTTCTCTCTTTCTCTCTTTCTCTCTTTTCTCTCTTTTCTGCTTTGTCTATCTGTCTTTCCACCTTTCCAAGACCTCAGCAAATTCCAGGAAGGCATCAGTTGTCTTTAACACCCAAAGGAAAAATCGAAGGGAAGGGTTCAATTACTCGCATGAAAAATGAGTCTCCTAACCGAGGTCTATCCATTTGCTAGTTGTGCTTGTTTTAAAACTGAATTATAGAGACTGCACATTTTTCTAGAGACAAATGCATTAATTTTTCTCAAAACAGACAAGAGGGAAGCAGAGGGAAAATAAGATAATAAGAGTTTCCACAGTGATTTATATGCCTTTGTGAAGAATAATGGGGCAGACGGCAGCGTGCACCAGCAGCCCGTGGGGGAAGGGGCAGGGGGGTGGCAGGGCCGGCTGCAAGGAAAACTGCCAGAAGTCCAAGTACGATTGTTGGTTTTAGATGATATAAGATCACTTTATGTCTCTGGCTGGCTTGAAAAATCTCTCCTTCTCTCTCTGTATATACACACATAAAATACATACCATATGATGCACTTAAAATCAGCACAGGCTATACTGTTTATACAGGAAAGGATTGTGTTTCTCACCAACCTCTCTCCAGCCCTCCTTCTTCTGCTGAAGGATAAACTGGGACCTTTAGAAAACAAAGTGGTGGCTACAATTTTTAACAAATCTGCTCTTGCATATATTTATATAGGTCAGACGAGCCCTTCCCCAGGGCCAGCTGCCTGCGATCTCGGCAAAAAACAGAGAAGTTGAGTTTATTTTTTTTTTATCTGTTCACTTTGGTTTGATTTATAGGCTAAAAGAGATATTTTTATTATAGCGCATAGTAAATTGGGTTTCTTTATTGCTCATGAGAGCTGTTTTCCAAAATTGGACTATTTATGCAATGCACTGATTGCGATGTATTTCCGATCTCAGTGTCTAACTGTAGGGAATAAGAGAAAAATAGACACAATCGCATTTTCTTTAAAAACTGCAACCTCTTTTGAAACAAGAGGGAGCGGGTAACTTTTTTTTTTCTCAAAAAGATCTTGTGGCACTCAGCAGCTCCCAGGAAATCATCTTGTTTGAGCTTTCAGTGGGAACTGGAGACTCTGGGAGGTTTAGAAGCAGTTTTGCGGTTTGCCCATTGGCCTAATCCACAGGAAACACGTCCGGGAGGCCAAAGGCCACCGTAGCTGTAGTACCCACGCTGCTGTTTCTCTCCAATTGCTCATAGGAATGATTCAGTGAATTTATTCCCGGTTGGTTTCTGAGTAGCAAATCCTGCGGCAGTCAGATGGATCTGAGAGTGGAGGGAGGCTGGAAGTGATGCTTGAAAGCAAAACCTAAGTCTGTTCTAGGGCAGATGGTTAATTGTGTGGTTCAATTTATTTGCCTAATGCAAATCACGTCCCATTTGCCCACAGCACTGGGGTAACTGGATTCCTGTTTGTTTCACTAAAAACTGGGATGGGATTTCACTGCATCTTCTATGGCTCCCACATGAAGGTCTCCTGCAGCGAGAAGGCTTTGTGGGCTGCAGCGGAGGATCACTGTATCTCCAGGCTGGTGGAGAGGAGAAACATCAGCTCCCACAGAGGGGCTAGGATGGGGATAAGCTGCCAGTACCAGGATGCTTTGCAGGTTTCAACCTCCTATCTTCACGGCTCCAGGCCTGTGAAGATGCTTTAGTGGATGGCAGCATCCCCTCCTCCCCTCCTCCCATTCCTAACCCCTGGTTAGGCACCGGGGTGTGTCTGGGGGTCTGGAACCCTCCCCCACCCCCCTCTGGCCTTGGACCAGGAGGGTGTTTCAGGGGGTTCCCAACTTTCCAAATGGGCCTAATTGAAGCCAAAAGAGATTTTTCACAGATTCATGGCTTTTCAAAGGAGAAATTTGCATATTAATAAGAAGCTGTTCAGAATGATTGGCTTAATGTGTTTGGGGTAAGTATAATTAAATGTCAGGGGAAATATATCATGAAGTAATGAAGCTGAAGCTAATTTATCAAAAAATGAGTTCTAGAGAGGGAGATATTTCAAATAATAAACAGTTCTTTACCCTTCCTCTTTAAGATGATTTGCTTAGTCAGGGCTGAAATATGCAGTCCTGAAGATCCTCGATTGAGAGACATGAGATGGTTATTGGTTTGGGGGTAGAGGTTTTTCCATGTTCTCCTCAGTATAAACCTCTTAGCTCAGGGACCCCAAGTCTAAGCCCATCAAGATGGTTCACCTGGGACCTGGTGGGGAAAAGTGCAGTTCTGGTCCCTCTGAGGCCACCAGCAGCATGTGGGAGGATGTCTTGGGGAATGTACATGTATAAGACTTCAGGGCTGCCCTCAGGGAAGACGAATGGGCTCAAAGTTTAATTACATCAGCTGCTGGGTCACTTATGCTTTTTTGCCTCTCCTACCTCAGTCTTACTGTGTAAGTTCTTCATAACATGTGCCATCTCCTGCTCTGTTCACATGCTAGCCAGGGATAGTCGTATGAGGAGAAGCTGAGGGAGCTAGGTATATTTAGTTTGGAGAAGAGGAGGCTGAGAGGGGACCTCATTGCCCTCTACAACTGCCTGAAAGGAGGTTGTATAGAGGTGGGTGTTGGCCTCTTCTCCTTACTAACTACTGACAGAACCAATGGAAATGGTCTGAAGTTGTGGCAGGGGAGGTTTAGATTTGATAACAGGAAGAAATTCTTTATAGAAAGAGTGGTGAGGCACTGGAACAGTCTTCTCAGGGAGGTGATTGAGGCACCATCCCTGGAGATATTTAAGAAATGGGTAGACCTGGTGCTTCAGGACATGCTCTAGTGTCAGGCATGTAGGGGGTTATTTTGTGTTTTTGAAGTCATGTTTGATCAGGGTATTTAGGTATTTAGGTGTTAGTTTGGGGTTTTTTTCTAGGTGTTTTTTTGTTATGGGTGTGATTGGTCTCAGTGATCTAGGAGATCCTTTCCAACCTTGAATATTCTGTGATTCTGTGATAAAGATCAGCCCATATAGACATATCTTTAATACAAGAAGAAAAATGCAGTGCATGTTCAGAATTGCAGTGCAGGCCCCCATACTGAGTATTTTGACATCATAATTGAAGAGGGTGAGGTCTAGGCTGAAGGCCACGCCAGTCCCGATGAAGGCTCTGATTCTTTTGCATCCTCTGTGTGATGGAATGAGATTGTGAGCTCCCTCCCATGGCACAGCCATGCAGTGGGCAAACAGGGATACTCCGCAAACCTCTGCTTTGTGTGAGTGCTGGGTTTGTAGGGTTCATTTCCAGCCCTACACCAGCTGTCCTCTGCTGTCCACTTCTAGCACTTCCTTACTCCCGTGCACAGTGGGTCTTGGAGCTCTTGATTTGCACTTTGTGCGCTTGCAAAGGCTAAAGGCAGGATGGAAGGCCGTAAAAGGATCATGCCCATCATTTCAGCTGGAAAATCCCCCTTAAGCATGATATGGTGTACAGGGGAATCAGCAGGTTGCAGCATAATAGAGACATTTATAAATGAGAGCACAAGTCCTGTCTATTTTCATTAAGAGGCACCACAGTTCCAACAAAACACAGCACCAAAAGCCACCAGAAGCCTGAATTCTCCCATGCAAATTGTCCGGGAAATGAGGAATCACTTCTCATTTGGGAGCTGTGTTGGAAATATAATAAAATCACTGTGGGCCTGATTTGCTCCCGCGTAAGAATTAACTGGTGCTGCAGGGATTTGGCAAACGGCTCATGCCTTGTGCTTGGAGCCCCAACCACTGCTGGGGTTAAGCTTTCATTGGGAAGGTACGCGGTGCTGGAGAGGCACCGAGATATAAAAACATGAGTGATCAGAAAATGCAAGTGGCTGCTCTTGGAGGTGATGAGCACTGGCTCCAGGCCTGATGAGGAAGGGCAGGGTTTGTTCTTCCCAGTGCATGGCATACCCCAAAACTCACTAAAGCTGCTAGGAGTCCCTTGAGGGGAGCTCTAAGGCTGAGTTAAAGAACAGGCTTATGGCCAAGCTGAGGGGGAACCACTGCAGGACTCCTTCGTGGCAGACGTGACTGATGAACTCATCCCCAACCCCAGTAGGGAAAGCTCCTTTAGATGGTGCCTTGTTGTGTCTCCATTCCTGTACAAAGGATGGAGACCTGGCAAAGGATGCTATGGCCAAAGGCTCAAAGCTCTTCAGCTGCTTCTGGTAGGTGGACAGCTGGGATTTACCAGCCACACCACTGGGCAGGGCCCAGCATCCTCCTAGACAGATGCAGAAATGCACCACAATGACTTGGCTTTTTAGCCATTGGAAGGAAAACAACCACAAACTGCCCCTTTTCCAACTCCCAGCTGGTCGGGCTGGTGTAAGCTGCAATCCCACCCGAGACTGCCTCATCTCCGATGAGTTTCTTGTTCCAGCGAAGAAAATCAATGGCTTGCATGGCTAATGGCATTGGAGGGTTTCTGCTTGTCAATAGCACTTAGGCACTGGCAGTCTTGGGGAGATGCCCAGATGTTCCTCCCAACACAGTAGATTTTTGGAAGCCTCTTGGCATGCTTCCTTCTTCCAGGTTGGTCACAGGATGCCAGAACAGCAACATCATCTCCCACCACCAGCACCACCTTTGCTCAGAGCCAGGATGTCACTGGCACCTGACTGTGTGCAGGGCTCCCCACTACCTGCGGCCCTCAAAGCAGCAGCTCTGCCCATCAATAATTAATCAGAGCAATTAGGCAAAGGCCTTGCACACCGTAATTAGCTCTGGTCAGTGTAATCGCCCTTCCCGGGATGGGTGGCAGTGAGGCAGGAGCTGAGCACTAAGAGCATAGCGAGGGAACAGTGCTGTCGAGCAAGACCCCGTGCAGCCCCTCTTGGTGTGCAAATGCCATTTCAAAAGGCCCCACAACCCCCACAGCCCCGTCGCGCCAGGGCTGGGGAAGCCGATGCCAAGCTACGCATGTGCCTCCTCGTACGGAGGGCTCTCAGGGGCAGAACAAACCCCTTATCTTGGGGACACTGCTGCTTCCTGCTGAGTCATCTTGGCCACAGGGCCACAGGGCGGCAGCCGCTCAGTCCTTGGCCAGGGATTGTTCCTGCTCTTCCTGAGCAAGGTCACAGCCCTGAGATCCAGAAGGACAGTAGCCACCTGCAGGGTTATCATCACCGGCCCACGCAAACACACTTTCTCCGCAACATTTCTTTGATGGGTTTCCCAGCTCCTCAGGAAGGAGAAATTTTCCTGGCTGTGACCTAAGGACAGGGTGACACTGGCTGTTACCCCTGTGAGTGCTACACTGGAAGCTCAGTGTCCCCAAGTCCCTGTTGTGGAGGCACTGAGATTGCTGGAGTGCTCTTTCTTAAGTGCTGAAATAGTTAAACCCACTGGTGGCAGGAAGCAGAGCTGCCCATGGTGCTTGGCATTCAGCTGGGGTGCAATTGGGGGTGCATCTGAAGACCCATTGAGAGCGGGGCATGGCCTTTCCATGTGCTTGCAGACACCTTTGACAGGGTACCCATGTGATGGGCATGGCCACCTACCTGTCTCAGCCTGCCCTGAACAGACCCATACACTGACTGGGCTGGGTTTGGGGCTAGGACAGCTGGCTCTGGTTGCTGTTGAGGGTTGGATGGGGACATCTGGGGATCCCCATGGCCTTGTGGGCTGCAGTTTAGGTGGAGGTTTGCATGACAGGTGCTGGCTGCATCTCTTGGTGGCCTGTCAGCCATCTCCCAGACTTCAGAGGGACCTTAACTGGAAGGAGAGGAGGGAGGGCCAAGGAGGGCAGTTCTGCTGATAAGATGCTGCTTGACAGATACAGTGTGGAAACAGATGCTACCAGCTGCAGATGTAATGAGATACATAAATACCAAGACTTGCTCAAATAAACGTCGGCATCTGCCATAAGGATGGGCTGGGAGCTCCCAGCACCGTTAACTGTGTGCCAGCAGCCAGCTCAGAGCAGTTGAGGTTGGGAGGTGGGGGAGGAGCAGCCCTGCCCCAAGCAGTTCTGCTTGGGAAGGGGACATACTAACAGGGTGCCACATTTGTCCTCTGCAATGATGCCAGGACTTGGTGTGCAGCACCCAGCAGTGACCATCCCTGCTGCCTAGGCACCGGTGCAGGTGAAGGTGCCCGTGCTCAGGACCAGCTGCCTGCAGCCAGGGTTGGGTTTTGGCGTATTTTCTAAGTGCCTAAAAGTGACGCTGCGTCCCATGTGCTTTGAGGACCGTGCTTTCATCCTAGCACAGCTCAGTGCACTGAGGTGTTGTTTTCATGTATGCTTTGATGTTTTAAACCCTTCTGGAGTATTGGCACAGTAAAAACCCTGGGTCCTGGGAGGGACCTCACTGAGCTGGGCATGGGGAGTGTGCCAAAGTGGCAGGAGGCTTCTCAGCCCATCTTGGGGAACAAATAACCCAGGGACTGGTTACCACTTGTAGAAATGAAGCAGTTCTGCTAGACAGCTTTCTGACTACAGACAAGGGAGCAGAACCATGACTATCCCAGGAGGTGTGGCACTCATCCTGCACTGAGTGCAATGGTTCAGAAGAAAATCAGGAGCCCCAGCCTCTACTCTACAGTTGCTTTGCAAGGGAGTGGTGTTCTCGGGGAGGTGACAGTTGTAACTCACAGATTTCTCTGTTATCTTTAAGTGCAGAAAATGACTTGGCAGCAGGATGGGTAGGGATGGGAGAGACCAGTGGTCTTTTTTGTCCTCTCCCAGGGCTACCTCCTGCTTTGCTCCATGATTAGCCCAATCGACCCTCCATTAAAACCAATGGCAAGGGTGTCCTTTCAACAGTAATGTCATTTGGACTTGATTCTATATCCAGCAAAGCAATGAGTGATTTTCTTTTTTCCTTCCAGACTCTCCTTCCAGCCTCTCCTTCCAGCTTCCTCAGTCCCACAGTTTTTCTTGGAGGGTTTTTTTTCTTTGGTTTGTATCAAGTTTCCTGAAATGCATCTTTCCACTTATTGATTTCACCTGACATCTAAAGGAGGGCAAAGAAAGAGGCTCAACTAACTCTGAAGTGCCCTCACAGCTCATCAAAGCAAACTGAGAGCCTTGCTAAAGTTGCCAGGGCAGCACAGCCCCTGGGCTGAGACGGTGGCCTCACAGGAGGGACACATTCATCTCTTTAGGCAGTCTTTTTTAATTTATATGTGTACACATGCTACTGGTTACATCAAGTTATCACTCTTGCCAGAGCATCTTTCTTTTCAATCATCTCCTGTGCACACTGTAATGGTCCTTCTGGGAGCGTGGGCTCCAGGGTGGGGGAAAGGCAAGCACTTGAGAGAGCAGGGTTTGATTTTATTTTTTTTTTTAATAAATTACTGTTGCAGAGTCACTACTTTAGATGAGTTGGAAGAAAAAGAGAAAAGGGGGAAGGGGGGAGTGGGAGAGAAGATGACTTGCTGGTAGCTGCAGTAGCACATGGGCAATGCACAGTGCATTGTGGGTATGGGGCTGCATCGAGTCACTGTGCTTGCTATGCCTCAGTTTCTCCATCCTCCTTGTTCGCTAGCTTTGTGCTGGAGAAGGCTGTGTGTCTTCCAGGACCACTAGCTATGTTACCTGCCAATCATTTAGTGTCTGTCCCCTTCCTAATGACAGTAATTCGGGCAGCATTTCTACAGAGAAGAGAGAGGTGAAATAAGCCCCTATGGACAGTTAATTTTCCTTCTCTTCTGTGCTCCCCCAGCCCTGCCATAGCATCCACCATCACACCAGGCACGTAACCTTTGACATATGGCAGGCAGCTCACACGTGAGCCAGGCAGAAACGACCATCAGGTGGGAGTGAAGGGCACAAAAGTGCCAGTGCCATCTCAGCTGCTGCTTGATTTTTTGGGTGGTTGATCAAGGGGGTGTTTCCCTCAAGCCTGGAATACTGCTGGCTCCCAGAGATGGAGGGAATATATTTTTTCTCCTCTTACTCTTCCCCCCATACACAAAGACCAGATAATTTTGTACAGACAAGCCAATTTCATTTTTAACCACAGTGTCAATTTGTGGGGCAAAGGCAGGACTTGGGATGGGTATTTGCTTGTTGGGAGAGTGTCAGTCCTCCCAGTGACCCAATGTTAACATTTTGGGGAGCAGATTAGGCCCTTTCTTGCCGGAAAGCCTCTTCTGCAGGATTCAAAGTCCCACAGCTGATTGCAGAATTCTTGGGCTCTTTCAGAAAGAGAAGCATTTCTTTGATACAGCTTTTCCTGCGATAACCTCTTTGGTGGCACTTCCTTGAAAACAGAACTTTCCACCGTGAGAGACTTCCTTTCCCACCACTGCTGAGGGCTGGGACACTCCAAATCCCAGCAAAACCCTGGTCACTGAGTCCAGAGTAAAACCAAACTGCAGCTGAGTGGGGCAAAAAGTATCAGAGGGCAGATTTTTTTTTTCTTTGGAGCTTGCTCTAAGTGTTTATTATCATATCCATGGGCAACTCATCTCCAGCCATGGAAATAGGGAGGAGTCTCCTCAGATGCTCTAATATTTCTCAGAGGGTTTTCCTTCCCCATTATTTCTTTGTGTGTCTCACTGCTTGGACCAGTAGCTCAGGCTAGTGGCAAAGATGGAAAAAGCACCTGGAGGCTGGAGCAAGGTCCTCCCCAGCCCAGGTTGTCTGGGGACAGTGTCTAAGGTGCAGCGTAGGGGTAAGCAAAGCCCTTCTGCAGTGGCTCATAACCCCACTGCAATGTGGGTAATGGAAAGATCTGGAGTGTTGAAGCCACCAGCACCTTTGGGAAAGTCCAGCTCAGTGTAAACAGGCCGTGTGAAGCTCCGGTGTCTGCTTCATTCCCATCCTTTATCCGGCGGATGGTTCCTGGCCCACGTGCCCTTTGGGGCTGTGGCCAGTGGAGATGCAGCCACAGATGAGGGTAAACACCAGTGTGTTGGAGAAGGGGGCTCCACGGTGGCAGCTTCTCCTGCACTGCCACAAACAGGCAGGGACAGCACTGGAGCTGGCTCAGCAGCACACTGGAGGGGTCTGGGGACACTGCCACTGCCATGCAGGTGCCCAGCTGAGGATGTTTCTAGCCTTGGGTACCCAGGCTCTGACAGGCAGATTATTTTTTAAAAGTCATATTAGGACTGCCAGGGAGAGGGAGCTCACCTTCTGGGGTTAAGACACGAGTCCTGCCCTGCCCTTAGCACGTGATGGGATGGGTTTTACTGGAGGCCAGAGAGCATGTGGGGCTGGTCACTGAAATCGCAGCAGCTTTATTTATCGCTCTGGGTTGTGCTGGAATGAGGCCTGGTGAAGGGCTGCCCTTATCTGCCAACATCAGCCTGCCTTCGAGAGCGATCTGGAGTAGATTTATGTGGGAAAGGTTTGCAGCAAGTCCAGCCACAGCTGCTTTTAATGCCTTGCACACTGCCAAGGAGGTCCTGAGCAGGACATGGCTTGGTCCAGCTGGGAGCAGAGCAGCACATGGACTTCAGACAGCAAACTGACTTCAGGTTTTCCTGATCTAATGACCAAAAGCTGCTCCCATGTCTGTGGGCTACAGCAGCGTGGGGCTGCTCCTCCTGCATGAAACAGGCTCCCAAAAAAATCTAATTTCTGGAAGGATCAGTGCTTGCTCCCTCACTAATCACCAGCTTCTCTTGCTGCTTGGAGTTGGTGGGATAGCAGCACAGGTCAGCTGAAGCAAAACAGCTGTTTTAAGCCCTTTGGAGCCCCTGATGGAGCTGAGGTGGGAACCCAGTTGGGTTGGTGGCAAACAGCAACACCATACATCATCATCCAGCTGTATTTCCAGAAACACAACCCTTGGGTGCTCAGGGTTGTGAGGAAGGAGCCCAATACATTATTCTGGTTTCTTGACCTAAAGTGATGCTTTCTTCCCCAGAGTTGTGCTCTTGCTAAGAATAGGGACTCATGGTCAGGTGACATCTCAGTGAACTCTGATCCCTCATGATGGGGGCGGTGGGGGTGGGGTGGGTTTACACCATCACCCTGCTTGCCCTGGGAGACAAAGTCAAACTTTTTAAAGGCCTTGTTGTACAGTGCCTAAAGAGCTAGAAAAGCCATAATAAATGATACCAAAGATCAGTTCTCACACTGGGAGCATCTGAGGGTTGGGACCGTGACTGGGAAGCCCTAATGTAACCCCAGCACTAAAGTTCTGATGTCAAGAACTGGAACACCAGGGTGCATCAGGACATCCCATAGCAGCACCATGTGCATTGCTGGGACCTGCACCCACCTGGTGCTTGCCCCTTGCACAGCATCACTCCCCAGCCTGGTCCTCCAAGGCAGCCTACCCTGAATGGTTCCTCACCTATCCTGGATGGGTGCTGGTACAGCAGCTTCAGGTGAAGACAAATCCAAACTTGCATTACTAAAATGAGGTCCACAAAGCCCATTGTTGTGGGGAAGGGGCCACAGCCCCTGCGAGCAGCAGGCCCAAGAGCTGCCTCAGCAGCTTCAGCTGGACACGGGAATGTCCATCTTGGACATCACTGCCAGGAAGACAGTCTGGACCTGGAGAAGGCCAGATATGAACAGGCACGCACGGCCGAAATGCTCCCTTTGAGAAAAGTCTTCCTCTCCTATTAAGTAATTAAATAAAGCCCCAAGCTCTACTAAAATTAAAATAACAGAATCCATTTATTCTGGCAGGACCTACTGGTGGCTGCTCTTGCCAAAAACATTTTTGTGGTTCTTGTCTTTTCAAGTGGCTCTTTTGCAATAAAACCCAGATGCCATTAGTCCAGGGAGGCCTCCAGGCAACTGTTTACGTCCGTGAAAGATGTCCTTTGTAATTAATTAATCTCCCAAAAGCTGGGGCAGCACATTCCCTGTGGCTCTTGGCGTGTCCCTGCCCGCTGGCCCTGGCAGCAGAGGTGTGTACTCATTCCTGGGCACTGAAGAAAGCTTTTGTGTTGCAGCCTCTCCATGAAAAGGGCTAATCTCCTCCTTGGGAAGACACAGCAGAGATTTCAACACCTACCAGCACACAAACAGAAGCAGCTTTCCCGCTGCCCTGGCCCTGCTGCCGCTGCAGCAGCTCCTGCTCTTGCTCAACAGCAAATTGCAGTGGCAGGAGACTGTGTTACAGCAGCAGGGACTGGCCGGGGATGGAGCTGGTTGGTGACAAGGAAGGAAAAGGAGGGTATGACCTTGTTCCTTCACCCTTTCAAGGATTCAGGTCCTCCCCAATGACTCAGTCATTGCAGGGTTTCCAAAGCAGAGGTCAACCACACAACAGCTGAGAAACAGGGGCTCGGTGCACACGTGGGGAAAAAAGGTGGTTCATGAGACCCCCTGAGCACAGTAATACAGGTCCAGTTGCACGGGGCCAGAGCAGACCACCATCGAGTTCAGTACTTTCTTCCAGATGGTGGCTGGTACCAGCCATCTACAGAAGAGTGCATGAAAGGCTCTGGGGAGACCTTGTTGCAGCCTTTCAATACTTAAGATGGGGACAGACCTTTCGAGCAGGGCCTGTTGTGACAGGACAGGGGGTGATGGGTTTAAACTAAAAGAGGGAGATTTAGACTGGAGAGAAGGAAGAAATGTTTTATACTGAGGCGGTGAGAACCTGGCCAGGTTGCCCAGAGAGGTGGTCAATGCCCCATCCCTGGAACCACTCCAGGTGAGGTTGTCTGGGGCTCTGCGCAACCTTCTCTAGTTGTAGATGTCCCTGCTCAGTGCACGGGGGTTGGACTAGAGGAGCTTTAAAGGTCCCTTCCAACCCAAACCAGTCTATGACTCTATGAAAGCTGGTGGTTTGTAGAGCTCCTTCTCCTGTTATCTCGTCCCAGATAAGGGCAGTCAGGGTTGGGGGTCTCCCTGCAGCTGAAGTCAACTGGGACTCTCAGATTTCAGTGCCACCAATTCATTTTATCCATCATGAATTTGGACAGTCTGCTTCTAAACCATTTGCACTTTTGGCCTCTGCAGCATTGGGTAATGGCAAATCCCACCCTAGAATTAATTATGGGTCTGCTTGGCAAAGGCTGTACTCATGGTGATTTTGAGCCCATCTCCATCCTTAGTGTCAGCAGCAATTGCCTTCACATCCTTCAGTATGCGTGAGCACTCTCTCATACCCTTCAGCTCATTTCTTCTCCAGCCTGAATGTCCCAAATTCATAAAATTTCCCCCAAACAGAAACCCTCAGCAGAGATTTGGCTTCTCTAGGACCAGATCTTTGCTCAGCCTCGATGCAACATGGTTGCAAATAGCAAGAATTGCTGTAAGAAGGGTCAGTCCTCTCTGCTTCATTTGTAACATAATGACTCAGCCTGGGGTTTGGTTGTTATTGGTGGTTTTAGCTGTTGTTGGCTTTTCATTTTTGATAGATGAGTTTAATTTTGCTGGCATATTGCACAGGTTTGCAAAGCATGTTGCTGCTGCAAGACAGTAACAAGAGGCGGGGTGGGGAGCAGTTCATCATGGCATGTGGGTGTTGCAACTGTGGTGAGGTTAAAGATGAGGGGTCAGGGTGTGAGGGGGATGCACGTCCCTGCTTGTCAGGACCTGGGGCTGCAGTTGCCATTGAGAACTGCTGGTGACATGTCAGGGAACCTCTACCAGCACTGTGGCCACCTCCCATCCACCCTTCCACGCCTTATCTGCCTGCACCACTGGAAGGAGACCAAGCTGAGGAGAGGAAAACAGTCGAGAGCCTGGGAGGAGGGATGGGTTTGTGCAACTAAATGATGATTGTGTAAATCACTGGCTTTTTACAGATGCTGGCTTCTGTCCGGGGGGGATGTGAAGGTGAAGGGATGGGACGTAATGTGGCAGGCAAGGGGCAGGCAAGCAGAGGAGATCAGAGCACCCAGGAGGAGTAGAAAAACAGCCACTCCTGTGGGTCCTACAGCTTTCTGGATTACCTTGTTTAACACAGAGCTCGGATTATCCTGAGGGTGGTGTAATGAGGGTGGTGAGACCCTGGCCCAGGTTGCCCCGAGAGGTGGCCGATACCCCATCCCTGGAAACATTTCAGGTCAGGTTGGTCAGGGCTCTGAGCAACCTGCTCTAGTTGCAGATGTCCCTGCTCGCTGAAGGGGTTGGGACTAGATGGTCTTTAAAGGTCCCTTCCACCCCAAACCATTCTGTGATTTTTATGATCCTGTGGCCAAATCCTGTGGTCATTTGGCAAATCACACCAAGTGCCTGACCCAGGAAGACCATGGAGCAGGATGGACCCTGGCCTGAGCTTCAAGCCCCTTTCCACTCCCAGGAGTGGGGAGCTTCCCAAAGCAGCCTGTGTGTAGGATTTCTTTGGGTGGAAGAAGGAAATCACCAAGGTCAGAGGGCTGATATTGCATATTTTTCTATGACATCAGCTTGCTGGCACCTTGAAAATACCAAAAGACAGAGTCTTACATCCTGGACCTTGAAAATCCCTTGTGCCCTGCAGGAAGGGAGTGTTGTTAGGAGAAATTCAATGTTATTCCAGGGAATTTAAGCTGATGTGCAGGAAACCCCAGTGTGGGCAGAGAGGAATTTAACGGCATAGGATATTAGGGCTGTAGGAATGGGCTCTGCTCTTCAGTGCCATTGCAAGAAGGGAGGTGGGGATCCCCCTCAAGAAGCTTATTTGAGGCCTTGAAGAGGCAAAACGGACTTAGGTCTAATCCTTGGTAAACAGGCAGCCACTTTGAGGCCTCCTAAGAATCCATGCAAGGAGGAAAGCAAAGCTGGGCTGGAGGTGTGAGGCTCAGGAGTATCCTGCTCTTGGTACCAGGGACATCCCCAGCACACTATTTGTGCTCAGTTCTCCCCTGCTCCACCCCACCCAAGGGCATTTGGCACTATCATGTCCCTCTCTCTCTTTGTCTCTCAGAGACCTCATGCCCAGGACTCTGGAGGGTCAGATCACCATGGAGAAGACCCCCAGCTACTTCGTCACCAAGGAGGCTCCAGCCCGCATCTCCTCCATGTCCAAGGGCACAAAGCTGATTGTGGTGGTGCGGGACCCCGTGACCAGGGCCATCTCGGACTACACCCAGACGCTGTCCAAGAAGCCCGATATCCCCACCTTTGAGAGCCTGACCTTCAAAAACAGGACTACGGGCCTGATTGACACCTCGTGGAGCGCCATCCAGATTGGCATCTACGCCAAGCACCTGGAGAACTGGCTCCTCTACTTCCCCATCGGGCAGATCCTCTTTGTCAGTGGGGAGAGGCTGATCAGCGACCCTGCGGGGGAGCTGGGCAGGGTCCAGGACTTTCTGGGCCTCAAGAGGATCATCACTGACAAACACTTCTACTTCAACAAAACCAAGGGGTTCCCTTGCCTGAAGAAGGCAGAAGGCAGCAGCAAACCCCACTGCCTGGGGAAGACAAAAGGCAGGACCCACCCTGACATAGACCAGGAGGTGGTGCAGAGACTGCGGGACTTCTACCGGCCCTTCAACATGAAGTTCTACCAGATGACAGGGCAGGACTTTGGCTGGGACTGAGGCTGAAAAAAATAATTTAAGAAAAGGAAAATATAATATAATATATATTTTTTTTACATATCAGTAGAGAGGGGGAAAATACAGAAAAAATAATAGTTGTGCTGAAACATGATTTGTTCTGGTTTATTTTTTTCTTTTGACATTGCTTTGTTGTCTTCCTTCTCTCAGAGATGATGTGATGTGTCCGTCCAGAAAAGGAGTCTGTAGACAGCAACCTGGTCCTCCTGACATCACCTGCAGCTTGGCTGCTTCCTTCGATGGGCCCAAGGTTTAGCAGAGTCTCTGTAAAATAAAAAGGCAGGTTAAAAGTTTTTAAATGTCCTCAGGTCTACCTCCAGAAGTGACAAAGGTGCCTGGGGGACCTCAGAGGCTTAATGGAAGGTCAGCCAGATTTTGGCTTGCAAATGCCAATTTAGACCAGACTTCATCACATTTGACAATGAAACAAAGGAAGCTTAATATCCAATTTGGCTTTTAAAACGTTACCTTAGAATATTTTTTTATTATTATTATTGAATGAAAGCTTTGGTGAAATTTTCTTCATTTATCCAATGTTTTGTTTGACATTTGCTCCCCCCCAATCAAACTCTTTTCATCAACCAAACTTATTTTTCATCTTACAGAAGCCAAAACTAATAATCCTTTGTTTTGTTTTGAGACCAAACAATTTTGGTAGCCAAGTGAGAGAAAACAAATGGCTCTTTTTACTCTATGATGATAATTGCCAGGTAGTTAGAAGGCCTCATTCACAGGAGCTGGCTCTAAACCAGTGCTCCCCTTTGCCAGCAACACACATCCCTCTTGCTACACTGACAACAGAGAGATTTTCCCGGGGGGGGCCAATCTGAAGAGGTTTGGGTGGTGGGCAAAGAAGGTCCATGCTGAGATGATGCTCATGTCACACCTGTCTCCAAGGTGATGGGGGACCCACCATCCCGCAACTCATATGCAGAAATAACTTCACAGTGCCTGGCAGATGTATTTAAGCCGTAATGGAGAATGTTTTAAGTTGGGCCAGTCTTAAAACAGTGGAGGAAGGGTTGTTTGGGAACAAATGAACAAAAATCATGACCAGAAAGGGGAGAGAATGAGAAGACAATGGAAGTTTTCTTGTTCTTTCCTAAAGAAGTTCTGAGGGGGAAGCAGGAACAAGAGCATTGGTTCTACAGGGCTTTAAAACTTGTCAAGCAAAAGCGATCTCCTGCATGCAAACACCAGGAGTTTGCATTTTTTGCTTTGATCCTTATCACCTTTTTTTTGGCTGGTAGAAATGTCTCAGCAACAGAAATCTGTTAGCAAAGCAGGATCTTGTATTGCTGTGGGCTCCTATATCTTCTGGCTCTTTACCCTCAGCATTTTCTGAACTATAGGAGCCTCTAATTATTGCTTGGTGCTGTATAAACACAGCATGATGATGCTCCCTCTCTTGAGTCTTGAATTTTAAAAAAAGCCCCTGATAGGGTAAAACAAAGTGGGGGATGAGCTGGTAATCTGTTTAGGACCAAGCTCACTGGCTGCCTGCATACTGGCCAAGATCTTAATAAAACCACAGCAGAGCAGAGATTTCAAGGAGTCTAAAGAGAATTATATCTGAAATTACAATTTAACCCAAGAGGGAGTCACTTCCACCTTGGGTTGTCTCAACAGGTTAGGAAAAGAGCTTGGTGGCTGCTCAACTTCATGGCACCAAGTTCCACTGCAGGTGTTGAGACACATCCCCTCCTGGCTGCCCTGAGCCACCTCCTTCCTGCCCATCCCTACACACCTCCCTCCATTCCTGAGGATGCAGAGTCCTGGGACCATCCTGTGCCCTGAAGACACAGGGGTTTGCATGCAAGGCCCAATTACCAAGGTAATTAACATAACTTCATTAGTGTTGTGAGGTGCTAGGACCTTCTCCAACCATTGTCATCCCAAAGTGTTCCCCCAGCTCAGGTTTCTGTGCTCTGGCTGGTGGAGCAGCAGTCATGAGCTGGTAGCACCAGTGCCAGGCTGTGCTCAGCAGTCTGTCCTAGCGTGACACATCTCAGTGCCACCTTCACTAACTCCACTGATACCTTCACCCCAGTGTGTCCGTCTTTAAGCCCCTTTATGCAATGTCCTGTGCACATCTGGGTAAATACTTTACGTACTTGCCTTCTGCAAAGACCTTACAGCAGAAAGGCAGATGGGGAATCACACAGACCCCCAATAGCCCTTTCTCTTACCTGCCTCCCTTCAGCCCCTCAATGTTCATGGAAGAGATGATGCGGGGAAATCGGAGATGACCAAGCAGCTTTGGCTTTATATGGTCATGGTCCCTCCCAGTGTCTCTGCAGCTCACTGCTGGAGCGCAAAGCTGGACTCTTGGGGATGGTCTCCCCAAGGTGTCACTGGAGCTGAGGGGAGCAATCTGCTCTCTGCCTGTGTTGGTCAGGTCAAGGGGGAATGGACTTATGGTGTAGACAAAAGGATGAGTTAATTATTGGGAAAACCTTTCTAACAGTAAGGCTTGTTGGGGCAGGAATGGGAGATGGCCACTATCTCTCCATTGCCATGTACCTCCATCCAAGTGCAAATGCCAAGGTGGTGGTAAGGATGAGGGATCACTCACTCACGGGCACAACCAAGCAGTGCCAGCACTATCATGACACAAAATCTGAATATTTCAGCATGGTGTTTCTTTGGTATTTCAAGGAGTCTTAGGGTTGGGCTAATCTGTACCTGCCTTTGACAGGTATGAATATCACTTAAAACTACAATTTAAAAAAATCAGTATAATTACTTTGTGGTTGTCTCTCATACGGTCACATTCAGACAAGTATTACAGCGCTACAGGTTGTTCTGCCCACATTGAAGGAGCTGTAGCAACACCAAGAACCTCTGACCTCCATACACTGAGTTTCTACAACTGCCACCAAATCGCAGTCATTAAACCAGCAGATCTTGGGTTCGTACACAAGCCCAGCTATCACATGTGCCTCTAAAAAACTCCTCCCAGCACTCTCAACTCACCTACATAGACACACCATCCCCAGAAATGCCTGAATGTTTTACTTCCAATGATTTCCAAGGGTTTGAGTCCCTTACTGCACACCCAGTAAAACTGCTGAGGGATCTGAGACTGTAATTGAATTTTTTTAACTTTTTTTTTTTGATCTGGTCTGTAAGTATTTTTGAACAATCCCTCCATGTATGAACAATGCCTTTTAAAAAGAGGTCATGCAATCAAATTGCTTTGAACTCTAGTAACATTTAAGCCTCTAAACTCTTTAGGCTTACTTTAAAATCCAGCCCCAAAGTTTAGATTATTTTAACCTAAGAAGAATTGGAAGTAAACTACTGAAAACTGCACCCCTCCTATGCCAGTATTGAGCATGTGTATTAAGAGGGGTAAGCAAAAGTAGCTATAAATAAAAAACAAAGTGACATTAAAGGTTTGATTTTTTTATTTTTTTTTTAAGCAGAAAATTCAGTACATTAACAATGAGAAACTAATTTGCTGGTTTCAAAAATCAAATGTGCCATTAGGCACTGATGAAGCTTATGTTTACATGCCATTTGACGTTTAGATGTTAGAACATTAGTTTTAAGAGAAAAAAAATATTCCTTTGTAAAGCATTCTGTCAATGGCAAGTGCCAAATCCATCAAAAGGAAGAAATTTTTTATTATGGGGGTGGTGAGACACTCTCCCAGTTTGCCCAGAGAGGTGGTTGATGCCCCATCCCTGGAAACTTTCCTGGTGAAGTTGGCTGGGGCTCCGAGCAACCTGCTCTAGCTGCAGATGTCCCTGCTCACTGCAGGGGGTTGGACTGGATGAGCTTGAAATGTCCCTCCCAACCCAAACCAGTCTGTGACTCCATGATCTTTGAGCAGACAGACACATCACCTTCACCCACCCTTTCCAGAACTTCAAGGGGCCCTCAATCAATAGGCAGCGGGTCCCTGTGCATCTGTACATCACCTTGCCCAGCCCATCCCCGCAGAGGTCACCACAGAAACCACCAGGAGCCTTGATGCGGGGGTACCGAGCACAATTATTGCCCCCAAAGTCTTCAAAAAACCGTTTTTTTGTCCACTGATGGTGACATGGTTTGGCACAGCCTTGTAGAGCCCAATTCAGAAAGGCAGCTGAACATGAGACCTTCTGTTAGCCCATTGCAGCGGCAGCTTTCAGCCAAACCTGAACTGTGGGGAGCCTCTGTGCACAGTGTTCCAAATGACCACACCTGAAAAAATTCAGAGAAATGCTGGTTTGGTTGGGTTTTTTTACCAGTACAGTTTGGCAAGACAAAACCTGGCACCTCTGCTGCTACGATTCCATCGCTGCGACTTCTGGAAGGGCAAGGATTGGGGTTTGCAACCACACTGCAGTTGGCACCAATTTTGAGCCGTGAGGGATTTAATCAACTCCTAAGTAAATGCTGCCATCCAATAATTTACACGGTTAAAAGGAATATAAACACCAGTGTGCCATGAAGATCAGCGTATGAAACTCCTCTACATAGTGCTCAGGTAGCTCCTGGGGTGCAGAAGTTAAATTTCCAGCAGTGATTTGGCTGTACCCACCCTGCACCAAGTGATTTTTGACCAGCACTGATCCTTGGCCTCTGTGGTTCTCCCACGGCATACACAATGTTAGGTCTCCAGATTAGGGGAAAAAAAAAGAAATTAAAACTGCCCATTTTCCAAACCATTAAAAAAATTCTTGTTCATATATAATGGTTTCTGGGTTTTTTCTCCTCCCTCCCTTTTGCTTGGTGATACTGTCATCCTTCCCCCATTGGTGCTATTTCAGTACAAAACAGGCTGATTTTCATTTAATTTAAGAATGAAAAAAGCACACATTTAATAAAGTTTACGGGTACTGAGAGACTGTGCTCTCTTTTTGCTGGCGGCAGCGACCTGGAAAGAGTGGGCAGGTTTTGGAAAGGCGGGGAAAACACAGAATTACCCACTTGTGACTGATTTTAGTCTCCTAAAGCTAACAGGCTCCACAGCAGCAGGGTGGTTCGCCTGCTGTCAGCTCCCTGGTGGCGTCGCTGACATCATATCCACGACCTCTTATGTCCCACTTCACATTTCTTCAGCAAGCTTCATGTCATATTCCTGTCTTGAGATTGAAAAAAATCCTTGGAAAGTCAGGTTTTCCTGACTCCCCCCACCATTCACCCCTTAGCCATCGCTGGCCCTGACACATCCATAACATTTTGCCACCGCATTTGATGAATTCCTGCTTCCCCCAACCTGGAAGGACAGGAACAGACCCAACTCATGGTACACTGCATGAAACCTGAGGTGGAAGCCATTCACCAAGAAATATATACAGCGAAGCAGCCCCCACGTATCAGGTTTTCTGTGTGGTCAAGTAAAATGATATTCTATTTACTTTTTTAGATGTATAAACAGATTAAGTCCCAGGGAAAATATGCTCCTAAACTTCGTATTATTTTATTAAACTGCTGAAGTTTAATATAATCTTTTGGCTTCCACAGAAAAAATTTTCCATCTCTTTTCTGAGCACCTTTGATTCTATTTTCTTTTAATTACCATTATCCGGAGTTAACAATGTGGGTTTTGCACTCCACCCAGCAAGGACTATCCAGATTATAAGTGGGGAATTTTGCTGAAATACAGAAATATCTATGTGGTGGTAAGAAGTCAGCGATGCCTGGGTGGAAAACTCTGGAGAAGCCAATGTGCAAAATGAATTCCCTTCCACCAGGCAATAACAAGGCTGCATTCCTCCATTCAGAGCATTTATTACCTAAGGCATTGGCCAGCCACGTTTTTGGGAAAAAAATGATACCTCCTTCATCTTGCTCCTGTCCACAAGGCTGTGCTGCTGACGCTCTCTCCATCCCGGAGCAGAGCAGCTCATGGGTTTGCAGGGAGAACTTGGGTCCAATGCTGCCCTTGGGCTCAGGACCTCGCCATGTGAACGCAGCTCTGGATGCACAGGCTGCCCAGGTGTGCAGCTGCTAGCAAAGATCAACGCAGCACTGAGCCTCGAGCACACTGTGTGGCCCAGGATCTTCCAAATCTGATGTCCTATGGACAGCCCAGTTCACAGTGAAATCTGCTGGGAGCCAAGCAGAGCACTTCAAGAAAGACTCATCACATTCATTTCAGCATCGTTAAAAACAAATAGTAACAGCAATCATCAATTCATAGTTCTCAAGAAAACTGTGTAACTTCGAGGCCACATTCACTGGTGTGAGTGCTACTCAAAGTCCTCAGTGTAGCAGAGGAACTTCAAATACAGCTTATCAGCCACAAGGATGTCTCCCTTGCCAAACTTCTTTGCTATATCGTCTCCTGCAACTTGGAACAGTACTGGTAATGAAGGGTCCTTCTTCAAAGACACAGCAGCACCTTGCCTCTCCGATTTACTCCATTCAACCCAGAGCAACAGCAATGCTGTAGACAGGATAAGACCTGCTCAGCCCCAGTTTCTCCAGCTCATTTCTTTTGTTCTTTCACCAAGGGCTGTGATTTAGGGCATGTGAGTGTCTCCATCTAAGTCTCAGAGCAAGCCCATTTGAAACACAGAGCAGGATTAGCCTCCTTCCCCCTCCCTCTCAGGGGAGGATAAAAAGGGGAATAAGGAAAAAAAGAAAAATGTCTCATCCAAGACTGGAAGTTAAGACTATAACAAATTTAATTAATAATGGGAGAAAACCAGAAAGGAATATTAAGGGCAGAAGGATACAGGACTCTATACCAAACCCAGTCTGGGATGGCGATGGATTGTGCAGCACATGTGGAATCAGGGCCAGCCCTGCTGAGATGCCCTCACAGCTCCCAGAGCCCATGAAGAAAGAGCCCCCCGAACTCCCTGTCTCCTTGTTCTATGGAACTCCCTGTCTCCTTGTTCTATGGAGTGTGGCAGGGAAGGGGAGGGAATAACAGCTGCCCTCTGACTCCTCAGGGTCCTGGGGTTACCACATGTGTCCCCCACTCAGTCTCTTCATCCTTAAACCACAACAGTGAGCAACATCTAAAGGAAATGACTGAGAGGTGTTGGTTGGGTACCTTGTGCAGGGCTTAGGAAACAGAATCAATAGGTTCCCTGTCCTGCTTGCTGCTGGAGAACCCCCATAGCTAAGCACAGAAGCGATAGCAATGGACTGAAAAAAATTCTCCTGAGGACAAGTTTAGTAGCACAGAGAAAAACAGCCAAATGCATCGTATCAACAGGGCAAATGCAGTCACCAATCTCGTGACCCCTCTCAGCACGCCTGCAGCTGCACCCTGCCTCATCTGCAGCTCAGCGAGGCTTGGTGGGTGCACAACCACCTTAGCACCTTCCTGGGACCCGCAGCTTCGGGGTAATCAGTTCAGCAGCACCACAGGATTTGCTGGATTGCCAAGAACCATTTCCTGCTGTTTCTTTAATCAGCTATTCTGACCAGCGCAGACAAGGCCTGTTGTCCAAGGTAAAGCCACAGCCTTGTCCAAGGTAAAGCCACAGCCCAAGGACCCCAGTTCAGGGGCAGTTCCTATCCCACAGACACATCTCTAGCCACCAGCCGTGGGAATTAGAAAGATCTAATCAATGGTATCACTACATCATGCTATAAAAAGAACCACACTTGGGTTCCCTTTAACTCAAACTCAGTATTGGCCTGATACCAAACTCCTCCATTTTCCACAATGAGAAGATTCAAGGTTAAATGAATGAATTATTTGTATGGCTACCCATGTGAGTTGCTGGCAGGACTAGGGCTCAGGACACAAGCAGCTCTGCCCATATAAATTGTATATTGCCTCTTGGTAAGTAAGAGGTGCCATAGGAGCTCTTCCTGGTCCACAGTTACCCCATCTGGCATGAACTATGTCATCTAGAGCAGACATTCATGTAAGACGCATATGGAAGATGCTGCTGTTGTAGTAAGGAACTGCACATAAACATCATCACATCTGCTACCAGGATCATATATGGGCTTTCACTGCCTCAGAAAAGCTTATTAATGGAAGAGTTGACTGGTCTCCAGCTGAAGCCCAGCCCTGGGCACAGCACCTGCAATGCTGAGTGGTCAGGTCTCAGGTGCAGATCCAGCCTCCATCAAACAGAAGCTACGGTTCATTTTCCCAGGCAGCACAGGAATGTCCGTCTGTCATAGTTAGAGGGGCCGGGACCAGTTTATCGTTATGTGGTTAGAAGCAAAACTGTGTATTCTATACTCTCGATGTCATTGCTCACGGGCTGTTAACAAGTAAGTCATCAGTAGCAGCTGTCCAGGACCCATTGTGAGAGGCTCGGTCCAGGGGGAAGGAGCGAGTGCTGCCACCTGGAGATGGTCTGGGGCGGAGGTCAGCAGCAAGGGACCCTGCCCCCCTCCCAGATTTCCGGACCTGCTCGGCGCCTTCAGGACGCTGCTCGGGACCCTGCTCGGAGCCCTGCTGGGAGCGGCGAGGACCTGTCTGAGCGCGCGGCTGGTCTGCTCCGGAGGAGCGCGCCAAACCATTCTCCACGGCATCGCTGCTTTCAGCGGGACTACTGCTGCAGCAGGAGTATTTCACCAGGACTACTAGCACCACCCTAGCCGGCAGTTCTGGGTTGTATGCAGACTCTGTTTCGGGGTGTTTCTTTGTACCGTTGCATTTCCCTTGTTTTGTATTTCTGACTTGAGTCCCTCGCTGTTTTGTTTTTCAAACCATTACATCTTTTGGCGCCCAATGTGGGGCACGAAGGGAAAGTCAGAATTACAATTCTATCCTAGGCATTTGTGTATCTGAGTGCAGGAATTCCCTGAGCACCATGATACCCAGTGTAGTCACATGGTTTCTGTACCTAACCCTGTATATATTCCCACCTATGGGGAACTATTTGCCTGTTGTGTTGCTCTATTTAGGACAGGGGAGAGGTATCAGAACTGCTTTGTTGATGCCACGATGACATTAGGGGCTGTGAATTTCATTTGGAATGTATGCTGTTTTGTTTGCCCGTCCTAGTCTGGGTCACTACCTCTGGGCCTTCATTATTAACCGCACCCAGCCTGCAGGGGGAGCAGGGGAGAATCTTTTTT
>VWZY01008191.1:50833-101091 GCA_013399075.1 Chloroceryle aenea
AAAAAAAAAAAAAAAAGTGATATTTTGAGACTTTTTTTTTTCTATTTTCTTTAAAAAATAAAAAATCACAGAAAAAAAAAGAAAGTTGGACCTCAAAGCAAATATCTCTCCAAATAACACAATTTCTCATTCTTCTGTTATTTGTTTTCTAACCTGTTGCCCTCAGGCCCTTTTTAAAACCTTTTCTTTTCTATTGCAGCTACTGGAAGAAAGAAGAAAATGACAAGAGAAGAAACTCCATCACAGACACCACCCCTCCCCCCAAACTACAAATGCAGCAGCTCTGCAGTTCCCAGTGCCTTTATGTTATACTGAGAAATTCAGAGCTCCGGTCCCTCAAGAAAAGTGTGACCAGCAGATTGAGGGAGGTTCTCCTCCCACTCTGCTCTGGCCTAGGGAGGCCACAGATGGGGTATTGTATCCAGTTCTGGGATACCCAGTTCAAGAGAGACTGGGAACTACTGAAGAATGTCCAGCAGAAGCTATGAAGATTCTGAGGAGACTGAAGCATCTCTGTGCTGAGGAAAAGCTGAGAACCCTGGGGCTCCTAAGAAGTCCCTTCCAACCCATACCATCCTGGGATTCTATGATTCACAAGTATCAGATACAACTGCCAGCTGCGAGGGCAGGCAGCAGCTCCTGGTGAACCAAGTGAGCAGCTTTGGGGACATGGATATTTTGGGCTGAGAGCTCACATCCGACCTGGACACCAGGATTGCAGAAGCAGGGATGACAGTCCAGCATTACAAATCCATACCCCCCTTCATCTCCTTTGCTACTGAGTCTCACTGACCTTTTAAGCTAGAAGAGATCAAATGAAGACAAATGCACTATACAAATAATGAGCCCCCAAAACACAAAAATCTCTGGTGATGTGAAGTTCTGTTGCAAACCACGGATCCCATCACTGTGAAATCCTGCTGCTTGCCAGTGACCAGCCTCCTTGGCTTGCATGCAAGAACAGTTGTGCCTGTTTGGCTCCAACTTTCACGCGAACCTGGATGCTCAGGAGCTGTTCTTGTACAACCCCAAGTCCTCGTTACTCTTTGGAGCCCCACAGTTCTCCATGGAGCTCTGGACAGTGCTCATGAATGCCAGCCCCAAATTCCCATCCTGACACCATTCCACAAAACTCAGCCTTTAACCTCTACAGATCTTTATGGAGCCCAAGCTGAGTTTTATTAACTCCAATAGCTGCCTGGACAAAGCACCCTTTGTAAACCCCATTAAGATCCTGCTTTTAGCAAATACTCTTTCTTTCACTTCTGCAATTATCTGCTAGTGAAGCAGAAACAAGCAGATTGGCAGGATGCACTCCCAGGGCTTAGAACGCCCATTGCTCCGTCTCAGGTACATGTGTCACAGCAGCACAACCAGCCTATTTATGGAGTCGTAAGGGGAGGTGCGGAGGAAAGATGAGTGCAAGGGGAGGTTGTGAGTGAAAGGGGAGGAGCAGAGGAGGAGATGCTCTCTTTGATGATGTTTTCCACTCAGCTCCTGAATTTCTCTATGCTATTCCCACAGCAGAGACACCAGCTTGCCCAGAGCCTCTGCTTTGCCTACTCCTAAGGGTGAAGACAGTGCCTGCAGATGCAGAAGTGCTGCTGCCAGGCAGGGAAAGGAACAGGTGGGTTTGGCAGCCTGGGGGGACCCTGCCATGCATGACTGTGTGGGCATTAGCATCCTGATGCCTGCCTCCAAAGGACATTCATGCCACAGGACCAGCTGTGGTCTCAGTTTTGCAATTCAACCTTGGGCTTCCAGTTCCCAAAACGGTGAGACAGCAATGGTGGCTGGTGCATCTGCATCCCAGGAACATACATCTTGACAAGCTCTGGGACACGTGGGGCTTCACGTGCCTTCAGGAATGAAAGCTCCCTCTTGGACCGAGAAAAGATGCTCCTTAGCACACCCTGAAGGATTCCCAAGCCCTGCTGCTCTGCCCCATGGCCAAGCTCTCCACACCTACCTAAAGCAAACTTACACCGGTGGACAACAGGACCCTCTAGGAAGGACCCATCCAAAGCTGGGGTTGTAGTTCTGCTGTATTTATTGTCACTTTCCAAAAGGCACCTGGACACCCAGTACTGCTCAGCCCAACAGATCAAACCATTGTATCTTTAAGGCGTCTCTTGAGAAAGAAAAGGCCTTTCAGCGCAGTGAATTGCATTGCTTCTCTTCCACACACCATCTGTTTGCCAAGATGAAAAGCTCCGGGCTGGCAGAGGCTTAGTCATTCGGACAAGAATAGGTCCCACTGTGCTTACACTTCCCAGCTCCCAAAATAAAAACCACAGCAAGTCACTGATTTTGGTTACCCCATAGCAAAGTGCAGAGCTGGTGTGAGGAAACACCCGACTCAGCTGTTACCTCCTCCTAGCACAGAACCAAAAGATGAGCACAGCCCTGAGACCCCATGGTCAACGGTGCCTTTGAGCAGCCTTATCAAGTCCAGTTACTTTTCAGAGGGGGAAGTGGAAGTGCTGCTTCAGAACATCCTTACAAGTACGTCTGACAACTATGCCACATAAAGACCCATATCGTCCCACTCTGAGGGGAAAAAAATACATGATTGATGCCAGCAACCAAGACTTAGTAGGTGCTGGTGGCTCAGAAGAGACAGCAGGTCCCTCCAGGCTCTACATGTCCCTGGGGGCTGAAATCTGGCCATGAGCCCAAATTTCAGCATCCAACTGCCCTTTTCGACTAGCTTGGGAGATGATTTTAAACAGTTTGTGGCTCTGTAAACCAGGATATTTAAGGAGAAGTGGGTTTGTCTTCTACAACTTGAAACCTCAGATGCCTCTTGTTCACCAAACCCAGTGGGGTCCATGAGGCTCTTGCCTTGCTGCAGGGCCTGGGTGGGGCCACACAATGAAGCCAGCCCTGGACACCCTGCTTTGTTGTTGCAGGGTTGCCCAAGGACACAGGAGTATTCCCTAAGCGCATTGGAAGCCTGGACCACCTCCCACACCTCACCAGCTGCTGGAACACAGCACAGTGCCACCTGCCCAGCACCGGAGCATACCAGGCATCTGTGCAGCCCCAAACTCTGCTTCACTACACAAAGTTTTGCCACTGTCTTCCAAAGTCTTGCCAGCCAGGAGGAGGAGGAAGAGGAGGCAGCAGGTACAGGGATGCAATTAATTTCCCACATGGAAACAGTCTTTCCCAAAAGATCCTCATCGGGCAGCTCCCCACAGTTCCATTTCACTTGCTCTGCACTTCCAGCTACCTCTGTCTGGTACCTGTTTGAAGAGCTTCTGGCCCATTGAACAGATAGTGCCATTTAAACAAAACTGGGCAGAGGTATGTAGTCAGCATCCTGAGGGGAAGCATTTGGAGCTGCTGTGTAAATAGCTCTCCATGGGCCAAATTCAATTCTCCATCACTGCTGTGGAGAGCAGCGAGAGCACAGCCTGTGTTTCACTGCTCTTCACCTGGGAGCCAAACCCAATGGTTGACAGTATCAGCACTGCAGGGGCTTCTGCAGAGGTGTCCAGAGCCTCCCCAGTGGCATTTGGTCACATCTGCATGTGGCAGCCCAGAGAGGACTGCTGCCCAGGTACCAGTTGGGCTGGACTTGGTGTCAGCTAACCCAGCAACAACAGTTGAAATTCACCCCCCATTCCTGTCCCATCCTTTGGGGTCATCAAAAGAGCACATCCACTCCTCAAAGTGCAGATGTTTATCCTTGAAGTCCTGTGGAAAACTGGTCTCAGAAATCCATCACCTCTAAAAGGTCATGCAACCCCATTACTGGATGCCATGCCCAGGATACACAGGAATGTTGCCCAGATTCTTCCCAGGAATTAGTTCATAAGTGTCACAAATCACCTATATTTGAGTCATCATCCCTATATTACAAAGCATATAGATGTTGTGCTGTGGGACATGGCTTAGTGGTGGACTTGGCAGTGCTACATTAATGGTTGGACTCAATGATATTAAAGGTCTTTTCCAACTGAAAGAATTCTATTATTCTATTTAAACAATATCTGTAGGCACTCAGAGTAGATGTCCCTGGGATCCTGACATCCCTATGATAACCTGTTTGTCCCCATGACTCCATTTGCCCTCTTATATTTGCCACTCAGACACCCTGACTTTCTCACGGCACCCATCAGACCCCAGCCCTGGCTGCTCCTGTACCATAATCCTGCTGTCTCAGATGGGGATGCTCTACTCATCCCCAACCCTGAAACTAGTCCACTTGTGCCCTTTCTTGGGCACTGCACTCATTCTTCTCCAGGACAGGCATCTCTGTTCCCCATCAACCCAACAAAGACCTCTGCCTGAGAGTGAGGATTGGGCGAGCCCAGAGAAGCAGTCTGGAGAGCAGCCGACCTTGCTCAGGGTTTCCTGACTTCTTTAACTTGTGGTCCAACCTAACCAGTATTTAAGTATCATCCTCTTGCTTCCGTCTCCCCCCTTCTTTTTGTCACCTGCAAATTTAGATTAACAAGGAGGTTTGACAAAGTGCTACTGTATATGTTAATAAACCCATTAGTGTCGGCCCGCCTGACATATAACCTGCAGAACCTCCAATGTTTACTAATATGATTGTCAAAGCAGAGGAACATTACTTTTTAATGACATTTCATATCACTTCAGTTGAAGTAATATCCTGGGACATGATAATCAGAAAGCCATTTAGCCACAAAACTATGTGCTGAATAGAGGCTGGCGCATGAAAGATGCTCATTTTGTCAGAATTAAAACATTTGTGTTTGCTTCAGAAGTTGTAAGCGCACTTGTGAAGGAGAAACATGTTGTGAAATATTTATTGGAAGCAGCTCGGTTCAGGTAAATGGGGCTTCAAAATGAAATATTGGGAAAGGTTATTATTATATTTGCTGTACTTTTTGCATGCAATACATCAACTGACAATTCATACATAGAATTTGCTTAATAAACCAACAAGATTTTAGAACTTCTCTTTAAAGAACATTACCAAAGAGGCACAACTGGCCGTTACTAGCCCAGCTGAATTTATTGCTGCTTTCAGAGCAGGGGAATGGCTGCAAGACAGACCGAGATGGAGTCTGATTTTATAGAGCATGTCTCATGCTCCAGGTGATTCCAAAATGCTTTATAAAGCAATGAACGTGGTATAAAGATAGCAGTGGCACGGTGACTGCAAAAGGCTCTGCTGCCCTTACTACTAGTTCCCTCCCCAGCTTGGCTGTCCAGGGCCATCTCAGAGCCTCACACTGACCTCAAGAAATGGCAGGTGGAGCAGCAGGGGATGCTCAGCCAGGGGAGAGGGAACAGGGAAACATGCTGACACATCCTCCACGGCCTCAGAGCTTCACAGGGGTCACTGAAAAAAAAACAAATAATTTGTCCTGGGGTGGATAAAGATGCAGAAATTAATATTAAATTAATAATTTCTCCTTTTTTGAAATAAAAAGCCAAGGGGATCCCTCCATCAATCTGGTCAGAACAACCTCACTGAAAGAAACCAGCAATTGATTTAGTTAAAGTCTCCCGTCAGATGGTGGATAGAGCTGATTAAAGCTGTGCATGCACTATTAATAGGAGCAGGATGCCTTTCCGTCATTATTATTAATTATGCTGCTGTGATTACTGTCTGTTCATCCATCCACCCATCCTCCCTTCTAGAATATCCCAGCACTGGCCAAGTACATATGAATACAAATTCTTACTCTCTTTTTGTTACCAGTTTTCCAGAAGGGGGGTGTGTGTGTGTGTGTGGTGGAAAAGACCAAAAAAAACCTTAATTTACAGAATTTCTTATTAGTATGTGTGAGAAAGTGAGCGAGTAGGTGGTGGGAGACGAGTGGGTGTGACGGATGTGGGAGCAGTCATCTGTGAAAAATGCACAAAGGGAAAGCTAAGGCAAAGAAAGAGGTTTTGCACTTCATGTCAAACTCACTGGACTCCCTTCTGCGGGAGCAGCCCCTTGGATGGGGTCAGACCCCCCAGAAACCCCTCTCCCACGCTCACAAGCATGTCCCTACCTGGGAGTCAGGTTCTCCTGCACCCTCAACCACTGACCCCAAGACAGTCAGAAATTTTCCTTCCCTAAATAATTAGACTGTGATAAGAGGAAACAAATGGGCCCTCAGAGCAGTGAGGGCTGCAATAAGAGATGAATTATTAGTCCAAGATGGAAATCTCTTTTGATAAATGACTGGCCCCAAGCAAGGAAGGATCCAGCAAAGCACATCAACGTCCTTGTTGTGACATGAGAAAAGAGAAGGAACAACCTTATAAGGGGCAACAAAGACTCCACGCCACCACCTTGACCAATTGATTAATCAAGTGCATCCCACAACATCAGTATGTTTCCCTCTTTGCATTAGTTACAGCATCTAAATGTGGAGGACAGCAATGATGTGTTCAGCTCAGGACCCATTTCAAAAGCACAGATGAAGCTCCCCTGCCAAATGCTACCATCAGGAAGGAAAGTAGAGCAGAGTCCACTGAGATCTCCCAAGGAGCAGCATGGAAAGCAAATTGATCCACAGAATCACAGAATTGTCAGGGTCGGAAGGGACCTTAAAGATCATTTAGTTCCAGCCTCCCTGCCATGGGCAGGGAGATCTCCTGCTAGACCAGGTTGCTCAGAGCCCCATCCAACCTGGTCTTGAGTATATCCAATGCTGGATGTATTCAGTGTTGGGTGTGCAACCTCCTTGGGCAACCTGTTGTATACAGCTCTTCAAAGCAAACACAAACCAGTCTCGGAATAAAAAATAGAAGGAAAAAAAAGCCAGGTTTTCCCCTTTCATCCCTTGTGCAAGGAGCTTGGCCCAGCAAGGTGGGGCGATGCCTCGTGCTCCAAGTGAGCAAACTGCCATTTGTTAATACTGGCCCAGTTCCTGGTATTTTTAAAGCCTAGTTCAGAGAGGGTAAAAATATCCACTGGTGTCACTGAAAATAAACCTGACAATGAGGCACCGGGCAAGGCACTGAAAACAGTAGGGCTTTACATCACAGCTTCTCCTGGACTTTGATGGGGGGTGCAGTATGTCTAGCTCCAAGCCAGCTACAAGAAGGACCCCAAGACCTCTGTGGATTAGTACCCAGCCACAAGCCATGACACTACTGGAGTTTCCAAGTCCCTATAGCCTGGAATGTAGATATCACTAGGGACTGGTAACTGGGGGCCTCTGGTACCACTAGTTTTAGTGTGAGGTTTAAGTAGAAACAGCAGAAATGTACATATATATGTATGCTATGGATACGTAAATACATACTTTAAAAAAAACCTGACAGAAATGGCTTGAGCTGGAATTACTAAACATATTTCTCTCTTTGTCCTCCCCCAGAACATACGTCTCCGCCTAATGAGATTAGCAAGGTACCACGCTAGATCTTTATTAGTTAAAGCTGACCACAGTGCAAAACTTGGCCTGAATCATAAACGAGCCGACTGCCAGCATGAGAAGTGCAGCCAGCCAGCAGATTTATTCCAAACGGGTCTCTGCTCTTTGCCTTGGGGAATACGCTTCCTTTAACTCCCTGAAAACTGGTGGCCAAAGTTCAGCTCTCCTTGAGCTCCCAGAGCCAGTGGTACCACTGCTCCCCTCTCACACTGGCCTTATGCAGGCTGAATGCCACCGGCCACAGCAATTTACCTGTGTAAGAGGTAAGAGAGAAGCAAACTTATTTACTCTGATGGCTCACAGCAGGATTTAGCACCGAGGATGTTTATATACGGCAATTCCTGCCTTCTCTGCTTGACTGGCAGCTTGAAGAGACCAAAATATCAAATATTAATAGTGGAGCCCTGAATGTTGATAGCTGCAGTACTTATTTTTACAGCCATCTTCTGCCCTCACACAAGTCAGTCTGGCTTCCAAAGTTTTTCTTTTGTAAAACTGGAGCAAGGAGAAAAAAGTGGGAAACATTCTGTCTTATCTTAATGAAATGAACACTGCTGGCCCAGACTCACAGGTAGAGGCCAAAAGGAAATCTGCACATTCCTTTCCCAGGTCACACCCAGAACCTCCTTTTAAAGGTCTCAGGAGGACCAGCACATGCCTTGGGGGAAGGAGCAGAGGCCAATCCTTGGCCATTTAGAAGCATTTCACTGCAAACAAGTTTCTTGCTTTGGATTAGAAATGGGAAGCATACGCAGAACAGATCTGGTTTCCATCAGCCTGTTATTTATAGTGTTGGTTTCACACCATGGATTATACACATTCATGCTTGCTCTTTCAGGCTCTCTTGGTGCTTTGCTGCACTTCCCTCTCACCTGAGCAAGGAATCTGTGTGTTTTCCCCTGCCATGATCATGTCCCATTCTGTGGTGCGTGCAACTAAATACGCTCCACAGAGCTTGACTGCTCATGGAACGAGAGCCTACAAGCAGAGTATCTCCAAAACATTCCTGAGCCTTGGGCTAAGGTGATGAAGACAGACTAGCTTATCAACAGGGCACAAGGGAGAGATCTCCTGAAGCGTTTGATTCACAGGCCCCAGAGGACTAACTACCCCTCTACAGTTGGATCAATTGAAAACCCCTTTGGCACAGAGAAAAACACAGTCTTGTGAAACAGAAAATTTATTCTGCTCAGCTACTGCACTTGAACTGCTACATGGTGGCAAAGACTTGATATGAAGTCCCACCTTGGCTGACTCACTGGAGGCTGCATCAAAGACCTCCCATGCTACCACTCCGTATGGAACGGCGGATCTGTCTAGCCAGGCCTGAAACAAGCTCCTGCACAGCACAGTGCACAGGGAAGTCTGCAGCCCATCCATTCACTTGCTGATTACCCAGAGACAGCAGAGTGAGGGTGGTAGGTCCCATATGGTGTGCCTGGAGTCACCCAACATTGTTCTAAATAGGGAGGTTAAACAATGGCTGTTTGGTCTCTGCTTTTGATTGAATGATATGTTGCTGTCCATAATACAATTCCTGGCACATGATCAGTCGTTGTATATAAACCCAAATTACACTAAGACAAGCCAGGATACCGTCAAACAGCTCTAAAACATTGTTAAAGCTGAGGCCATCCCCAGACAACACATTCCAAAAAGCCATCAGAAAACTGATGGTGTTGAAGAACACGTGACAGACGTGAGGGTAGAAAACATGGCTGATGGCTATCCTTGGAAGTTCCCTGCCAACATCTGCATCACAACAAAAAGACTGGGGCAATTTCTAAGATACTCAGGACCAAACAACAGAAGATGACACAACACCCTGTCTCTGAGGCCCCAATAATCAGCATCAACAACATAACCCTGCTAGATTTTACTGGCTAAGCAGGGCATGGCTCTACATCACAAGCATGGTATCCTCCCCAAAATGCGCAGAAGTAAAATTGACAGTAGCCTAGAGAGTCTCAGACTCAGATACTTAAGGTGCTTAATAATTCAGCTTACCAAAAAGAAGAGGAAGAAGTACCTTATTAACAATAAAGAGCACTTACTAAAGAGAAGATCTCTTACAGCAGAACTCTCTTTAATCTAACAGGCAAAGCCATATCAACATCCAATGGCTGGAAGCCAAAATTAGACAAATTCAAACTGCAAAGACGGTGCCAGTTTGTAATTGAAAGAGTAATGAGCCATTGGAATTACTCACCCCGGGCTGTGATGAATTCTCCACCATCTGAGTGGATGCAGTTCTAAAAAGTGCCACATTGCAGGCACATATTTCTGTGCTTGGGAATTATTAGTAAAGGCTTTCCAGCATGCCCGAGTGTTTGTTCTCTCAAAAACAAACAAAAGAAGTATTTTGCTGCTCAGTTAAAGATGGAGAAGGGAGGTAGGGTGAGTTAAGCATCCAGCCTCTGATGCTTAGGTGCTAGGAACAGGTCACTTCATTACTATCAGTACCCAGCCACTCTTCTGCTCTTCATAGCAGCCTGCAGCCCCAAAGCAGCTCACGTTTCCCTGGCAGCACCCTCAGCTACATGACGCCAGGCTCAGCAAACAAACTCAAGAATCCCAAGACCTGGTCCGAAATGAGAGACAGGGAATGGACCATATCAGACACACACTCCTACTGGGAACACTTCCAGCAACACCTCCAAAGCTGCTCTTACAAGAAGCCTGAGAACAGGACATGCAGGTGAAGCACAGTTTTGCTGAGCTTTTTGCATTTCCAGCAAGAGCCCTCCCCCTGCACCAGTCTGTCAGGACTCTGCTCTCTCCAGACACAATAATGCTCACAGAGCCCTCAAGCATACACCCATGTACTATGGGTGGGTGCCCCGCAGATAAGCAGTGTGCCCAGGTGGCCAAGAAGGCCAATGGCATCCTGGCCTGCATCAAGAACAGTGTGGCCAGCAGGAGCAGGGAAGTGATCCTTCCCCTGTACTCTGCGTTGGTGAGGCCACACCTTGAGTATTGTGTTCAGTTCTGGGCCACTCAGTTCAGGAAGGATATTGAGGTGCTGGAGTGGGTCCAGCAACCAGGCTGGTGAAGGGACTTGAGCACAAGTCCTATGAGGAGAGGCTGAGGGAGCTGGGGTTGTTTAGTCTGGAGAAGAGAAGGCTTAGAGGTGACCTCATCACTCTCTTCAACTACCTGAAGGGAAGTTATAGTCAGGTGGGGGTTGGTCTCTTCTCCCAGGCAANTGCCTCCGCTGGATTCTCTCTAGGAGTGCCTTGTCTCTTGAACTTGGGATCCCAGAACTAGACACAATACTCCAGATGTGGCTCCACTGGGGCAGAGAGGGAGGAAAGCCTCTCTCAACCTGCTGGCCACACTCTTCTTAATGACCTGCTCACTTCCTTTCTCTCCACAAGGAGCATTCCCATCTCTTGCATGTGACATAGGGAAAAGTACACAAGAGGTGGTGTATTTTCATCATATTTCCAGGAGGCAAGAAGACGACAAAAAACACAGGGTAAATGTCATCTGCTAAGTCACCTCTGTGCTGGACACACTGTATGGGAACCCCCGCTACCAGTCATTGTGGAGTAGTAATAAACACCTAGGCTCAGATACTCCCCTCAGTGAGAAAGTCTATTTTGTTGACTTCAAAAATATGTAATTAAAAATTACCAGGAAGGGTAAAGAGAGGTAAAGGCACTGCAGGTTAGACTGACTCACTGTTGGGCTCTGAGAAAGAAGCATACCCCAGAACTAGGTGAATAAATGATTTTTTTGCTTCTCTGACAAATAATTTCAGGCTGTCCTGAACAAAAAGGCACAGAGATCAATTTACCACCCTTGAAATCAAAGCAAGTTCTAAAGATGCATAGACATCAAATAAAATATTCCACTAATTTTGTCCAGTTTCATCTGGGGGCTGTGAAAAAGGTTTTTGGAAAATTAAAAATAGGTAAATTACTAAGACGCTTGTTCTGAAATAACCAAGAGAAGTATTCCAGCTTGGATATGACAAAATTAAAGCTTTTGAGTTGAATCCATTAGAGATAGTCTTTCTTGGCTGAAAAGATGTCATAAATTTGTGGACAGTTTTTCTAAAACGCCTGCAGATGCATTGGTAAGATTTCAGGTAGACCATAACCAGGAAGGACTCCGCAACACACACCGGCTTGGAACAGCCCAAACAGAGAAACTCTGTTCCTCCTCCTCTCCCCACTCCTTGCCTGCAAACACATCACCACAGTTCACACACAAGACACCATTCATTATAGTCAGGACCCAGGAGCACAATGTTAGCTCTTACACTGAGGCTGGGATCAAAAAGTAACAAAAATCTTAAAAAGCGAGGATGAAATATTGAGCCCTCTCAAAGTCCAAACAGAAAGAAATGTTACTGTTCCTCAGGCAGATGTGAAAATATTGTAAAAGTATCTTTAGCTTCACTCATATGAGTTTCTTCATTCACATGCAGTGAAAGTGCTCCAGATTTACAAGTGTTAGGGTGGCTTGGGCCAAAATTCAGCCATTAGTGAGGATACTTTGGGTTCACACCACCACTGTGGACCCAACTTTGAACCTGAGTGGCCAGCACTGCTCAACATTCAACCTCAGTCTGCCTCCTATTATGGGCAGCAAGTCTTCAGTTCAAGAGGTTTGTTACCTGAGGTTTGGGCTGAGCTCCTGAACATCTGCAGGGCCCCTAAAAGTGTGCAGTGATCTCAGCATAAGTTATCAGGAATAGTTCTGACTCCAAGGAAACAGCTTCTTAACTACTTAGAAGCTATAGCAGATGTCCAGACCTTCACTGACAAATTATGTACTAAGAATTACCCAAGTTGTTGTAGACATGAGAGGCATTATTCCAGTAATAGCATTTTGCGCCTGAGAACCAAGCCACAGAGAGACTGAATCAACCCATACAAAGGCACACAGGATGTCCGTACTTCCCAAGATAGAGAAAAAAACATCAAGTAAGATGTGGCCAAGGTCAAATCAGTGATTTGTTCTTCCTTGTGACAGTCAACAGAAAATTTCATCAGGAGACACAGGATGAATAAATTGTCTGGATGGGCCTAAGAAGTGGAACACAGAGGCTAAACTTGAGGGAGACCCTCCTCTGTGCAAGTCTGGCTGAACAGATTCCTGAAGGAACCACCTCATTTAGGTCACCTTCCTTGGACAGACTGAAACCCCACCAAATATACCCTGTGCAACCCTTGGCACAGGGTAGTAGATGGGCCTCGTCATTTCATGGACCAAGAAGGTAATTTTGCAAGAAATCAGAGCCCGTGAATCTTTTCTGACACCTTATTTTGGCTTCTCTGCTAAGAAGAGCAGCAAGACTAGTAAAAACTGCCTCCTGAACAGGAACAATCTGGGCTCAAGACGGGAACAACAACAACAAAAATATCAGGAGGTAATAATCACTGGTGTGTGCATCCTCTCTGCTCCCAAACTTCAAGATTTGCTGCTTTCTGAAACACCTGTCCAGGTCCGGATCAGCTCAGGGGTCTCAGGAGGCTGAATACAGACAGTTACAGATACCCCTTTCCCTTGGAGCAGCGAGTATGATGCTGCCTGAGCCTCCAGAAAAGTGGGACAGATGACAAATACTTCCCTCACAACGGGAAATCCAGCCATCAGGATACCAAGAGGGTGGTCTGCCTGTTAATTCAGGAGACAGAATTCAAACTGAAAGCTCCATGTGGAGCAAATTAGCAGAAACTAATTCTAATCCGTCCCACGCTGGCATAAAGGCACGTCAGCCCTTCTTAAAATTGCACCTCCCTTCAGATCTGGGCTGCCCCTTGTTCTACATGGAGAGAAGAAAGGATGGGGAGAGGCTGCATCGCAATCTGCTTGCAGATGGTCTGTATTATTGAACCTCTGTGGAGTATCAGCCACTTGCCCCTGTGCCCCATGATAAATCACAGTCTCTATCTATGTTCTGGGGGAAGAGCAACACACTCCTGGACTCTCATTGGTTTTAAAGTCTGACTAGTTAAGGAGATGTAAATACTGAGACGCTATCAGCCTGTAATTGTCATCATCATTCTGTTTAAGGAACTACTCACATCTTGGAGCAGCTCCTCCGTGTCTCCTCCACCCCAGGAGAAGGTCTGGAGCCCATTTCCGGCAGCGAGCTGCTTTGCTTTGGTTGACACAAACAGAGTTTGTCAGCTTGTGCATCCTTAGTTTCCGCTTGGTTTAAAGCTGCTGCAGAGTCCTTGGGAGCAGCTTCACAGCTGGACACAGAGAACTAGCAACCCTCACCACAAAGGTGCCCATTCAGCAGCTGCCAGTCCCCCGGGTCCTGCCCAACAAGAGCATCCTCTGTGCAGTGGCCTTCTGGATGGCGTCCTTGGTCCCTGCCTGAGAGGGGGGAAGTGACACTTCCAGTGGCTCTCATGGAAGGCAGAGCCAAAACGTGTGCATTCAACTTTCTTCTGCAGACAGAAAACTGAAGAAACACCCCGTCAGGCCAAAATAAATACTTTTGGCATCTTTCCTGCGTCTGCAGCAGCACGTTCGTGGCACTGAAACTGAAAACAGGCCTGGACCTTATTTACACTAAAGTCTCTTTCCATCACTTTGGCAGTAGGAAGGGGCTTAGTCTCAGTACATATTATATTTTTCTTTTCAACATGTGTAAATGAGGATCAAGCTTTTACATCGCTTAAAATAGATGTAAATGACCCTTTATGCTGTCGGAACGGTGTCGAGAGGCCTTCCTGCAATAAAAAAAATCAGGCCCATTATGCTTTCATATCATGCTCCATTCATTTAGTTTTAGTTTCCCAAACTTGGGCAATTCCCCTTGACCTTGGCAATCTGTGCAGAGCTTTTACGCAGTTGGGACTAAAACCAGGGGCAGAAGAAGGTGCTTGAGCTCAGACAGAAACACATCGAAACCTTCAATTTAACCAGGTCTTGAAGACCCACCTGGAAGACTCCCCATCCCCAATGGGTTCTGGGCCATCTGTGATAGATTTATTCCTTCTATTAATTGTTTTGAAGACTTTCTAACAGGACTTTGTATATTCCAGTCCTCTTTATAAAACCATGAAAGGGAAGAAAAAAGAGGCAGAGAGAATAACAAGCCATGCTGGGCTGCCATCAGGGTTTGATGCGTCACAGATGGACTTGCTATGCCTCCTGCTCAGGCCCAGGGGAAACCACCACCACACAACCCTGCCCAAGCCATTGGCTCTGCTCAGTAACCAGTTTGCACTATGCACATTGAAGGAGACCCTGACTAGAAAGGAACAGGCCTTTCTTCGACCTCTGGTATTATTTTTTTTATGCTGAAGGTGGTGAGACCCTGGCCCAGGTTACCCAGAGAGATGTTTGATGCTCCATCCCTAGAACCATTCCAGGTGAGGTTGGCCAGGGCTCTGAGCAACCTGCTCTAGATGTAGATGTCCCTGCACCCTACAGGGGGGTTGGACTGGATGAGCTTTAAAGGTCCCTTCCAACCCAAACCAGTCTGTGATTCTATGAAATGCATTAATTTTCCTTGAAGAGTAGTGAGCACACAGGCAGACAAATGGCTACTCAAGTTTTTGGTAGTTAAGGTCAAGTGATGTGATCCCCATCCCTTCTGTCTAATAAATGTGAAGATCCATTAGCCAGCAAGAGCTGGCCAAGGAGTGGGCTCACTCCACACAACATGGCAGCCCAGGAGCTGGTCTCTGGCAGCCATGCCCTGAGGCTCAGTCCTGAGGAAAGCATCTCCAGGTACCTCAAGGATGCAGAGCCCCACTTTTCTACCTTTCTGTTGCTCTGTACAGCCAATAAATTACTAGAGCCGTTAAAAGAAGGTGATATATTTCCACATTGGTGTCTTTTGCCAGTGAGTAAGCTCTAGAGCCAAGAAGGGGTTGGCTGTTACCCTGATTAATTACTGCCGGTGCTCCTTGCTGCCCAAGCTGCCTTCTCCCCTTTCAGCTCCTTCTTGTGGTATCGACTACTGAGAGAGAAAGGCTTTCATTCCACATACTAGACTATCACATCCAGATCCCATCCACACTGCTGCAGCCCCAGCCACTCTTGCTCTGCCAAATAAGGTCTGCTCATAAACTGCATTGTCCCTTTGGAGCCACCACTGCCTGCAGAGACATTCTGACAGGTCATCAATATCATCCCCCCTAAGAACTGGAGCAAGTGATACTCAACCCAACTGCAAAATAAGTTACTGGATGCAAAAGAAGTTACCGGAATATGCTGAAGCTGTGTCAGCCCATCCCCAGAGCCACGTTGCGGGCACTGCTTGGCCCAGCACGGCAGCCAGGCCTCCCCATAACCCAGCTGAAGGGCAGAACATTTACAGTAACTATAATTTTCTTTTCCTCTCAGAAGAATGCACCAGGGATTCTCAACACTTTCCTTACTCCCTCCTCCTCTTTTCCTCCGTAAAATAACCCTCTCTCCAGCTTCGCCAGCTGAATGCTACTTCACAGCTCCCCTCCCTGAGCAGTTGCAATTGGAAACACCCAGACAAACCTTATCCGAGAGTTTACAAGGAGCAGCTCAGAGGCACCCTGAAAATTGCAGCGTGCTACCTAGGGTGCTGCGGATTATTATTACTTTTTTAATCTCAGTGTAGTTCTGGGTAAGATTTTAATTGGGCATTGTATTTCAAAGCCAGGGAGTCAGGATCTATGCAAAGCACTGGATAGTTTCTGCATTAATTGACCATCAAATCCTTCCCCTTTGCATCTGCATTCTATTATTAGAGAATGTAAAGCAGTTTATAGGGCTTTTAACCTCTTCAAGCAAACACTCTGTGGAAGTTACACTGCTGCAGGGACCATATAAGCTTTATAGACTACGTTTCTAATCTGAGGAGAGGGGGAAAATGGAGAAGAGACAGAGCAAATGAATGATTTTTGATGGTGTAAGTTCAGCTGGTGTAAATCAGCACAACTCCATTAACTTCGGTAGAGTTATGCTGATTTATGTCAGCAAAAGATCAGACATTTGATCTGCAATGAGGTCCCCATTCCCAGAAGACCAAAACAGTACCAGACCAATCTTCACAGACCATTTATCAACCTTCTCAATTACATTCTTCCCTGCTGCATGGAAAAGCCCTGATCGGATGCCAGGGAGCCATCTGGCAACCTGGGTACCATGGCATGCACACTGTGCACTCAGTCACTCTGGAGGAAAACCACCTTCCAGCAAGTTACTTTGATGACCTTTGTGACCACCAGTCTGTCCCCAGAGCTCCCATGATGATGGATGTCAGAGAAAGGCAGAACCATGCTGTGTACCAGGAACCTAAATTGAGTCTTGCAGTCTCTAACTAAGGCTGCTGAGCTCAGCTTTCTTCAGGGTCTCACAGTTTGACTCCTCAAGGTAAGAACCATTCCCAGATCAAGAGAACCAAGATGGAGGCAGCCCAAACTGTCATGGGTTCCCGTGTACAAAGAAGATGTGGAGGCCAAGTGTTACCACTAAGATATGAAAATAAGCATCAGGAAGTATTGTGGTAGCCTGGGCTGGTAGCCCAATGCATGCATAGTCTGCTGGTTCCAAGCAGCGCCAGACAAAGCATGTGGATCTCATGGGACCTGCAGCAACTCATCCTGATGACCCAACCATGCTGTGTTGCCACAGTTCCCAGTCACAATAACATGAGCACTCAGTATCTCATCCTGTTCGAGGACGACAGTCAACATCCATCATTTCTACTGAACCTAACATCAGAAGGATGACCAAACAGTCATGCCAAAGGTCCACCTAGCTCATTATCCTGTTTCCAACCCAAAGATAAGCAGACACCTAGAGAAAACAACATCAGCATAGTACCTACATGGTACTTCCCCTTCCAAAGAGCTAGATCCTCCTAACAGGGGAGTTGACGCCTTCAGGCCTAAATAACCGTTGCAGAATGAGTAGGAACCAAGCCCTGGTCCCACCCTAACCATGGCAAGAAAGAAAATAGGTAGTAGTGCCTTGTCTCCTTCAGGAAAGTCATCTGAAGGGACAAGATGAAATCTATCCTTACAAACCCAGACAAGACAAGCAGTGTTTCATCTCCTAGCTATCTGCAGCAGGATGAGAAGGAAAACTCACCACCTCACTTGCCACTTTACCCGTTTCCTTCACATGATTGTTCCACCACCCCACAGCAGGTGGGATTTTCATTTTGCAAATCCTTACCCTATTCCTTTCTTTCACAGTAACTCCACATGTCACTAGACAGAGTCCAGGACAGTGATTATGAGCATGCAAACCTCAGGGCAAGGGCCAGTATAATTATCTTGTTCCTAAGCACTCAACAATGCTTCGAAGTATCTTGTATGTAGTTACTTGGTAAGGTCCTGAACGTCTGGCTCTCAGGCACTATGGTTTTATTGCTGCAGAATGAGCCAGAAACCATTCAGAAAGCTTTAAAAGGGTCTTTTTAAATAGTCAGAATGAATTTACAGTGTTGGCTGCCTGGCAAACATAACAGGCATTTCAAGTGGAATGGAACAGTCCTTTATTGCATCTGCTGCTGGCATTTAGGGCACCCTGATCGGTAACAAGTCCTCAGCTCCAACACTCGGCATCCTGCTGGCTGGACAAAGCCAAGGGGAGTGACAGATGGAGAAGAAAGGGCCTCGGAGAAAAAGAAGCCTGGCTTTAGAGCTGGCTGGAAATTTTCATTACAATTCATCAGAAAATTATCATTTTTTCACTTCAAGTGTCACAAAAAATGCCTTGGTGTCAATCATCTGCTAATGAAACATAAGCTAGGTTACACCAGCAAACCTTTCACAGATTTGCATGCCCAGAACATGCCCCACCTGCCTCTCTGTGTGCCACCTCACCTCAGGTGTCCAGGTCGGGCACCCTGGGCTTTCTAGAAAGCAGGGCTTTTGACAAACTGCTCTAGAGTTGACTTCTGAATAGTGTCAGTGTCTTTGAATGACACTGCTAAGGACACAAGGCTGAGACAGACCTTAAACCAAGTGCAACCTTCCCTCCAGCTGAGTTCTTGGCTATTGACACCCCATCTCAGCTACTTCTTGATGCCACCATCCTTAACGCAGCTAGTGACAGGCCACTTAGCCTCAAGCAGCCCAGGAGAAGGAAGGAACAGCTGCCTTTTTGATGGTCTGAAAAGCCCACAAAAACTTGTCATTTCATGTATCAGGGGCAGATTTAAAGGGATACAGGCGCAAGGAGCTTCTAAAGCCAGTTTACATCTGGGATTAAAAAAAACAACTGGATGAGCAGCTGGAACAGCCATTGCACATGTGGAGAGATGAATGAGGATTCATACAGCTCTGGGGGCTATGGGAAAGGACTTCTCCAAATTCTCCTGCTCTATCTCAGCTAAAAATGAATCCCACAGCACCCTTCCCCATTCCTGTGCTCCCACTCTCCTGCATCCACTGGCATTCTTCCCCCCCCCACCTGCAGGGTCCCAAAGCCCAGAAAAGGTCTCTTCCCTCTCACATGCCCATGCAATGCCCCAGCCTTGGCAATTTGGGCTCCAAGATCTTTCCACATGATGGACACACAGCAAAGTGCAATTATGTGGGGAATCCTCCATTACTTTCTACTCCGCTTGGCCCCTTTCTCTCTGAGCCAATGGGAGGAAGGGCCTGACCTACACCCCTTTGACAGAAGCTGGCTCCAATCTCCCATTTCCGCCTAGGTATTTCCCAACTTTGCTCATTTATTTGTGTTCTTGGGCCTTTGTCTTCCCTGTTCTGGGCACAAGAATGCCCACCACAACTACATCTCTTCTCTACCAGCTGGTAAAGGCTGCTTAGGAAAAAATGTATAAATATCAGTGCCCTGTCCTTCCTTGGCATAACTTCTAGAAAATGCAGGTTTCCTCAGGATGCTGAGGGAAGGCAATTAGCAAAGCAGAAGATAGTCAGGAAAACGTTTTAGAAAAGCTGAATAGAATAATTTAAAAGTATTATTATTAATGATGCCAATTACAGTACTAGAAAGCTCAGTGGTTTTTCATGCAGGACTGAAAAAGGAAGAGGAACAAAGCAAGCAACTTCTATGAGAATGCAAGAGAAGCAGTAATGTCCTGTGGAAACCAAACAAGATCAGTCTCAGAACAACCAAGCCAAACCCTCTGCTTCAGTAAACCAGTGCAGGTCCCCTGGAGTTCAGGGGCTGGGGGAGAACCAAGGCCACCTCCCTCTGACCAGGGCAGAGGATATTAAAGCTGAGCTCTCCAAAGACCTTTTGGGAAGTCAGCTCAAAGTCACTGCTATTAAACAAGCCAAGGATTTCCCCCAAGGCTGTGCAAGAATCTCCAGTCTGTTTTGCTCAGCCGCTCTCCCAAGAGTCACCAAAACAAGCATCACCCACCTACTGCACCCCTACACGTGTTTGCACTTCCCAGTGTGCCATCAGGCCATCAGCTTGGGATGTTCCCAAGGACCGCACAAAGCCCATCAAGCCCACCAGTCATTAATTCTCAGGAAGCACCCACTGCCTCATTGGTAATTACTTAAATAAACTTCCTTTTCATGGCGTCTGAGCCAAGGCCCTTCCTTCTGACACATCCCCATAAAGTTTTATTTAAGGTAAGATAACATGAGGGTTATGCACACAAGCTGGGCCGCACCTGACTAAACATGGGGCCCATTGGTGATGGCCGGATGGCTCAAGCAGGATTTCACCGCCTCGCTCTCCTCTCCTCCACAGCCAGCACAGCCCCTTCCAGCTCACAGCGAAAGAGCCCCTGTATGATTTCCCCTTCTATATGCAGCGTATATCCTTCATGCAAATCTGTTTCATAAATCACTGCATCCCAGGTGCACCGCGGAGTAATTTGCTAGGAAAATACTGTTCCAACTGAAGGACCCAACATACCACAGTGGTCTTTATATATAGTGGGTAATATCCAGGATAGGGGTGACTTGGAAACCTGCCAGCCTCCAAAAATGATTCATCCTGCCTGATCTTAAATCTTGGATCCTGACTATTGCAGATGGAGCCGCCTTTGTGGGCAGGAAGCATCAGTCATGACCGTTTTCATACTCCTCCCTGCCCATGGCTACAGGGCCCTGGGGGCATGTGAGAACCTCAAGCTTAAGAACCTGGGGCTTGGGTTATGAACTACCCCAAAATAACCAAAATGAGGGTCTCCCAAAACAACAGTCTGAAGCACCGTTCAGCACTGTGCACAGAACTAACCCCCAGAATATTGCTTTCTGTGTCTTCACTGAAAGCTGTAGCCCATGTTTATCTCACCTGCATGGGTCTAAGAAAGCTGTCATTGGTCTCATTTATGCTTCTGTCAGGTGAGATCCTGGTCCCATACATCTCAGGTGGCTGCAGTTAATCCAGCAATAATCCAAGCAGCTCTAGTCCTCACATGTTCCCACTGTATTTAGTATACTCCCAAACAACTTATTTACAGACGTCAGAAATACACTTTGCTACTCAGACCATTGACCTGCTTCCATGTAGACCCGTGAGATACTCTAGAGTTGCTTACAAGTGTAGGACTCATTTTTCAGAGAGGGCAGCATTAAGTTACCAGAGTAAAGATCCACTTCAGTCAAAAGTTTAATAGTCTCTTGTTGTGGCAAGAGAAAATCTCAGGACATCAAAGAGTCAAGAGAGGAATATTGTACTCAGCTGAGAAAATGGACAGGCAGTCACACACAAAAGCCTTTCTACAGCCCTGACAAAAACAATAAACTCCAGCTCTTGCAGAGCTTAGCTTAACCCAAAAGGATAGAAAAAGAAGACAAAATATGGAATTAAGTTATTTCCTCTCTATTGATATTAACTGCAGTAATGACGTAACATATAATGCAACAAGAAATCTAATGTTCATGAGAAAAAAATAAACTAGAAAGACACCCAGGTTGGGGATTTTCAGTAAATTCCCGGAAATGGACATTTTAGACTATTCAGACCCCACCACAGGCATTCAAGACTTTATCTGCATGCACCACCACCAGTGTCAGCTATCAGACGACAGCAGTAGACATGAGGAGCCCAGCATAGCTCTCAGTGAGCCTCTGGCCCCACAGGGCTGGAGCTTAGTGCTGCCCACAGGTATTTATAAACTTGAGGAAAGAGAGGTGGTTGAATAGACTGATCAGGAGCAGTGACAAGCAGCAAGATTGGACTGCTCAAACACAACCACCTACCAGCTGCGTTACTAGTATGGAACCTTTCTGCTGGCAGCTGAAGGATTGTGACACATCTCCTCCCAAGCCGCAAGTGGATGGCATGTGCTGCTAGACAAGAGGATTTCTACTCCTTGGTGTGTTCATTACTGCACCTCTGAATTGAAAGGCCAGTTGATGTCCACCAGACATCACCATCAGTGCACCCAGAGAAGTCTTGGGTGCACTAGGTTCCCTATTAGATCCAGACAGACACATAAGTGTCTAGCCCAGAAGTAGTCCAGGAGGAAGCAGACTTGTCCAAACACACACTGGGGACAGGGCTTGCTGTCATTCAGCAAAATGCTTTGACCCCTGCCCTCCTGGAACAAAAACAGCCCCTCACAACTACCAACATGAGGAACAGAAAATTGCAAATGACTTAGAGTGGGATGGAAAACTCCGAGTTTGATGATCACAAGCCAAGGCCGCTAATCTTCTTGTCATGGGAGCAGACTCACCCAGCAGAAGGGAATTCCTGCCTTTGACTGGACTAATTAAAGGCACCGAACTCTGCACCCGTTAAGGCTTGATGTGCCTTAATCCGATGTGACACTCAACATACGTGAGGAACGCAGACGCACACATACGGTTCTCATTGCTCAGAGGCGTTTGGTATCCACAGGAGTGTACCAGCCACAGCACACTTCCTCCCCTTGTCCCGCTGGGGTGAGCTGTGGGGGTGGCCAAGTAGGGCCAATCTCAGAACCACTAACTGCCTCAGGTGGATAGACACTCTGCCAAAGGCCCCAGTGAGGAGGAAGGAGTGTGGTCTGACCTAACAGAGAAAGGTGGACATGGGACTGCGTTTCAAAGCTTCATGCAAGTGAAATGGTAGTGGAAGGTGCTGAATGAGGAGTGCCCATTTCTCTCCCATGCAGGTACAGGAATAACCTGTTGCTGTGCCTTGGGATTGCAGAGTATTTCCAAGCATAAGATTGTACATAAGATTGTAAAGATTTCAAATTAAAGAAGATTTCAGATGGAAAATGAACCAACTGGGTATTTAGATAGCATTATGTGAATCACAGATATTGCCTGTGTTCCTCACCTCCTGTCCAGGAGTGGTCTCTTGAAGTACAGGGATATGCCAACACACTTGACCACCCACAGAAGAATCCCGAACCAGCCCTGAGAAGGAAACTTGCTTTATACACTGATGGGAAGGAGACAAACCTCCTCATGCTTCAAATCCAAAAGCCCCTTTTCTCCTCGGAACACCATGGTATAGAAAGCAGCGTTAGCACGGTCAGTAAGGCACAGGGCTGTCCTCGCAGCTCTGTCCCCAGACCAGCTGAGCACTCACATCACAGTGCTGGGAGCAACACAGGAGGCCAGACAGCAGCAGATGAATTGGGACATTTGTGCCATCGGAACACCTGGCTCTGAAGACCTGTGTTGAGACACAGGCCCTGAAAAACAATAAGGCTTTCTCAAGAAATCAACTTTCCTCTTCAATTATTGTTTTTCTGTAAAAGATTAGAATCTCAGACCACTATTACTTGTCCTGTCACCTAGAAGTGTTGGTCTGCTAGGTCATGTGGCAGCAGGCGATATGCTTACATCTGAAGGTCCCCAAGTTCACTTCCAGTTAATGATCCATAAGAGGGAGTGCAGCATGTTTCCCATGAAGATTGCTTGGAAGCAACTGATAGACTGCTCAGGCTAGGATAGAGACAAAGCACTGAAATACTGTCACACGTTATAAATCAGGGGAAGTCAGCAATGCTCCATAAGGAACAGTAACATTTGGTGTACACTAGGACCAATAGCTGGTCAGGAAAAGCCCCTTCAGAGCCAGAAATAAATAAATAAATAAATGGCAGTGGTTTCAGTGTGACTGAACTGCAGAACGTGTTCAAATTCATATTTAATAGAGCAATTATTGTTTATTATTGAAGTACCAATTGATTATTAAAAGCACATTTATTGAGGCTGGACCGTGAGGTAACAGATACGTACCTCTGGCATAGCTGCGAAACCTCAGTAAATAGTGATTATTAGAAACAGATTTATTGAGGCCTAACGATACCGTAAGATGCGTATCAGTTACAGAACTCTTAAAACCTGATCAGTATGTTCTTAAGCCACTTTTACTGAGGGTTTATAGCTCCACAGTAGGGCTTCATGTCTTCATTTAGGGTTGTTAAGCCACATGGAATATCATCATAATGCTCATTTGATACTTAATTAAGGTGGCATTTGCATGGAAAAGACTACACCAACCAGTGAGAACCAGGAAAAAACCATAGTCGTTTTCCTGCTTCCAAAACCACAGATCAGAGTCGTTATTTGACCTGTTGTTGACTCTTTTCATCAACCTCTGAACCCCTCTTTTGGTGCAGCCTGTGGACCATGGGTGATCTGAGGATACGAGCATGACACACAGAGTTGTGCCACCCCGGTACCCGATGCCACAAGCAGAACGTGTCCGCCTGCCCTCAGCCAAGCAGCTCAAAGCTCCACGAGGCTTTGACCAACAGCACTCCACAAGCCCTCAGGCTCCCTGAGGGCCTTCACCAAGTCTCTCTGTGTAGGTGTTGTTGTCATAAATCAACTGTAAACAAAACTGCAATGACCTTAAAATTGGACATAGACCAAATAGCGTCTGTGAGAAGAGAGCTGAGCATGGTGAGACTGGCACTGGCCACAGACCATAAGCACAGCAGGCAGAGGGTACCCCAGATGTGCAGCCCTTGCTTATTCACAGAGAACAAGTCCCCTCCCATTGCTCCCTTCATAAATGCTTAAACACTTGCCCAGTAAAGCCACCCTTCCTCCAGTCCTTCCCTGTAAGTCCCCACAGCATCTGCTTCTGCTGTCAGATCTGACATCTCCATCCCACCCACTCTGGGTACTAGCCCACAGCACAGACACTGGAGACTGCCCAGTGCTGACCAAGTGTTTCCCATGTCTCCGGATGAATACAGGAGACCAGATCCCCAGAGATGCAGCAGCAAAACAAAGAGGCACTATGGAAACCGTAGCCGGAGTGAAGGCGGCGATTTTGCCCAGATCATGCAGAACGGCTGGGACAAAGCCCGGGGGAGAAGGAGGTCTGCTCCTTTTCTTTCACCATGCCTTAAGACCCCCCTGTCTCCCCACTGGCAGAGGAGGAGAGAAAGGAGCCCAGATTACTGAAGAACTCCCCTAGCTCCAGTCTCCTCTGTTCAAATTTATATATTCCACTACAGGTGACATCATGATTGCTGGAGTCTGACAGGTGATGCTGTAAAATGCATGAAACCATAAAAATTTCAACAGCAGCAAGCTCCATTGCCACTACATCTGACAGCACTTAGCTGCCCAGCTAACACAAATATTATAAAAGCACTCGGGAAAGAAATCCAACCTGCCTGACCTCAGTTTTGGACTAATAAACAGTGCAGCATGACCAGATCTCACCCACATATAATAAACAGGCAGCTTTTACAGAAACCAAAGATGGGTGTTGGAAGGTGTAAAGAGCTAAGGAAAGAGATGAGTTAAAGTGAGCAAAGTCACTGCTGAACGCAGAGGGCTCGGCTCCCAGCCCACTCTGCTTTCTGCCACCCCATCTTCCTACCGAGAGGAGATCTGTCTTAGGAACTGCTCACCTAGAGCTGCACAGAGATGCTCACCAGTGTCACAGGGGTGGGTAATTGCCTCAACTCTGTCAGATCACCTGATGTTCATTTCTGTCCTCTCCACAGAGAGAGGGTGAGTGATCTTGTCTGCCAAAGTTGGACAGTAAGTGAATCCAAGAGAATTATTCCCCTTTCTTTCATCAACCTCGGCAGTAAATTTTAAAAGGCCAAGGATCTGCTTTCTATTTCTTTCTGCTGTGAGGTCCCTCTGCTCTCCCTGGCAGAGAAAAGCACCTTGCCTTGGCTCTGTGAAAAGCTCTCCCTGAAGGAGGCAAAGAACACCCATGTGGGCAAGAGCCTCCAGGACCAGCAAGATGAGTCAGGCAGATGCAGGGTGATGGCTCCAGCCAGGGCAGAGATTTTTCAAACCAGACATGTTGAAATGGATCTTCAGCTTCTCCAGGGAGAACTGGTTTCCAAGGGCTTATTTTAGGATTAGTCAGACAGAGAGATGGGCAGAAGGAGTTTGTCACCTTCCAGCTGCCCATCCCAAAAGCTTTCCAAGCAAAAGCGGGGAGCCAAAGCTTCTTAGTCACCTCTCAGGGACCCTCTAGATAACCCCACAGGGTTCAACTTTCAATCCATCCTGCACCCATGCACCAGCCACCACCACTCCCAATGCTGTTCAGCCTAGGGACCATCCCAGGATACAGGGCCACCAGAGTCTGTGCCCAGTAAACAAAGGGGCACCCAAATCATTCAGATTCTGAGCCAAGAATTACACCTGGAATCTGATTTGCTAATGGTAGTGACAGTCTGTTGAGGCAGGCAAGCAACAGAAGTTACTATAAATACATCCATAGCTCCATTAAATCCCCCTTCTTTATTCAGGTGATTAGAGAGCTGTCTGGGAGCTCACTTGCTCTCATGGGTGCATATCCAAGAGGGGGAGGTGAGCAGAGGCACCAAGGGGGCTGCCCAGCTCCGGAGCAGCATTATCAGGCAAATCCAACATCATCACCATCATCAAGATCTCATTATTACCCACACAGCCTCAGTAACTGGCAATGATGGTCAACCTTCTAAGTACGGCTTTTGATAATAAAGATAAGACATTTTTAAATGTCTCTTTTTTTTTTTTTTTCCCAACAAAAGGTAAAACATTATTGTGAAATTCTATACAGTAATTTTAACCACAGGTTTCACCAAGCACTTTGTGGGAAGAGTATGATCATTTTTTTCACAAAATCATCACTCTTTCACCATTACACATCTCCTTTTTCTATCGAACTAACTAGTGATAGACGCAGCAGATCTTTCAAACAATATTCAGTTACTGAGAGAATATGCATAGTGAAAAGAAAATGAAAAGTGTGTTCACTGGAGCAAGTTTAAATCTTTTTTCACATAAATGGTTCCCTATTTCACAGTCAGATTTATCAGAATTGACATGGACTGATGGAAATGCGATGGCTTCAGCCAGTGGTTAAAAGCACCCGAGACAGACCAACATGGGACAGCAATTCCTCAGCGAGGATCACCAGCTCTTACTGTACCAGAGAACAAGATAAACTGCTACCAGGCAGGACTTCACCTTTCCCACTCCAGTTCTTCTAAGTCTCCAGATCACCAGTCAAGTCCAGCTGCAAAACCCCCAAACCATGTATTTTCACAAACAAGCAGACATAGAGATGATCTAAGTGTGGTCTTTGCAGTCACCTTCACGTGGAACCCAAAGGACATTTAGGCACTGAATTTCAGCTAAAGTAAAGAGGATATCCTGAAGCCCATGGAAAGTTTTCTGCTGCCTCACTGGATCACATCCTACACCTCCCTGATGCTTCTCCACTGCAAAATGTGGTGAAAATGCTAATGTGAGTTCCCAGAATCATACCACTTCCAACTTGGGCTGCATGAGGGCTCAGCTACTCTAATTAAAACAAAGCCATTACCAGGAAATGAGCTCTCCCCTACTAGCACAGGAGAGCAGCTTTGGATTAAGTGCTCCCATCTCCTGCTGCTGCCAACCTCTGGATAATTTCCTGACTGGGAGGGGAGTGGGAGCAGCTGCCCCAACCTCCCTATGGATGGTGTGGAGTTGCAGGAATCCCAGTTAATTCCTCTCAAGCCAGGAGATGGCACTCCACAACATGCAGAACAATGCCTGGGCTTTGCATGCCCCCAAAAATCTCCCTTTTGTGCCTGCCAAGCAGTTTCTTCCACCCATCGGCATCTTGGTGAATCATAAGCTGTACCGTGTCTGTACCGGGGCTCCAGGGAGGTGACATCCAGCAGCAACAAGGGGACGGAGCCACAGGCCATGGTCAAGCAGCTGCCCTACACCTGCAGCTGTCCTAAGACACCACCTGGCCCCCAGCAGCTCCAGTTTGTGACCTCAGAGTCTCGTTAATGCAAACACCCCTCTTTTTTTTTTTAATGGAATAGGCAAAAAAGTCATAATAACTGATCATAAAAAATCAAAATCATTTACCTTTCAGGAGGCAACTCAGCACAGGCTATTACAGGGTAATTTGGTACATCATAAAGTTTCCTATTAGAACAGAAAATAGGGCTGCTTGCATGAGCTGCCAATTGGAAATAAAATAGTAGTGGCGTTGTGATCCTTAGCACGGCTTTTTCTGTTAGCTTTGCTATCCCTCGGGCTGGAAAAAGGAGGGAGAATGAGGTGCAGTTTAAAGCAGGTGAGACAGGTCTGGAAGACAGGGAAGATGAGCAGAAGGCAGCTCTTGATGTTTATGAAAGGTGTCTTCTTGCACATATTGCATTTATAGTGGAGCAATGGTGGGTGCAGGATGGGGCCCTGGAGCACAGTGGGGTGTCCAGTCTCTTGTGGTACATGATAACACAGCAAAAGTAGAAGAAAGAGCAGCTCAGAAGAAAGGCAGCTTATTTCTGCTATTTGGGAATACAGCATATGTTTGGTAAAAAAAAAAATAAAATCAAGTTAAATTACTGAAATTGAGATGAACCCAGGCCAGAAGGAAGAAGCTGGCCTGTTACTGCAACCAGCCACAGCTGTACATCAAGGCCCCAAAGCACTGACATTCACATGCATTTCTCAGCACACTTCCGTTGCCTTTGGCAAACTGGGACACTGTCCTTCTTACGCTTCTCCTATTACTAGTGATAGTGAAGTGTATGCAAAGCACCCAGCAAAGCCCAGTTTCCCACCACCTACATTACAATGGCCAGAAAAAAACTCCTTGGGTTTGTCCATGCATGGCACGCCAAAACACAGCCCCATGTTGTTGAAGTGACATGACCAGGACCAGGGAGGAAAGCAGTGGTAGAGGCAGGAATGGTGACCGGGCCATTGAGATTGCCCAGGATGTCCTGAGTTGTCCGGAAGGTATCACCCCAGTCCTTAGGGACAGTGACACACAAGGAAGGCTGAAGCATTCTGCTTCAGGAGAGCAGCAGTAGAGCTGAAACTTTTGATTTCTGTGAACAGGGAAAAAGCCTATTCCCTTTGTTAGGGGTTTCATTACACTGATTGCCCTGGTAATGTCACACTACCCCACGTGACTGCTTAGTGAGATGGATCTGCACACCTCCATGTGCTGCACAGCAATGGATCCCTATCACATAAATCACAAACACCGTAACAGAAACCGGTCCATGGAGATCAGAGGGCATCAGCTTGGAGTTTGCGGCATAGGCCACAAAGGGCTGTGGAGCCCAGATCACAAACCAAGAGTATGCAACAACAACATGATCTGTTTGCTAATATCCATCCCATGGCTCCCATAAAAACCCTCACGCCCTCTCAAGAGTTCTGTCCTATTGCATTATTCCTCACAATTTATGAAGACAAATTGTTCCTGCACTACAGTTGGAAGTTAACCAAAACCAGCAGTGCAGTCTCCATCTCGGGGGGGAACTGAAACCTAGCCAACACTGTGTCACTGCTTGCTAAACAGATCTACACCTTCCCTACCTGCTCACTTCTTCCTTTGCCTTTCGGGTGGTTTGCCTCTCGGTTGTGATGCTCAAATCCCTCCTGTGCTTGGCACTGCAACAATCTCACACCTTCCTGCTACACCGCTGCAGCAAGGTGCTCCTCTGCTGTGGGGATGGCCACCCACAGCAGGGCTGGACCATGGGCAAGGTAACCACCCAAAGCTCCATGTGGGGAACCTCTTTTGCCAGTAAGAGCACCATGTATCCAAGTAGCTCCACTGTAGCCATTCCCACTGGCCTCTTCCAGCCCAGGAAGCCCCAACGGACCTTACACCACCTCAGTGAAGAGCACAAGTAGCACTGTGACAGCAGGAGGAGGAAGCGGACACATGTACAGGGGAAGCAGCACAGCTCTTGGGATTCCTGGAGCTGCTGACTGTCTGCTGTTGGCTTCCATTTGCCTTCACCTCTCAATGGAAAATAAGTGAACATAGAGTCCCTGCCAAGGTGTAAAGTGTCTCACATCAGCATCGCCTCCTCCATCCCCTGGCACTCTGCAAGCTGGCACCTCACAGGGGTATCCGACACTTGCTTAGACATGGGAAACACAAGCCGAGCTCACACCCAGGCGCACACTCAGTGTCTCCAGCAAGCAAAACACTATGGAAATAAGTGAGTTGCAGGGTGAGATTTTTTGGCAACTTCCTGACAGAATAACATGGAGATTCATCAAATGCTGCTGCCCCAGAGCCACACTACTCCAACCCACCCCAGGCCAACAATCCATGTGTCCCAAAGGTCCAAAAGCCCCAGGTTCTATCACACCTGCTCTCCCTTGCCTTTGCAAACCCCATTAGATGATCACAAGAGCAACATACCAGGAAGTGTTACACAAAACTGCTCGTCTTGTAGCCACAGCAGCTGAGGAGCTGAGCTGTGCGTGTTCCTCCTGCACACACTCACACGGCTCTGCAAGCCGCAAGTGGATCCATTCCCCACATCCCAGCTGGATGTGGCACTCAGATGGGCCGATCTGTTGATACTAAAGCCAGAGAGGTCAGCACAGAGGTTGAGCGCTGAGGTGAGTGTTTGATTAAAATGGGTGGGTGAGGGTTTTTCAGGGATCTGTTTGGGATGGAAGTGAAAGGTTTATGGAGTGCTGGCGGGTGCTCCTGACAGCGCTGGAGACGACATGGATTTGGCAGGGGCTGCAGCAGCGTTCTTCCCTCATCATCTGATTCCCAGGCTCCAAAGGCCTTGGGGTGACTGATGAACCTTTGCTACCCAACATTTTTGGTTTTCTGTTCCACTACATTACAGCAAGCCTTGGGTCTCATTCCACACAAGGGGCTGTTCACATTAATTCTTTACATTTTCCTAAAAGATTTTGCTACCCATCAGTTCACCCCCACCCTCCCAGATTTGATAGCCCATAACAGAGTTATTAGCCAATAGCAGATACTCCACAATGCAACTTTCAGTCATAGTCATCTTTTATGACCAGGATTCATTCCTTAAACCTTTTCTTTTCCTTCTATCTCACTTCGATTTTGGCTTTTCTTATTAATTAAATGGCAAGTTTCAATAGCCTAAGATTGAATTATAAGGCTTGTTTAGAGCAAGCAAAATAATCAGAGCAAAAGGTGGAAGCTATATATGTAATATATACATGTACTTAAGGATACAGAACTTTGCTTCCAGACGTTTGGAACAAATTAAATAGAGGATCAAATTAACTAGTGATTGAATTAAGTGGAAAGCATCTCATTACCTAAAAGACGGAAACATGTGTCATTTTAAAACAGCTAAAAATAAAGCAAGAATGGGTCAAAATGAAAAGCAGGAACCTTGCAAATGTCAGGCAAATCTGGGCTCTGTTGAGCCCTCCAAATGTGAAGGCTGTAAATAAGGTGGGTTTTGCTGCATAGTGGGAGCTGCCGGGAAATGATGGGCTTGGAAAACAGATGTTGTGAAAAGGAGCTGCTACACGTCGCGTTTCATATGCTTGTGATCACAGAAACATGTGCAGGGTGAAGGAGGCCTCATCCATAGACCCCGAAGCAGGAGGACGGGTTGCTAAGAGATTGCCCAGGACATCATCTTCATCCCCAGGCAGGCACCCTGCGCTCCAGATCTACTACTCGGTTGAAAATTGTGAGTAACTCTACTTACTCTGTCAACTCGATGAACAGCCCACTATCAGTCAACGACTTTAATTTGCTCTTGCTGCTAACTGCCTGGAGAGTTATTCAATCAGCTTGAATTTCAAGTTATTTCACAAAGAGGACTAAATCTGGTGATACAAATGTGTCTTTTTAACCCAAGATTAAGACATCTTGTTGCTGTCTTAATTCAGCACCTTTATTCAAGGGCTCACTCTTCTGTTTTCCAGACACTTAATCTCCCTTGAAAGAGAGAGACATGAAAACCAGAGAGAGCATTCAGACCTCATGTTTTGTTTCACCATGAAAGAGCTGAGATCATTTCATATGTTTCTCTCCTCCTGTGATATTATTGATGTTCATCCTCTTTCTTGCTCATCTGGACCTTCCAATTCCAGTCACTTCTCTTCCTGACACCACATTTCACTTAGTGATGCATCAGATGGTAATTGTACAGAGCTGCCACGGAGCGCAGGAAATCAGTTTTTCACTCCACCAAACTCCTGTCCCAAACTCAGGATGAGAAATAAGGCCTTAGCCCTTTCCTATCTAATGTTTTATTTTTTCTTTTTGCTCGCTAAATATATCACTTTTTGACAAATGCAAGTGGAACTTTCCCAAGATAAATAATGTTATCTTCACAGAACCCTACGGCACCCCATGGCAACTCATTATTTTTCAATTAAATTTACTGTTCATTGGCAGTTGCTCTGCTTTAATTTTCTGCCATTTGTTTACTGAAAAACGAAATGCATAGCACAAAGCTCTATAAAAGTCAGACTAAGTTAATTAAATGTGAAACTGGGAAACACTAACTTTGCCTCCAGAGCAATTTTATCATGAGATCTCTTTAAAAATGTCACTTTTGGCGGGAATTTATTTAGACATATGCAACCACTATTCATAGAATCATAGAATCATAGAATAGGCTGGGTTGGAAGGGACCTCAGAGATCATCGAGTCCAACCCTTGATCAATTACCGCCACAGTCACTAGACCATGGCACTGAGTGCCACATCAAGTCTCTTTTTAAATGTCTCCAGAGACGAAGAGTCCACCACCTCCCCAGGCAGCTCGTTCCAATGTCTGATCACCCTTTCTGTGAAAAATTTCTTTCTAATATCCAGTCTGAACTTCCCCCGGCACAATTTAAGACCATGCCCTCTTGTCTTACTGAGAGTTGCCTGGGAAAAGAGACCAACCCCCGCCTGGCTCCATCCTCCTTTCAGGTAGTTGTAGAGGGCAATGAGGTCTCCCCTGAGCCTCCTCTTCTCCAGGCTGAACAGCCCCAGCTCCCTCAGCCTCTCCTCATAGGATCTGTGCTCGAGTCCCTTCACCAGCTTGGTTGCCCTCCTCTGGACCTGTTCGAGGACCTCAATATCCTTCTTGAACTGAGGAGCCCAGAACTGAACACAGTACTCGAGGTGTGGCCTTACCAGGGCTGAGTATAGGGGCAGAATCACCTCCTTGGACCTGCTGGTGACGCTGTTTCTGATACAGGCCAGGATACCATTGGCCTTCTTGGCCACCTGGGCACACTGCTGGCTCATGTTCAGCTTCCTGTCTATCCAGACTCCCAGGTCCCTTTCTGCCTGGCTGCTCTCCAACCACTCTGTCCCCAGTCTGTAGCGCTGCATGGGGTTGCTGTGGCCAAAGTGCAGGACCCAGCACTTGGCCTTGTTGAAGCTCATCCCATTGGAGTCAGCCCATCTCTCCAGTCTGTCCAGGTCTCTCTGCAGAATCCTCCTGCCCTCCAGCTGATTAATTAATTAAATGTGCGGTCCCTTCACAACTCTCTCCAAAAGACGTTTAGCAGTTCTACTGACTGTAGAAAAAAGAGTTCACAAGATTCACAAAGCCAGATGAAGTAAAGCTTTTTCAGTCAGACCAATATTTTTAGAGTCCTTACATGGTTCTGAGTTATTTTGGCTGAATGCAGGATACCCAAATACCAGTTTGGAAGAGATGCACCATATTATATTCCTTCTACTGTCAAGAAGATCCGATTTCATTCCCTGAAAGGACCACAGGTTTGATCGATTGCAAAGCTGTCAAGTCCATAGGCTTTTATCAGCCATTTTACGTACTAACAAAAATACTCTGATTAGGGTCTGCCACTAGCTGCACACTGCATGTCACAGGGATCAAGAAATGATCACACAATAGATGTCAAAAAGTAATCAAGACACAAACCTTGGCTGACAACGCTCCTAGACAATGTCAGAAATCATTTTTAAGCAACAGCATTCAATATTTGCATGCTTCTCTTCATCTGACAGCGCAGATAAATCACACCTGGAGAGTGCCTATTTCTCTGCATGGGTGATAGAGACCCATATCTTAGATATCTTAGACCCATATATTAGATATCTTAAACCCATATATTAGATATCTTAGAATCATAGAATCATTCTGGATGGAAGAGACCTTTAAGATCATCAAGTCTACCTGCTAACCCAGTACTGCCAGGGCACCACTAAACCATGTCCAACCTAAACCCCCCCGACACAACTTGAGGCCATTTTCCTCTTGTTCTGTCACTTGTTCCTTGGCAGAACAGACCAATCCCACCTGACTCCAACCTCCTTTCAAGAAGCTGTCAAGAGCAAGAAGATCTCCCCTGAGCCTCCTTTTCTCCAGACTAAACTCCAGGTCCCTCAGCCGCTCCTCACAAGACTCGTGCTCTAAATAAGAGTACACTGCATATCGGTGTGCCTATTTGGGTGATATCCATCCTTGCAGTTTCAGAGAGGGGTATCTAACACAAAACCACCACCCTGACACCTCTGCCAACCATAGAAACACGCACCTTCATCCGGCCCTAAGAGGTATGTAAAATAGGTGAGATGGATCACCACTTGGAAGTGCCAATTTCCCATCAGTTTTTTTTTTAGCAACAGCCTATGCAATTTTCTCAGGTAAGTCACCAAATTTGAGGTTGAAAGCTGGAGGCAACTTATTCCAATATAAGAGTAGAATTTGACAAGTCAGGAATAGCTTTCCAGTGCTAAAGAATTCCCATCTTGGAATCAGAAACTCTGGATTTATTTCTAAAACCATCAGTTGTTCTGATGAGGAAAGGAAGAGAGCAATCTTTTCTGAGAGACACAAATTAGAAACACAAATAATTAACAGAGGACTCAGACACTGGATAAAGTCTCCATTTAGGTGCCCAAAACCTAGTTTGAACAAAACTGAAGCCAAGGCTTCAGTATTTTGTTGGGACAAATTACTTCAAAAGGGAAATGTACTGATTGATTGCACCCATAAAGGTTTGGCTCAGGTTCTTACTGCAGGAATTAGAACCCCAATCTCCAGCTTGATGGGAGGAAGGTTTGTCACAGTTGGAGCAGCACACAGAGGTCTGGCCAGAGCATATCACACACATCAGAGTGGGTTCTTGATCTCTCTGCTACTGATCTCCTGAGAGGCAGAAAGCAGTGCCCGAGACGGCAGCACCTTGGGTCAGCTGCAAGTGAAGAACAGTGTGACAGTGTTGAGGTGAGCTTTACATCTTGCGCAAGGTGAGAGAAGCACTGTGTCAGCAGCTAATAAGTTTATAACGGGGTTTCTTCCTCAAGTCAAATTCAGCCCAGATTTATAACTCCCCCATACCACTCTGAACTTTCCGCCACTCCTCCTGAAATATTTCATGATTGCTCAATTACTGTCATGTTCTCTTAACGACCTGGAGGGAGGAGGTGGTCTCCATTTGGAGACCAGATGCCATTTCTGTAGATACTCACAAAACTGCATTGCATAATAAATAATCCACTCACCCTTCAGTAACAGGCTTTGAGGATATGATAAAGTTTAAAAACAAAAAAAGTGAAAGCTGTGCCCTCTCTATGCATACTAGAAACAAACCAGGAACTAAGATGTTAAATTGGCAGTGAGGCACCTTTGGCTCGTTAGAGGGCCAGACTAGCTGACTTAGAGGTACCACAAGTAGAAATTCTCCACAACCTCAGCCCAGCACTAACACTGGTCACACTGAAAGACACCAAACGGCAGGGCTGTTAACCCACCATCAGGGTATGTGCCTAAAACAGGCCTCTACAAATACGTAGAAGAAGTTTGTAGAGAGGTAGGTGTTGGTCTCTTCTCACGGGCCACAACTGATAGGACAAGAAGAAATGGCATCAAATTATGCCAGGGGAGATTTAGGTTGGGCATGAGAAAAACTCTACCAAAAGGGTTATCAAAGATTTGAACAGGCTGCCCAGAGAAGTGGTTGAATCGCCATCCCTGAATGTATTTAAAAGCCATCTAGATATGGTGCTCAAAGATACGGTGTAGTAGTGGTCCTGGCAGAGTTAGAGAATGGTTGGACCTGATGATCTTAAAGGTCTTTTCCAACCATAGTGATTCTGCGATTGTATAGCAAAAATTTGCAGCAGTTTATTCCTGGTGCTCAGGGTGGTCTGGCCCCACAATGGGAACAATGCACCACACAGGAGGTTGTCAGTGAGAGCATGAACCTACTGAACCCCCTCCTCTCCAGGACACACCATCTACACACAAGCGGGCCCTTCTGCACCCACCTCTGGAAACTGAGAAACTAAGTATTTTCCTTCTCTATTCTTGTTCATAAGACTGGCCTTCAGGCACTGCAGCCCACTCCAGCACTGGATGTCTTGAATTCAGTATTCTTAACCAGAAGACACAGGGTTCATAGATCCTATTGGGCTTAAACTTCACCCTTGAGCTAGGTTTCTGTCTCAGGATTTGTGAATCACCTGGCAGCTCTTGTGCATTCACTGGATAGACAACTCCACAGCACATTATCATCCAAAACATTCTTTCTGCTTTGATGCTTGTAACAAGTCTCTGTTTGTACATATGGAAACCACATTATATATTCCAGATGGAAATTCATACTCTGTTTCAGAGAAGGAAACGAGAGCTATTTCATACTAGATGCATAATTTGTTGTGTGACTATGAAATACGTGACTACCTCACATGTTATGTTGTGAGCTAATCATAAAAAAATATCGTGAAAAAGGTCCCATCTGTCTCTAAATCCTATAATCCAACTGTTCTCAGCTAACTCCAGCTCTGCCAGTACCTGGTACACATAGAGTAAGGACAGTTTTCTGTGCCAGGAAATTGCTGAAAACCAGAAGAGCATGTACAAAGCTGCAGCTAAAGTTTCATCCAAGGCAGCAAGAAAACGTCTTGGAGAGAATAGAGACTTTATGACACCTCTTCAGCTGACTGAACCCATTCCCCAGCTCTCCAAATTGTTCTTGACCAGCCTTTTTATCCAGGCTATCCTGTAATTATCTTCTTAACATAATTTCCCTGCAGTTCCCCAAAGAGCCTTAATGGGATCACTGGGAAAGATACAGCTGCACATTAGAAAGCATGTGGGGCAAAGCACTGTACCTGACAGGTGATGGGAATATTGCTCCTCACGTTGGTGAGGCTGCCATTTCAAACTGGAGCTGGCTGGCTGCAGGAGCAGCTCTGCCGTGCTAAGTCAGGAGATCTGTGGCCAGCGGCAGTAGCTGAGTCTGACATTCTCGGCCCCTTCTGTCATGGTTTCATTTTATCTGCAAACAAATTCCCAAGCCCAACCTTACAGCACCACTGGAGTATCACCAAAGGAGCTCCTCCCTTGGCATCTGAGGCACCATTTATGGAGAATTACTCCACGGGAAGTAGAAATATTTGCCTGTTCCTTTGTACTTTGCTTTCAGGGTGTTACTGCGACTGCTTCAGCTTGCTCACCTCAAAAATAAAATGGATATGAAATGGCAGCAGGTGGCCTTACCAACTTCCCAGGACTGTTAGGACATTTTCATCTAAAGACACTAAAAAGAAGCCTCAACTCTCAGCTGGCAGCTCACTGCAGCGTTTCATGGTTCAGTCTTCCATTTTAACAATTTCAGTTTATTAGGTGGTTTGGAGTCTGGTTTGTACCTAATGATGGGCAAGGGACTTGGGGGACATGGGGTGGCTACAGGCTCTCCTACACCTGATGTCTATCACATGATTGCCTGGAATTAGGACGTGCCAGAACTTTTGGAGCCACACAGTGTCTTCTGCTCCTCTCTATTAACTAGATCCCTTCTCCCTGTGGGGACCATCGCTACCCCTTCATCACCTTCTTCATCACTGGTGTTGCTGTGCTACAGCCATAGCAGCATGACTGTGCTTGTCCAATCATAGAGGATATGCATCGCTCTTGGTGCTGGGTGGGGACAGCAGCAAGGTGAAGGAGATGTCACTCATGAAGGACGGTGGCATTCCACAGCTGCATTACTGGATCTCCATGCCAAGGACCCATGGGTTTCAATGCCAGAGGGTTCAGTTCCCTTTAAAGGGCTCTTTTTTTAACCTCAAAGAAACTTTTTTCAAACAAGAGCCCTTTTATTGCTATGCCAGTTTCAAGGCATGCTGAAGTTCTTAAACATCTGGGCCTGGGCCGTCGCCTTTTAAATTTAACCGGTTCATCAGCAACTGCATTCCAGTAGTATGAGTTGTGTCTGTCTCTCCCCAGGCCTGCACTCCATTTCCCCTTCACAACAGGCCTTATTCACCATCATCCCCTTACAGCTCTTTCCCTATCTTTCACGTCAAGTCTGGCAGAAATGGTGTGGCAGAGGCTCTGTCCCCTGAGGGCTCCTCCTCAGAGCAGCAAAATGCACAGAGGGCATTAGCCAGGGCATTTGTGACATATGGCTCCTAGGGGAACATGGGAAGCAGATCTTGTTATTTAGGCAAGCAAACCAAAAAAAAAACCAAACCAAACCAAAACCAACCAACCAACCAAACAAAAAAACCCCACAAAACACAGAAACACAAAACAAAACAAACAAACCAACCAACTCACCCTAATTTCCAAGCAATGCCCTGAAGAACTCACCAAATGAACCTCAAGGGAAAATTATCTCTTGACCCCAGGGTTGGAGATTAAGTGTGACAAGCAGGCACTGAAGTGAACGTGATGCCACCAGGGGGGCTGAAGTGAGCTGCTTACTCACCGCCATGCTGCAGGCTCCAGAGCTACAGAGACCTGGAAGAGATTCCCCAACCCACCAAAAACCAAATCACATGTCAGGGGAGAAAAACATTCTTTCCTGATCTCAACAGTGAACAGAAGTAGCCAGGGAACACTGAACTTACATAAATACAGGACAAATAAAGAGTGAACTGATCTCTTTTCAAGCCCATTGGAGATACCAAAGGATTAGGTATGCTTTGCAAGCCCTAGAAATTATGCTGCTTGGTCCTACAACCCCAGTAAATTTATCAGATTTCATCTTAAAACAATCTGCCAAACCAATCCAAGAGTACCTCAGCCCTTTTAATCACAGCAATTCACTAGAATTCCTACTGACAAGGAGAGTCACGGTATTTCACAGGTTCTTTCCAATTTCCATTGCTCCAAGCTGTAGATCCATATTGTCCCCACCAAACAGCAGGCACTTCCCTCAGCTCTCTCTTCATCTGGATACAGAGGAAAGGCAGTTACCAATTCAGTGAGACCACTAAAATTGAGATCAACCTCTGGTCATCTCTCAGTGTCCACTGCTGAAGGTGATGACCTTCTACTTTAGATACCACAGCTAAGTCCCCACATTTAATGGGATGAATCTGCCAACCTACATACTTAACTGATTTATAGGATTACACAAAAGCAGTTGCCTGGATTAAGATAATTTTGCTGGTTTGAATCCATTTCACTAAGCAATGCAAGCCACTGTAACCTAACTGCTTCCCCTCGGGTAGTTATCACCCCATCACCTTTGTCCAGCCTGTAATATTGCACTTACAACACCACCCCTTTAGAGGGTTCCAAATTAACACTTACTTCAAGGCTTGATTCAGAGCCTACTGCAGTCAATTAAAGACTCGGATACACTTCAACAGACTTTAGATCTGATCCTTTGGGACCTTCTTTAGTTACAAACCACGTAAATGCTTTAATCAAGAGGTCATGCAGTAATGGATTAAAAATTACCCTGTAAATGTCTTGGCAAACTAGACCACATGGACACGTTTCTGACTGGATCTGTCTGCCGTCACACCAGTGAATGACATCCATGAATTTTGCCATTGTGTGGAGAGACAAGCAAATTAGCAATGATGTTAATTTACACCTCTCTCAGCTCCTAGAGATCTCTCCAAGCCCATCTGCCTCCTGCTGCCTCGCCTGGAAATCTCCCCACATTGGGATATACCTGCTTACTGCTGACAGCAAAAATGGGGTACAAAAATACCCAGAACAGCATGTAACATGGAAAGGGGGAGTGGTGAAGATGCAGGCCTATTGTGACACCTTTGAGTGCCAAACACTTGTCAACTCTGGTTTAGTTCCATTTCTGAGATCCACAAGAAGACAGCTGCTGCCTGCTGTGTTTTTTCCAAGCCTCACCCCAACTGCATCAGTGCTCAGCTAGAGCCATCAGATAACAAGGCAAAAGCAGCCACTGAAGAGTTTGCACAGGTTGGCTTTACTTCTGGCTCTGTCACCTTTTCTGTTGACTTGGTTGTAAATCCCTCCTGGATGCTTTTTAACGTGAGAGGCAGGGAGAAATCCCTTGGGTTAAAACAAAGCATCTCATTCAAGAGCAGTTGTTTGCCTTGGGAGGCAAACACTGACTTTTACAAACAGCAGACAACGTCCTGGGGATTTGGGGTGACTGCTGCAATGTTTTCTAGCTGGATAGTAAACAGCCAGGTAACAACTGACACAGTCTTGATGCAGGGTTTGAGGTTCCTCTCCTCCCTGGGGACCATAAGCCATGATCTTAGTAGAGAAACAAATGATTTATCATAGCAGGGGTGCCTCATTAAGATTTATTACAAAGACTTGTGACAGCCCAGCCCGGGAAAACTGTTTCCAGGAGTCATCCAATATACCAGAATTAACAAGACAGCCCCTCAGATGGAACTACACTTTCCAAATCCCTTTACACTGACCTGCAGCCCAGAAACACTATGACAGCCACGGCAGCTGCCCGACATTAACAGATATCTGTAACTTTTAACAAGAATCAGGCATTGAGCCATTCCAAGCCCCAGCTATAAAACTGATGAACTGAGAGGAATAATCGCAGAGAGAAAGGAAAAAACACAGCATCATGCCATAGCTATTTGAGTGTGATTTATGTCTCACTCCACCTTGCCTTATCATAGCTAAGCCGGTCAGGAGAAAACCATGACATACACAGTATAGAAATGGCTTTTGGTCCTGGGTGTGCAGCTCTGCTTCCCCATATGACTGCAACGGGGACTGTGGACAGTCCTGCCACACAAACCAAACACCTGCTCCCACCAAGAAAGCACAATAAACAACTGGTGGATGCACTGGTGGTACCTTCATGGCCACACATCCCTGCCTGTGCTTCTGAAGCCTCACTACAGCTTTGAAAAGTGTGTAATCCATTCCCTCGAAAGTATCACTGCCTTGGCCGCGCCGAGATCTTCATCAGCAGTCCTAAGCAGACTTCAACACACAGGCAAGCAGGGGAGAGAGAGCGAGCTGACAACCAGGTTGTTTTGCCAGATTTGAGAACCAGACTTTTCACTGTTTTGTTTCAAAGTGACAGTTTTGTTTGCTTGTCTAAAAGCCAGTCATGCTTTAAAGAAAAATGGTTGGATGTGCAAGTCAGAAATAACCCCCAAAAGAAGCAAACTATCAGGGTAAAACAGTTCATTTGTCCCAATATTATTTTGTTTTCCAGGAGATCATAAAAAAATTTAAAAAAACCCCAAACAAACAAACAAACAAAACACCGGCAACTTTTCTGTTTAGTGCAATCACTTTATTTCAGGATTCCCGAGATGGCCAGCCACAGCACATACATGTATTTCCTACACCTATCCCCTAACATGCTGGAGAAAGGCCCAATGTTTCTGCTACAGCATCACTTTGAAGCACTCTGAGCTGTCCTTGGGGCAGGTCACCAGATCTCTCCATTTCTGGAGAGCAGACCCAGGCCTCTGCATTGCCATTAGAGTAACTTTAAAAAGGAGCAAAGTCCAGAGCAGCTACTGCCTTCGATGGTGAAATAACTGGTTTTGTGGTGAGCTCAGTAACACAGGGGAAAGCTGCCCAGTGTGTGAAAAGATCCAGGACACCATTTTTCCATTTGTTTTTCCCATCGGTGTGTAATGTTGATCAGCTCACACAAGGCTGAATGAGAGTATCCCATCCAGGAAGATATTCAGGTTCAAGGTGAAGCATCCAACCTAGAATGAATTTCCCCCTTGCCTTGGTCAGCTGCTCCACTGGGTAATTACCATGTTGCTCCACAGTTGTCTTATTTTCAACCTTATTAGACATCTTTTTATATCAGAAACCTTCTTCTGGTGCAGGGAATTACCTACCATGATCACACTTCCTCCAAACTTTATTTTCATCAAGCTAGACTGAACTCTTTAAACCTGCCTCTCAGTCTAGACTTTGGCTCACCCCCTTACATCCTCCAGCATGTACCCAAGAAGAGAACAAAAGCCATAATGTTATGTTCAGGGCCATAAACTCTGTGCTTTGCCAATGAGCATTACCCACTGAAATTGCCCCAGATGCAAACACTGACCTGCTAGAAACTGGGTCTGTCAGAAGGAGGAAATGACAGGCTCCAGAGCTCCTCAAGGACTTTCATGAGCAGCCAGTTGCGAACATTTCCCAATGTCAATTATCCATCAGCTCACCGATATCTGGCAATCTCCACTCAGTCAGTGAACTTCAAAGTCTGTTCATTGCCATGGTACTGTGCAACGTCTGTGAGAATTGTGTGTGCTGTTTGAGGTGGTTTCACTCAAAATGGCACCTGTCCATGGGGAAGAAGACAATTCTCCAAACAAATGGCTCATTCTTTGGGCACTTTCATGGGAGAGGTCCAAGGAACGGTTTTCATCAACAAAAGTCTCTCTGGGTACCACTGACAGCCAGAGCGTCCAACCAAGGCATGCTGAGGTGAAAGTCCAAGGAATGCCATTCCTTCTTGGAGCCAATTTCTCTGCTGTCAAATCGCCATCCAAAATAAACATGTTAAAATCAATGCCCTTAAAAATGACAAGCTCTGAAAAAACACCCTCTGCAAACAGAGATGGTCAATCCAAAGCTGTTCAGGAGGCTGCCTCCAGCTGCCAGGCTGCCTGTCACAATATTCACCCACAGTTTTTCCCCAGTGAAGTATTTCCTCACCTTGCTGGCGCCAGCGGGCTGCTGCTCATTTGCACTCAGGCAGTGCTACAGAAGTGTGGAGCAGGCTGTGCCTCACTAGGTTTGTTCAGTCCAGAGAAAGGCAAATCCATCCATTGACTCTCCCAGTGACTCCGCAGAAAGCACATCCTGACATGGAGAGGGCTCGATGTTCCCCCATGGGCTGTGCTGGTGGTGTCCTGAACTAGGCTTTGCTGTCTTGGCAGCAGCTGCAATTATGGAGCCCAAGGAAGCAGATAAATAAGGAATTGAATCATTTTTGAATGAATTTAGGGTTTGTGATAACAAAGACAGGAAAGTACAGCAGCCAGTCTGTAAGGGGAACACTGTAGCTTCTCATGTAGTTTGACCAAGGCAACACAGCAGGAACCTGCTGAGTCAGCCCTGAGGCCATGCACAGCTGAAGCAGGGAGCAGCCAGTATCTGCAAAGCTCCAGTGTCAGCCCCAGGACCCCATCCAGCTCTGCCAAAACCCCTGCCACCCACCGGGACTGCAGCACTAATTCTGGCTTGAGCCCTCACTGAGCCACCAATAAGCCCCAGCACTAAGGGCTACCCTCAAGACATGGTCATACTGAGACCCCAACCTTACACCTCAGGTTTTCCTATAAACCATCCTCTCCACTGAAACCACGATCCTCCTAACCTACAGAAATCTTCTAGCCTAGTCCTGACCTTCACATTTGCAGACTGCAAACTACACAGAACCATGGATCAGATATGTGACAGGAGCAGCAGGATAATTACTGCTTGAAATGGAGAGACAGTCTGGCCATTAAAAGAAAGTGTTAAGGGAAATGGTGGATTATCCGCAACACAGTCTCATCAGAATAAGAATGAAAGAGAAGTTTGGCTAGAAATGAAGTTTGGTTAGAAATGAGGTTAATGGACAAAATTTTATAGTCTGCTATTCAGCAGGTCAGGCTAGATAAGGCTTTAGATGTTTCCAGAACTCATATATCCATATCTCTGAAGAAATAGATGAGGGAATCATAAGCAGTCTTTTCAAGGCTGCTCTACTCGTAAGTCCAATTATTGGGAAGTTGGGGAAAGTTTATAAAACAATAGCATTTTCTCCTGTGTTTGACATGGAGGGAAGTCAGTGCTGATTTCTATATACAACACCCAGCATCCCATTTCAGTGCTTCCCAGATCAGGTTACCAGCGCTGACCTTCCAGTCTTGTTCACACCCCTGCAAAGAACAGAACTGTCTATCAGGCGCAACTTCATGCCCAAGGAATGGGTTGTCCTCAGATGTCCTGGGCTGTCCTCAGAGGTCCCAGCATGACCGATGGAAATCTTGGCAGGGGAGAGGGTTTATGTTGGTGTGAGAAATTATCTGCTCCCTGAGCCAACAAATCCCCTGAGGCCCATGCTCTGGGCAGGCAGCAACAGCTTCATCTGCTCACCCTGCGCTTGCTCGCTCGCCAGCAGCAGCACAGCTTCTGCAGCAACAACCAGCAGCACATGATACAGACTTGTGAGGATTCAACATCTTCCCACGCCATCATCTGGGCACCCAAAGCTCCTGCTTCAGCAACATTTCTCTGATGCCCCTGAGGTAATTAGCAATAGCTCTCATCATGGTCCTCTCATGGAAGATGGTCTTATTAATTACATTCCACCAAGTCAGCTTTGCATGCTCAGAGATAATAAAACCATCGTTAGCCCTTCTTCCAAATTCAGCAGCAAACTCACTTTTTACAGACACACAAAGATCCTGCGATAAAAATTTTACACCTTGTGTTTAAATACTGTCCATTGTGCTGAGTGACTATCATAATTATCATTTCCATTATGACTACCTGAATCTCTGCATATCTCCTACAAGAATCAGTTCTCACACTCCTGAACTGCCTGCACCAGACCAAACACCATGGTATTTTAGTGTATCCAGCAGAAATATCAAAATGGATGTCATTAAGAGGGTGCAACAACCCTGCATAGACTTTAATGAACCACTGGTATTAAAAAATACCTGCAGCACCTTAAAAGCATCAAGAGCCCTTAACGGTATTACCATATTTCACAGCCTGACCTCTCCTGCCGCCACCCAAGGTCACTGGTACAACACTCACTCTGTGGAGGAACCTCCTCTGCTGGCTCATCAACTTCATCTAAATGAATGTGGTTGTTAATATCGACTCATCTACATATTGTTCGTGATGTTAATGCCTTTCATTTATGAACCCCTCCATTTCCCAACACCTCTGCTATGTAACGCAATTACATCTACAGCCCAAACACGCACGTGAGCCTGTTCAAGCACTTTATGATAAATGCCGCACTTCACATAGGGCATCCATGGGCCTGGGCTCGTCCCTCTGGCCTTAAATATAGGAAAGTACATAATTTAGAAGACTTATCCCTATTGTATTAGAGAAAGGCAGAATTACCTTCCAGAGGTGTTGCTTTTTCTTTGCTGATTTTTTAGGGAGTAAGTAGGATTGGGAATCATCCCATAGCAATTACTACCTGGTAAGAAAGAATCTATAACTTCTTTAAAGGAGAAAAAAAAGGGCATATTTGGGAAAAGAAAAAAATTATTTCTACTTAGCATTTAGAAGATGTTTTGAAAAGTTTAAAGATTTCCTTCCTAAGGACATTTGCTTCAAACGATCATCAACATTTAGTTTTTAAAGAGGGATTTAAATGGTTTCAGAGCATGCAGCTGAAGCAAAATGAATCAAGCTAAACATTTTGGGTATCCTATTTATTTTGCCGAATAATCTTCTTCTCAATGTGATCAGAAAGAAATTAAGAAACATTTTTTAGTTTCACAACCAAAAGTAAAAAAATCAATTATTCAGACTTCTAGTTCTGAGCTCTTCTGAAAAATCTACCTTTTTGATATGCTTGAGAGCATTCAAATATATTAAGAAATATAGCTTTGTGCGCCAAATTAAAGGGAGAATCACAATATTAGTTGCAAAATAAAGGCTTTAAAACAAATCTCCATAAAAGTCAGTGAAAACGTTTGACAGTTATTTATATTTCCAATAAAACACGATTTTTTTTCAATTAAAATGGAGATACAATCTTTCTTAAAAGTAATGAAAATGCGAATATTCAGTACTAGATAAATTAGGCGGGAAACCACATATACACAGAAAACAGGTTATGTTGCACTGAGTGAAAGAGGAAGGGAAAAGTGGAAAATTAAAGGCAAAAAGCAAATTGAACTCAAGTTCTTATTTCTTAGCAGCATCCTTTAAAAAAAAAAAACACTCTAAGTTTTCTCTCCAAACACTGAATCAACAAGGAAAAGGGCACTGGGATTTGACCTCTCTTTGATAACAGATTGGCAGTTTTTCCTTTGAAAGGAAAAACACTTTGTAAGAGGAAAGACAAATAATCCCAGCTAGATTAATAAATTTGTTAACAGAGAGGGCTGAAAAAGGAAGTACCACAAATCAGGACGGACCTTCTGTTTTTATTCTAGCACCTTTTTTTTTTTTTTTTTTTCCTTTTCTTTTTTTTATTTTTTTTTTTTTTATGGAGGAAAAGAAAAATGGCATACAATAATATTTGGAATACCACGGGGTGTTAGGGAAAATATAGCCTGCCTGGAGCTTCCAGGAGGAGCTCAGCCCCACTAGGCAGCTAAGGAATGAAATGCTGGAGAGTCAGAGACATGGTAGGGAGAAAACCTAGTCTCCTCCTCTCTCTTGTTTTCATTTGTCTCAGAGGTCACCAGTTTATTTAATTAACCAAGTGGTGTCTCCCAGGATTGCAATGCTGATCCCGTTCTTTGTTATCTCACAGGAGAAGAGTTTCATTGATATTTTATAGAATCACAGACTGGTTTGGGTTGGAAGGGGCCTGTGAAGCTCATCCAGTCCAACTCCCCTCCAGGGAGCAGGGCCATCTGCAACTAGAGCAGGTTGCTCAGAGCCCTGGCCAACCTCACCTGGAATGGTTCCAGGGATGGGGCATCAGCCACCTCTGTTAGGCAACCCAGGCCAGGGCCTCACCACCCTCAGCATAAAAAATATCTTCCTTCATTCCTGTTTAAATCTCCCTCTTTTGGTTTAAAAACATCACCCCCTGTCCTGTCACAACAGGCCCTGCTAAAAAGATTGTTCCCAGCTCTCTTATATACCCGCTCTTTTAACTCAAAACCATCACCCCTTTCTATGGTTCTGAAACCATGGTGTGTTGGTCCAAGTCTGGGGTTTCTGGCAGGGATGGGACCAAGTTAAAGTAGAGCAATGCTTCACCTGGGCTAGAGAAGCAAAAATATTAGGAAGGGAGATGTACAGATCAAAACTGGGCATCACTGTCAGATACGTTAGATATCCCTAACACAGGGGATATCTAATACTTACTTAGCTTACTGCAAGCTCTCCCTGGGGGAGCACATAACGGAGCCTCCAGGCACACACAATTTCTCCATGTGAACAGGGCAAGTTATCACTCTGTACCCTGCAAGTTCAACCCAGCAACAGAGGAATGAGGCAACAGTTAAAGCTTTCACTGAGTGTCTACAACTTTAAAAACTCCTAATGACATATGAGGAGCTGGACTGTCCTTCAGCAGCAGATTCACGCCTCAGAGAGGACTTTTGCCCCCAGCAAAGAAATACTCCTGAATCCAGAAGAGAAGCAAACCCTCCAAATTCAAGGAGAAAGATTCAGCTGCTAACCTGAAACAGTTACTCTCTCTGAAACAGGCACAAAACTCCAAGGAATAAAGTTACTCCCCGGTCCCAGAAGAGCTGATACTTGCCCTGAGCTGGAGGCTGGATCACCTTTTCTTTGACATGCCCCTTTTCCTCAGTCTTCTCATGTATTTCACACCCTTGCTCCTCTTGTGCTTTAAAAACAAAAATGTCCCTGAACAACCAAAACGCAGAAAAGAATTCTTGCTACAATTATTTTCATGATTACTGAGTAAATAATAATCCAGTAAAACAAGTGATACAAATCTCCTTTAACAACTCATTCGCCAGATTTCTGCCCTTGCCTTTCAGACTACAGCATCAGTGTTTCGTCTTCTACCCATCAATTGATACTTAAATAATGCATAAAACTGTCTTATTAAATGCATGTTGAATATTTATTTGGAAGCTCATCACAAGTTGAAAGATAACCTTCATTTTCAATTCCCTTTGGGATAATCAGCTAATTGGGTATCAGCAGAAGCTCAGCCTCTTCAGTCTGCTGCTAGTCAGCATTAGAGCCCCTTCTAACAATGCCTTCAACATGCACTGAGAGGCTCAGGCCCTCATGCTGCTTTGTCCAACCCGAGCTAATTTACAGAGAGGCCATAAAAGAGAAAATAAGAAAAATATTTGCAGTCACCCACCACTTCTTCAGTCTCATTTGTGCTTCTGTATTTAGGCCAAGCACAGGCAGAAAAGAGCCGAACACTTCCTTCCTTGAGCTAACTGCTTAAACTCAGTCCTGGCAGCTGTGGCTTTCACAGAAACTCAGGTCCTACACAAGACTTCTTGGCTGCAGTGGAGCAAGATCTCCAGCCTGCTTCATCCTAACACACTTTGCATTAAAGCATCTTGTGATAAAGTCAGTTCTCAGAATTACAAGGTCTGTGATATAGCCTGGACCATATCTGACTCCCATCAGCAGACTGTTGGTCTTTATCAGGCTGTTGTTAACAGAGTCAGTTAAGCAATCACATTGCAAAGGCAAAAACCAGCTCTACTTTCCATTGAAGAATCCCCTCTCCTCTCTCTCAGCTTAGAGGCCGCTCCAGACCCCTGGCTGGAAACAGCTCAACATTGGAAGACTGTTGGTAAATAATTTATTCTGTGCTGCTGACTATTTTTGGATTTATTTCTTTGTGAAGAAACACAACTGTATCAATGAATTGGGGAGAGAGAGATGCTTTATATCAGCCTAGTAAAAGAAACCACTAAGGACTGGTCGAATGAGGGGCCAGCCTAGACACACCTCATTTCAGAGTGCACTACATCAAAAGCCTGCTGACGGCACAGGAGCCACCAAATCCTTTCACAGATGGGCAGTTGCCAGGGTCTGACATGTTCTGCTGTACAAGACCTGACAAATCAGCACATGGAAAAAATTTACCCATGCCCAGAGCTTGTTGGGTCTTTGGCAGTTGCTGCAAATAGCTGCGCAGGGAGCAAACAGAAGCACTTGTGTGTAATACTCTCTTCTAGGCTTGTCAAATTCACTTTAAGAGGGAATTCAGTCAAACGGTGCTTGCACAGCAAACGCCTACTAATTTTCATACACTTGATTATTGCAAGCTAATGTTGTTTCCCTCCTCCTTCTCCCATGGCTGTTCATACTGAGGAGTGCTCCACTAGTAGACTACAAGGCATCCCACAGGATACAGGAATCATGCTGCTCTGCATGAACCGCTTCTACCTTGGTACTCAGGAAATATTTTCAATCACATCCCTTTTCTTCCTGAACACCTGCATCAGTTCCAGTTGGATAGTCCTTACCTGGGATCAGCAAGGAAATGTAGAAAGAGCTCCAGAACCTCCTAGTAAATATAGCCTCGAGTTTTCACCAGCTATGGGTTTCCTCCTGTGTAGAAATCAAATAGCACGTTCAAAAATCCCAGCAGGCGTTCCCCAGACTTACCGAGTTGTAAAGCACAGCACAGATTTTCTAAGAATCCAAAGTAAAGAGACAAACTAGTCTGTGATTTAAAACTGTTTGAAAACCAAGTCCTGTAAGAGAGATCTAATCTGTGGCATTTTTGTCCAAATTAAGTCTAATAATGACAAATGAGAGGCTTTATGCATTTCTGGAATGAGACCTAAGCAGTGCATGGAGAGCAGCCGAGGACTCAGCCTACCCTGAAATTAAACCTTGTGGCACAACGTGTGGAGGAGAAAAATCAACACACAAGGCAACGGACCACAGGAAAAAGGAGACATGATACAGAGAAAAACAGTTGCTTTCAGGGCTAATATCTGTTTGCTATTGGCAGGTACCTTTGGAAGCAAGGAACCACATGAATGGCTGATCTCACTGCAGGGAGCTGGGGCTCATGTGTTCACCTGGTGGGATCTACATTTAAGCAGGAAAGTCTGGCCCTGGTGAACAAGAAAAGATCCTTTCAGACCTCACCAGGTAACCCTTACTCCACTCTGCACATTTAATTTCCAGCAAAATTCCCCCCTCCCAAATCAAAAGGCAGTTTCTCTGCCAGTCCCCAGTGGCAAGCAGAGATGGGGCGGGCTCCCCAGGGATGATGCGAAGAGGATGCAATTGTCTGGCCACTGGGACCCCAACCAGTGCTACTCACATGAAGGCAGAGGAGCTGCCTCCCTCTGCACAGCAGCTCTTCCCCGCTCCGAGCCACAAGGACTGCAGGCATCATGCGAGATGGATAAACCATACCACAAAGCCAAAGGTCCCTACTTGCCTCTGCTTGGATGAATAAAGGCTCTCACTGGAACCTTAAATATTTTCACAATCAATCACCTATATATTAACATCCGACATGTGTGGGCAACAAACCAAGTGCAATTTTTTTCTGAGAAAGCTGACACTGCATCTGGCTGTCTCCCATGAAAAAGCGATGGAGAAACACATGCGTCTCCAAGGTGCATCCGATACCCAAGCCAAGTTCTGCCTTCATGTTAATCAGGTCTCTTCGCCACATCCACCACAAGGAAAGCACAGGTTCACTGGGCTTGTTGGGACTCGGACTGGAAATGTTGCACACAAAGAAGTCCTCAGTTTCCAGACGGTTTGCATTTACTGCATATTTGGAAAAAACAAAATGACTCTTTAATATGGAGAATAGTTAGTAAGATTGGAATTGGAGTGTGTCAAGGGGACTTGCCAAACTGAAATGCCTGGTAGATCTTTCTCCCGTGTTTTATACATGCATAGAGTGAAAAAAAAAAAAAGCAGCAACTGTTATTTTGTAGGATATTTAATTTCTCTAAGTTTTCAGGAAACTGGCTTTAGTCTTAATTCCCCCCTTCTTTTCTGTGGGTTGTTTTTTTTTTC
>VWZY01008191.1:101105-166475 GCA_013399075.1 Chloroceryle aenea
TTTTCTTTTTTTTTTTTTTTCCAAGTCTTCCTCAGCTTCCCTTTCATCTTGGAAATAAGAGGGAAAATGAGAAATGTAAAATTTACCCTTCCCCATACTGCAAGTTTTTTTCAAACTGCTCTGTCAATCCATAATCAGTCTTCTCTCCACGTAGGCCCCAAGTAGCCTTTGACATTTTTTAAAACTCAATGCCTGTAGTAAGGTTCCTAATTCCATACTTCCAGCACCCAAAGCATCAGCTGGTTTTAAGCAATGCTGAGCATGCAGCAACTCCCAATAAATTTCACACCCCTGCAGAAGTCCTGTTGTCAGGAGCTGTTTTCATCCTTTCATTTGCAGGTTGTCTTCATTACTTTCTTCCCTTGGGTCACAAAAAGGCTGCTTGTGACATCTCCCATTTACCAGGTGCAGCAGCGTAAACTCAGAGTAACTCCACTAAACTTAATGTGCTTAATGGAGATACTCTGGATTTGTGTGGCAGCAAATGAGATCAGAATTTGTCCCAGCCACGGGAGCCAGAAGGAGGTCAAACGCTTTACATACATTACCTCCTCTTCGGCATGCTAATGATGTGCAATTTTCAAACACTTTTCCCCAGACACTGCAGTTCCAGGAACAGCACTAAAAGCACTACAAGGATCCCAGGCAGACTTCACCACTGGAGCAAGAATACAACCAGCAAAGCTACAGCCTGACTGCTGCAAACCTTCTTTTTGTGAGTTGAGAGAGGAAAACATTTGCAGTGTCCAAAATATATCAACAAACACAGCCTTGCTGATGCCACTATCACAGAATGGTTCGGGTGGGAAGCAACCTTTCAAGCTTATCTAGTACAACCTCCCTGCACTGAGCAGGGACATCTGCAACTACAGCAGGTTACTCAGAGGCCCATCCTGCCTCACCTGGAATGGTTCCAGGGATGGTGCATTAACCACCACTCTGGGCTCTCTCACTTACTGACCACTGTAATGCCTTTCCCTGCTGCCAGAAAATCAGTGCTGACCATTCCAGCACTGCCAGGTCACCACTAAACCATGCCCCTCAGCACCACATCTCCACAGCTTTAAATCCCTCCAGGGATGGTGACTCCACCACTTCCATGAGCACCTTCTTCCACCAGCCAAGGACATGAGCATGGAGAGGTCTGTGATGGCACACTCACACAAGTGGGAGACACTCCGCTCCCTGGGTCATGTCATCCCAAGAACTAGGACATAGCCCCTCCCGCCGCCATAAATCCCAACTGCTGCTGTGGCTTCTGCTTTGTTTGAAGTGGACAAAAGCCTCGGCTGATTTTCGGTTCCGCCATGTCCTGCCATCTGTTCGTGGTTTTCCCGAGGTTACCTGTGCAGCTTGAGCGTTTGAACGTGGGCTGAAGCACATGTGGTTTTAAGCTGGATGTTAATTAGAAACATTTAGTGCGTCAAACCCATGATTAATGCACAGAGTTTCCATTGAAACGAACCAGAGTCCCGCAGATCTGCTCTTCTCCCCTACTGCAAAACTTTGAGGGGTGGGAGGGAAGAGCTTTTTTTAAAAAACAAGGTCAGAGGCTTGGCCAGTGCAAAGCAGCCTATTTATAATGGAGTCAATGAAGGGCATTTTCTCTGTCTTAAAACCTGGCCTGAAAACCATGGACTACATTAAAAACAATATGAAAAATGTCACAATACTAGTCTGCTTTGCTTTCTTATTAACAAAAAGCTGCAAGGCATGATTAAGGGTGCTCATCATTCCCATTGTAATTATAAGGTATTATTTGTAATACCATTTTAAATTTGCCTCTTAGTAATTTGCTGAAGAAAATCTAATTTCAGTTCACTTCATTATTATGTTTTTGGTGTCAGAATAATACAGAACTGTTTTATTTTGACCAGTGAAACAGACCCAGTTTTCACAGGGAAAAAAAGGATTGCAATGACTATAAAAAAAAAAAAAAGAGAGAAAGAAACAATTAAGTAATTTGGAATTCATCAGGTCCAACATTCACTTTATGTTTTGGTTCTTTTGAAAAAGCAAAGACCACTGAGTAGATGAAAGCTACCTCTCACCTCTGCTATTCTCAACTTCGAGGACTGCACCAAAATGTGCAAGAAGTTTCTTCAGGTCAGTTTTGGGCCAGCTTTGCTTTGACAGTGAATCGCTGAACTCCAGATCTCAGAGTTCCAAACCAAGTATGTTTTGAATTTTGCCATATATCTGGCTTAACATTCCTGATAAGGACTCCCAAGATACTACTGTCAGTGAACTATGGAGTGTTTCTCAGGAGCAGCATAAACATCCAATAGCACATCCTCTACCCTGGCTGTTCACCTCTTACCACTGAATGCTTGACAATACTCTGATAGGGTATCTGAAAAAAATAGTGGGTGACCATGAAATGGAAGGCAATCCTATCTACATTTACACAATGCAGTGACTTAAATTCTGGCCTATTCTAATAATAAATTTTCTTAATATGCTTTACAACTTATTATTTTGATTGCCTATGAATATTTGCTGTACACTATCAGGTTTTAAAGCTGCCGAGTGCTTCTCACCCTCCCTTGTTTACACAACTTTGCCAAACTTTAATGATTTGAGATGAGATTTTACAGGTGAACAATCTGCCTCCGGTAATATTTGCTCTTTAATTTATATCCAAAATGACCTGCCCCTTTCTGGGATGAGGATAGAAGCAAAAATAACATTCTTCAGCTAAGTTAAACAGTTCAAGTAACTTTTTTCCTTACAAATTCCTCACTGCCTTTCCCATTTTGGGGCAGGCATTTTATTGGGGTGTTCCTGTGGTTGTCCTTGAGAAAATGTGGGCAATTTACATGCTTTTGTAAAGTCAGAGTTTGCACAAGCTCAGAAAAACTTACATTTGCAGAAACCTCAACCCATCCAGGGCACGCTCCAGTCCGGAACACAGAAAGGAGCTGGCCTTTCCCCAGCTTCAGCTCCAGTGACCGCTAAAGACCAGAATAGGTCAGTGGGCTGGAGCAGGGTGGATGGAGTCTCCAGTTACGAATCATTCCATCTTAACTCACTGTCCCTCTGTAGAGAATAAAAAAATCTTTGTATCCTGCTGCCACAGGACTGCTGAGCAGGAAATGTTAGAGAGGTTTCTGTGAATATGTCTTACTCAGAATGGCAACGAGATCAGGTAAGAGCCAAGTCAATGCTTCACATCACTGGTTGGACACACAGAGGAGAAGTGCCCAGTCCTTACCAATAAACCCGTATCTAACTAATAAAGCTAAAGCCCAGGACATGATCTCTGTTGAACTGGAACAAGGACTCGCAGGGTGGGGCTTCCAGGCTCAGCAGCCAGAAGCACCCAGGCACAGCATGGCCAGGCACAGGTCTGCAAAGGTGATCCGTGATGTCCCCATTTGGAGGGACAGACCTGAACCATTTGGAGCAAGGATCAACAGCTTCAAGCCAGGCAAGGCCAAGCACTTCCCAAAAGTCAGGCCCGCTGACTGTACCGTGAGTTTGGCACTAAAAAAGTCAGAGCGCCTGGCTCAGAAAAATCCAGTACAGCACAGCCAAAAAGAACAGACTGACCCATTAAATCTTCTACAAACAGCACTGCAAGAGCCTTTATGTTCTCTGAACCTTCAGCAACCTTGAGCAAGCATTCAATTCAGGCTGGTTTCTAGAAGCTGGCAAAATTGCAGGGCCTCTTTTCTGCTTTCAGTTGGCTTGTTTCCTCCAGCCGAGAACACACACGCACTTTAAAGGACTTCTCATGGTATCTGAGACTATGGTCACTAAAAATAAAGCAGGCAACAGGAGCTAACAGGCTGCAAAGGCAAGCTGCTTCTAGGCTGCAAGTGAAGGTACTCAAGTGTTTTTCCTTTCTTCCTCTGTCTTCCTTCTGCTTTTTCTTTCCCCAGTTCCCTCTTTTCTTAACCCAAATCCCTTAATCTCAGTGCTGATAATTGTAATCACTCTAATATGTAGCCATCTGAGCAGCTCAGAAATGTCCACACCAGACCAGTCCATCTTGTGGTGAGGAAGAATAAATATGAAAAGCACATGGACTACTCCAGAATTTTAATTTAAAACAAATATGAAATCAAGTGAGGATTAATCACATTTCCACGGAAGGCTGGCTTTTGTTGGGGGTTTCTGAATTCATGTTGCTCTTTAATCAAAGGACGAAAATGATGATGGGGGGCGGCAGTTGGAAGAGCTGATGAAGATGGGCTGGATTTTCTCCAGAATCTACTGTTTTGACCTACGACCAGAATTGTGGTTAACGTATCAGAGAGATGAGCCCCTCCTCTGGCTGCTGTTTTTTGGCAAAATATCCAAGGAATGTCGGGTGTCTGCACAGAAATACACTGCCTGGCAAGTGCCTTTCCCAGGGAGGGATGGCACATGAAGAGGCAGGCTGACCATGTGGCTGGGCAGTGAGAGCAGTGGCTTTGGTGTGTGAGCTGCTTTTCCAGTGCAGAAAAAAAATATTTAACAAGCAGCAGAGTGGCAGTGGGTCCTGGGAAGAGCTGATGAGCTCCTTCATGCTTGCAGTGGGTCAAAAGTTTGAAGTCTTCAAGGGGCAAGTTGGAAGGAGAGTTAGAAATAAGTGATTGCAATCCGCATTTGTACTGTTCTACCCCACAGGTTGTTGACTTTCCAATCATGTACCCAATTAGAGATTGTAAGTTTTAATTAACTTCCTGAACAGTTTTTGAAGGACCACAAATTTCTCTAACAAGACAACACACTTCTTATCCAGGCCAGGATGCTTTCAACATTGCAGATGTTCAGAATTGACTCCCTATGCCTGTCTCCACAGTGGTGGCTCTTATGCAGAATGGGTGAGAGGTTTGACCAGAAATGTCAGACCTGCAAGTGAATCTGGTCCATGAAATAGCAGATTTTCCTTCAGGTGAGTGTATCAAGTGAGGATAGCAGGCATCAGTGATACCTCCCAGTAGCCCAGACCAGGAGTGACTGTCATATACGAGAGCATATAGAGAGACTCCTCTGGCAGGTGCTTCTCTGTACATCTACTGCCAGCAGCAGTGGGGGCACCAAGCCCTGAGCTACAGCCTACAAGAAGCAGGCCTGAACACACAAAAATGCCCTCATATGAAAATCCAAAGCATAAGAAAATCTCTAACTTGGGATGAGAATGGGGTGACCCACTCCGAGTACAAGGTGACCTGTTTTTTCCCTATTTCTGACAGTTCTGATTCTCTGAGTTCCCATGCAGCTGCACTGTGAAATCCATTTGAAACATCAGAGAGAGACTGCATCAAACTCAAATAAATTCTTTTACCCGCCCAGCCCCCTTATAGGCCAACAAAAGGCTCCCCCCCCCACTACATTCGTTTCACTGCCCTTTGGCTTGGCAGCTCAAGTATTTAATGGAAATCAAGCGTGCATTTGATTCCCTTGAAAATCTAAATTGAGATGCTTGAGTTTACTTTATTTTATTTTCTTAAGCCCAAATCGAAAAATAGGCTTATACATATAACTTAAAAAATAATAACCTGCCATTTCAATCCTTTTCGGGCAATTAGCTCAGTGCCTAGCTCTGTGCTAATGTGATCACATTCCTTTGTTTGTTCCTATTTATACTGCTCTTTAAAGTTCATTAAAATCACTGCTGCTATCTCACACAGAACAACTGTTCAAAACATCAGTGTCACGCAGTCGGGGAATTTATGCTTTGAAGTTCCCTCCTTTATTCATTTCTATCAGGCATTTTTTCTCTTTTTTTTCTTTCTTTTTTTTTCTTTCTTTTTTTTTTTTTTCCTTAATGACTAAAACAGTTTTATGCACTTCACAGTTATTCCAAAATCTGTTCCTCCTGACACAGAGCTGATACATCATCCCTCACTCATAACCCTTTTTCTCATTTCCATCATTTCTCTACTCGCTTGCTTTGGCTCTCTGCTAAGTCCATCACAGCTTTGTTTTTATATCCTCGTTGCTGTGTTTTATAGCCCAGTAAACCCTAGAAAGCTGCTTCCCCTACGAAACACACATGCCAGCTCTTTGATGTTTGTGTCTGTGTGGCAGCTTGCTGGAACGTCAGCACCCGCACAGTGACAAAGCCCTGTGAACCCACCGGCTGCTGGAATCACCACCCTGCCAGACACGGGGCTGTGGACAGCAGAGCACAGGCAGACAGTGACAGGGAACAGGTGAATGCTTCCCTCTCCAACCCCCATCGAGATCAATGGCCTTTATGCCCCAGTCCCCCACACCACACTGAATTACTGATGCTTTTCCAGTATTATAGAATCACAGAATGGTTTGGTTGGAAGGGACGTTTAAAGGTCATCTAGTTCAATCTCCTGCAGTAAGCAACGACATCTGAAACTAGAGCAGGTTGCTCAGAGCCCCAGCCAACCTCACCTGGAATGGTTCTAGGGATGGCACCTCTCTGGGCAACCTGGAGCAGGGTCTCACCACTCACAGCATAAAACATTTCTTCCTTCTTTCTAGTCTGAATCTCCCCTCTTTTTGTTTAAAATCATCACCCCTTGTCCTGTCACAACAGACTGAACTAAAAACTCTGTCCCCATCTGACAGGCCTCTTTAAGCACGGAAAGGCCACAAGGTGTCCCTGAAGCCTTCTCTTCTCCAGGCTGAACACCCCCAACTCTCTCAGCCTGGCCTCCCAGCAGAGGGGTTCCAGCCCTCCCATCATTGCTGTGGCTCCTCTGGCCCTGCTCCAACAGGTCCCTGTCTCTCCTGTGCTGAGGTCTCCAGAGCTGGACTCAGCACTGCAGCAGGAGGGCTGTCACCAGAGTAGAGCAGTGGGGCAGAATCCCCTCCCTCAGCCTGCTGCCCACACTGTTTTTTGATGTGGATTGATCCTGGAAGTGTCCATCAATAAAGACCAGATCACTGACTATCACCTGTTTTAACTAGATACCTGCTCTCTTCTGCTGGTCTTCATCAGACTTTGGATTAGACACGGAGGCTTATAAAGACCAGATTACCTGTATGATTACTCAGAAACACATTTGTAAATCATTTTAGTAACAGAGACTCAAATTCCATTTGGAATGAAACAGTTTAAAATCCTGCTCAAGCCAAATACAGGTTATATCACTGTATAATTTTGTACCTATGCCCTTTAGAAAGTGATATTTCCCTCCTACCCAGGAGAACTGGAGAAACTCATATGCTGAGAATGAGCAGAAGACCTATGTCAGGAGCCAGAATTGTTTTTCAGGCTGCAGTAATTAGTGAGTGCTGTAGACCATCACTTAATATGATGCAAAGAGTGCTGCCAAATCTCAGGATTATATCTGGAGCTTTACTCTCAAGTCCCCTGTGTCTGGAAACATGTGATTTTAAGAAAATCTCAGCTTCAATTTTTTTAAATGCTCTTCTAAATGTTATAGCTGCAGAGGGAAAAATTGAAAATATGAATAGCAAAGGCTATCAAGAGCAGAACAAAGAGTTTGGTATTAATGGGGATTTTTTTTAACTCTTTCTTCTAAGCTTTCTTGAGTTGAGGGCCTGATGCATGGTATTTTGGCCACCAGCAGTTGGTGGTGCTCAATACGTCATAGTAAATAGTAAATGGGTGCTCTGAGCCATCCCTTAGTAGTTTTAAACACCGTTCTGGCTCCTAGACATGAACGGTCAGACGATAGCTGGGACATGTTATCTCCAGCATGTTAGCAGCTTGCACAGAGGAGATACCACTACATCTTCTGGGACTTTTGAGAGAGGAAAAGACTTTTTTTCCCTGCTAAAACATGAGTAGTACTATCTGTGAGATAATCTCATTTGGCTTAGCCAAATGCAGCAGCGTTAAATAATTCCTAGTTCCCAGTTTCAGTCCACAGCTCTTTTGGCTCATCTGCCACAAATCAAATGAGAATTTGAAGGGCAAACCTGCCTTTGTGGAGAGCCAGGAAACCCTGCCTGGCGCCTGCATGGGTAGATGCATAACAGTGATGCCACGCTCAGTTCTCCCTACGGATCGCCTGCATCCTGCTCTTCTGATGAGAGCTCGAGAGCAGCACAGAAATCTAATTTCTCAGCATCAGATTTACAGCTAAAGTGGACCTATCTGACAAGGGAAGGCATTGTGCTTATTCAAGCTGATCAAGAACCTGAGAGTAATTTGTATGGAAAAAAGCTCTGCTATAATAGGCAGACATTGAAAGTGAACTCGCAAATTGCTTAGGTCTTCAGATGAAGAAAACACAACAAGGATCTGATGTTCAGCTGCTTCCTCTTTCTTCTTTCACCAAATCTGCCCTGGTCTCAACAGAGGTGTGGTGTCTAAACACCCCAACTCACGCACAAGGCTCTGCCCAGACCTCTGTGTCCCTCATTTTCACACAAAATGGGAAGATGACAACAACCATTCGTGGTTTGATCTATCTTGCACACCCTCCAGGGAACAGCAAGCATCTCAAACACAATGCCCAGTACAAACTCTATTCCACCACTACAACACACCACTGCAGCAAGAAGGCAGCAGGTAATGAACCACATCTCCAGGAGCCCATGTGGACCAGCACAGTTGGCAGCACCCACCTCACCAGCATCGGAGGCCAAGGGCACTCAGAAAACCCTATGGCAGATGGTGTGCTAAGCTCAGGGCTTGTCCCCAACACAGCACACCAGGGGTTAACATCAGAGCGTAGTAAATGCACTGTCTACTTAGTCCAGTTTTTACAAAGCTAATTTGTCTGCCTTTTTGAGATATTCTCCACCAGGGTCTTGAACATGAGGCTGAAGCAGGGGGGTGGATGGAGACCGTGAGCAGGGTTTTATGGGGCAACACGAAGGGTCTGGAGAGAAATTCCAGGTTGAAATGCCTAAACCAGGCTTGACCTGCAATTGGATGGAAAGGTTTCTGCTCTGGTTATTGTTATCTCGGGTTTGGGTCCTAAATGTTTACCTCTCTGGTTAGAAGCCCAAGGTTCAGGCTCCCCAGCGGTGCAGGTGCTGATGGACAGAATTTCCAGACAGCTCTGGAATCCTGGCTGCAGTGCAGCCCTCCTCCGATTTACTGAGATGTGCAATGGGCAGGGACAGATTCAATCCCTCTCCCTGCTCACACCGTCACCCCTTCCTAGGTTCTATTAATGCTCTGTTGGGCCCAGAGGTGCCTCCTCCAAAAATGCAGACGAAACCCAAGAGCACTGCCATCAGGGGTCTCCAGCTGCAAAAGCTGATCCCAGTTCCCTGCCTCCTCCTATGCACCACTCACCTGTGCAGGGTGAGGCCTGTTCTGTGCCACCTTCATGCTAATCTTGGTGGTGCTCAGAAACTGCAATGCAAGATGTCCCTTGGTGGACATTCACAGGTTCTCTCATGGCCTTCAAACTCTTCTGAAGGACTCCCTTGGCAACACTGCTCTCATACAAGCCCATACTCCAGGTCACCAGAGGGTTGCACCCAGTAGCAACACTACAAACCAGTATTTTGGGGCTGCCCTATCACACAGGTTAGACCCAAGCAGGCCACCAGCTCAGAAGCCTTTATTGAGGAGCCTGCACATGAGCTGTGCAATGAGAAACAAGTAACCAGAGCTAACACTGCAAGAATATCTCTGAGAATAATCATGAACTGAGCTCCTACCATGTTGTTTATAAAACCAAAGCAGGCAGCAATCCAGATAGAGCCACATGGGAACAGCACAGGAATGAGTGCACGAGGCCCCTCACGTGCACAGACAGGACATAAAATAGAAATATGGAATTTATTCCACTCTATGCTGGGCTAAACTGGAGCTTCTCCTCCCTCTGCTTGGTGGATTAGCAGCCACTAACAATGCCTCTGACAGCAACTCTCCATTTTATTTCTAGAACTTGTATTCTGTTTGTAATTTCTCATATCTGTTAATCTCTCCTGGACATCCTCAGCTGCTCCAGAGAAAGGGTCAGGTTGAGCCACGTGTCACAAGGCTCATCAAGTCTTTCCCCAACTTGCTGCCTGCCAGTTGTCCCTGCTGCTGCTCATGGGGGCAATGTATGGACAGTGGATAGGGTGTGGATGCTCAGCTCCAGTGCTTCTTTCTGTGGGAAGGGAAATTGGCGAGAATTTTAGGAACATGTTGAATGCAAGCTCAGATGGTAAGTGTGCATCCAGAGGACTCGTGTGTGGCTACAGCCCTGCCTCAGGCATTTCCAAAGGCCCCAACTGCTCATCTTTGCAGCTTGAAAGACCTTTCAAAGTCACTTTTGCAATTTCATGACTGCTTCCAGAGTCCATAAACTCCTTCTCCCCAGCACAAAACTCCAGTGACCCTTTTGAACAACAAAACCAGCGAGGTAGCACTCGGAAACAACCCTACAAAAACTAACAAGCACTCCAGCAACCACAGGCCACTTTCTGGGAAGAAGGCAGGATAAGAATACAAGGAAAAGGATCCTGCAAAGAGACTCCTGTTTCCAGAACGGAAACATTCCTACGCACATACATAAACCCTGTGGCCACGACTTTTTGGTCATGCTGATAACAATTTTCTCTGCTCCTCAGTGCTCTCTTTCAGTAGACACAGTAGACTCTTCCACACAAACCTCCTCCCACTTCATACTTCAGGCTGCTCCTCAGGCACAGACCCGAAGTGACAGAAGTGATGAAGGTGCATGGCTGTGGGGTTTCTGACAGTAGAAACCTGCGCTCTGACGCAGAGTGTGGATCTGGACATTTTATGGCAGTCTGGAGTATAAGAGCCTCCAAATGGTACTCATAAAAAGAATATGAAGAACTGCTTTTCAACATGATTCTCCTATTCCACCCCACCTCCCCTTTCCTTTTTTACACTCCAAAGGGTGAACGACTTTGGCTCTGGTGGAAAAACAGAGAAAATGACACCAGGAATTATTTACTTACGGCTGCCCTTTTTTCATTGCATTTTTTTCCTCCCTTCAGGACTTGGCCCTGGCTGGTTTCCCAAGAAAGAACTGAGAGAACCAACGGTTCATCCATCTCTGTTTAAATTACTTCTGTACTGCACTGAATAATTGTGCCTCCATTTTACTCCAGGGCTAAAGGTGACTGACTTAAAGGTGATTATCTTTTGTTAATAGCCTGCATTACTGAGCAAGATCTCGGAATTACCTTTGTAATCCTTCCCCACACTTTAATGTTGCTATTATTATTAATATAGCTCTTTAAAACATACTTTTCTCCTGTCATGTGGAGGCAGTGACTGCTGCTTCTCAGGGAGATGGTGAAAAGGCCACCTGATATTATCAAGTCGGAAGAATCCAGCGTGCTGCATCACCTTTTTTCCTTAAGGGCAGTGGGGGTTTGAGTCCAGCCATGAACAAGAAGCATTTGATCAGATCGATACAGGATGGCAGCAGCCAGGCTTCCACAGTCAATACGGACAGCACAGATTTCAGAGCATATTCAATCATTCTGTAGGATTTGTACAATATGTTTTATGGTTTAAATAAACTTATTTCCACCTTTTTTTTCCCCATTTTCCCAATTCAAGAACTGGGAATCAATGGGCATTTTCACCAGTAGCCTTTCTTTCCCCAGCTCTGGATGGGGACACTATCCCAAATCCATGGACGCGAGTCCAACTTCAGATGTGGCATCGGTGACTTCAGATTCCTTTCTCTTTCTCAGAATTGAGAGGAGCTCATCAATGCTGCTTCAGAAAGGTCTTTAACCAAGCCAGCTCACATAGCGCTCCTGAAACACCCCATCAGGAAATCCCAGCACACCATAAATAATTGGTATTAGGCTTATATTTTTCATGACCCAGACTTTCTGCAGTTTCTGCTCTAATAAATCATGTTTGTCAAGCTTTCCCTGCATTGTCTGCTGAACACTGAGCACAAGCATTGTTTGATGGGTGTTTGATGAGCACTCAAAGGACAGGCTTTGGAAGGACTCTGCAACTAGCACCACTGCTACAGCTTAAGTACACGGGATTTCACACATACTTGCACACTGTGTGTTACTTCCAACATCTTCCATCTGTTCTGTCTTCTCTTCCTTCTCTGTTTATCGCAGAATAGAATCATTGAATCATTTTGGTTGGAAGAGACCATTAAGATCATCAAGTCCAACCCAACAATGGCAGGGCACCACTAAGCCATGTCCCTCAGCACCACATCTGCACAGCTTTGAACCTCCTTCAGGGATGGAGACTCCACCACTGCCCTGGGCGGCCTGGGCCAGGTCTTGACAACCCCTGTGAGGAATACATTTTCCCTAATGTCCAACCTAAATGTCCCCTGGCGTAATCTGAGACCATTTCATCCTGTCCTGTCACTTATTCCTTGGCAGAAGAGACTGACCCCACCTGGCTCCAACCTCCTGTCAGATATTTATATTATAGCTTGCTGCCTCCTGTAGAGAGCAGAGTAGATGAAGGCTTACAGAGAAGCATATCATTTGGTTCAAGCCCAGCTTGCATTTTCTGTCATACTCAGTTTTGCACTCACGTATGTAATGTGCAAATTCACCAGTTCATTGCAGGCAAAAGGTAAATGTCTTGCTATTAAAGATAAAATGTAAAATGTTATGAACTTTTAATGCTACCTTATTATTATTAAACAGTTGAACATTCAGAGGTGGAGAGAAGAAACACTTTTCCCATACTGAACTTTAAGCTGTGAAGTGCATAAATAAACGATTAATTTATTTCACGTAAAATGTAGACTAAAATGACGTTATTAAACTCAAAACAGTGGGCACTTAAAGATAAGGAAATAGCCACATCACCCCATCAATTAATCCCACACTGTTCTTCCTGTAGGCACCTGGAAATTCAGTTTCACTCCCTGCTCTGACTTGGATCTGGTTTCAAAGCTAAACTCATGTGCAAGAACTACAAGAGGCCAGATCCAGGAAGCAAATGTCCCACACGGGTGTCCAGCCTGGTTCTGCTACCCCCGCATCAGCCCTTCTTTCAACGCACAAGATGCCAGCTGGAGTTTCTGCCACAAAAAGGCCCTATAGGCAACATCTCTAAAGGAAAAGGAGCTGAGTGCAGGAGGGAAAAACCCTCTGCCTGCAGAGACCAAATCCAGCAGCACTTTTTGACACAAAATCATGGGATTTCTGGAGAGCCACACATGTCCCCAGGCTCTGCAGGGAAGGGAAAGCCACACTTCACACTGGAAGCACCTTCCCATGCCTGACGAGTTCTGCAGTTATTTAACAACTCATCGTCTGTCATTACCCACAGCTTTACACATAACCAGAGCTTCCTAACTGGCTGCGCACGTTGAGGCTGCGGCCGCCAGCAAATAAATGCCCATGGCTGATGGCCTTATTTCCATGTAGAAATTCCACCCTGGGACCAAATACAAAATATTTAAAGTTAATCATTGCACTTGTCAGATAATTAAATCCACTCAGCTTTTGGCTTCTCATCTTGTCATGCCTGTTTAGATTAAAATCATGGGAGCTTGTCCTGCCCATAACACCTTATCATTCAGCAGAGGCCAGGAGCAAGTGGATCCAGTGCTTGTATATATCTCAGGCCTGAAAATAACCTTTCAAAAAGCTTCCACTGCAAAACTTGCATTTTTGAGGCTGCAGTCACTATCCAGAATGGCTGTTTAGCTCACCCCAAAATAGCAAGCTTGGTGACAGAGCCAGTAACACAAAGCCCCATTTCTCATATTGGTTTTCAAGTAGAGTTAAGCAAGTCAAGGGAAATGGTCTGGTGAGGGAAGAAAAAGATGCAAGGAAAAAAAAAAAAGTAGAAATACCTGTTTGAGCAAACAGCACTTGGCTTCTGAGTATAAAAAGCTTACGAGTCAGAATAGACTTTCCCCAAAGCAGAAATTTTCCAGTGTTCCCATAAAAAAGAAAGCCATTAAAAAGGATTTTCTATTCCAAAACACACATTATCAACTGAAAAGCTTTCAAATGTAAATAGTTCTGTTCAGCCATGATGTTCTGGCTTTGGGTTACCGATAAAGCATGAATGCTTTTAGGAAACAGCAGGTACATTCCACAGAAATTTGTATTTAATTAAAATACTTTTTTTTTTTTTTTCCTTATGCACAGAAATATTTTGGCAGGAAAGTTACAACAGGCTTAGCTACAGTTCGGACTTTTGAACGTGGCCAAGACTGATTTAGCATCACCTCTAATTGACATCTGTCTTTTGGCTTTGACAGGACCTTGCCCTGCACTAGAGCTGAGACAAGGGAGGGAGTGGTGTTGATGCACAAAAATCCAAGCAGTTCCAAGTTTGATGCCCAGATATATTATTAATAACAGGAAATCTTCAAGAAGCTCACTAATTTAGTTAAGCACCTACATTTTGATAACATGTTTAAAGCTGCAAGATCTGGGAAGTAAGACTGAAAATCCCCCAAAGCAAGGCCCTCAAGAAATATTCTGTATGTCTTTCCCTGAAGAGTGTAGAAAACCCACAAGAATAACCTTTCCTCAAGGTATTTTGAAAACTCAGCTTCTAGTTGGAGAAGGACGGAGGCAAGAGGAAATGAAAATCATCTGGGGAAAGGCTGCTTAAGATCTTGTGGAAGTCTCTGTCTGGACTGGGATAAAGGATGGAGATGAGGGCAGCTTCAGGGAGTAAAAGAGATTAGAAGCAAAGAAGCTGTTTGCATTTCAGCAGGAAAGTTCAGCAACTGCAATCTGGAATTTCAAAATGGCTAAGAAAGGTAAAATTAGACCAGACATTGTCCCACCAGCAGCTGTGATGGTCTGAACTAGAAAAAGGTCTTATAGTACCTGAATTTAGAGGTGGATGAAGAATGAGACCTGGCTCCATAGTCTTAACCCTCATCACCATGAGCATGTTTTTGTCCACCTGCTTTCAAACTGAACAACCGAGCAAAACTCACTCTCGTGTGAAAAAGGAAATCTGAGTCTTCCCCTTTCAGAAAAACCTCTCAGATGACTACCTGTCTGCAGATTATGTGCAAAGGAGGCCCAATGTACCTCATCACCCCCGTCCTGGCACCAGAAAGCTGTTAGACCAATTTTCACATGGTGGTACTGAGGGCTTCTGACAGCTCCTCTCTGTGGCACTGATGGGTACCAAAGGCAACCCCCAAGCTTCTAGGGCCTCCTGCTTAGCTTCCCAGCAGCCTCTTGACTGAAGATAACACAGCTATGGGCCAAACATGCAGCAAATGTTTTGAGTTACAGATTTGAGCTGTGGCAAAAGTGTCTGTAGAGGCACTACCTGGGGAGGAAAGAATCTGGAAGGTGAGTTTCCTACCTCAGCTCCTTCCACCTGGCAAAAGGCTGCAGGATGCTGGCAAGGACCACATGTCACCAGGAACAGCTGTGGCTTTGTATGGCTCACCATGTTTTTCTCCACAGTGAACTGTGAACTCACACGAGGAACGTCACTGACTTCACCGCAGTCGCTTGCTCATGGGCAGTCAATGGCAAGAACAGCTCTAGATCTGGTTGTCTACTTCAAAATACACATCTCTACTGCAAGAAGGACAGAGGACCAGCACCGTTACTCATGTCTCCCAATGATGTTGGTTCAGAGAGGCTCATGACCATCAGCTTCCATGGAATGACAGCAGTTTATGTTGGGGCAGATATAACTTCGCTCCCACACAAGACAGAGTAGAAAAATATTAAAGCCTTGTTCATAAATCAATGTCAGCCTGTGACGAGGGCTGTCCAAGATCCAATGAGATTAATTGCTCAAGTCCTGATTCACTCTCCACTCCCTGCCTGCTCCAGAAACTGGAGGATCTGGAAACCATAATCCAACAAACGTGGCTTTTCTTTTTCTTTAACCTGATGGGATTTCAGACAGATCAGCTGCAAAAACACTTCAAACCCATTACACAATCTTTCAGAAAATCAGGAAAGGGCTGCAGGGCTCCCCGGGCAAACAAGTGCCTAATTATGCAGGAAAAGAAGTCACGCAGGGCTATCACCAACTGACTGTTACATGGCAGATGCCCCTCACAGCTCACTCCTGCTGCTTAATTTTATATTTTTCTCTGCCTAGTCACTAAAATACAGCAGCATGTAAAAAACCTCACTGCTTTGGAGCAGTGCTGAGAAAGGCTCTCTTTGGTGGAGCAGGAACTCACACTGACAACAGAGAAAATACTGAAGAAAGCATCAAGAGCACAATCACCCCACTACTATTATTATCTGGCTTTAAACTACTTAAAATGCATCTTAACATTCTAAAATCACATCCAGTTGTTGCAGTAAGAAGGGAAGGGCTGTGATTTCCCTTGGGCATAACACCACAGCTCTTTTCACTGCTGTCCAGAAGACAAGGTATCCTGCACTGAACAGCATCTATAACTGTCTTAAAACAACCAGTAAGAGCCTATTAAATGGATGTAGCTCAAACACATCTCAGTGAATGAGAGACAATCTGTACTGGTTTGGTCTGCACCCAGGTGTATGCACACAGCTTTAGGTAGAACTTAAAGTAAGGATTTAAACAGAGTTTTGTCAGGAAAACGCGTGCGAGTGCTATTACAGCATACCAACCTGCACAGAGTGCCATGGTCATGCCTCGGCACAAAACCCGTCAGCTCCCAGCCCAGAGCTGCCTTGCACCAGCTGAGCTTGAATCCCAAGTGTGACACATTCTGGCCTGGCTGCAGACACTCCAGAGCACTTAAGGAGCATTTAAGGAGGTAAACTCCTGTGAACTTCAGGGACAGATGATGTCTGTCTGCTACCTGCATGTACAGCATGAAGGACAAAAGGCCTCTCTCCTGCTTGGAAACACTGCAGAGGTGATGCCACAGCAGAATTTATTACCAGAGTTGCTCAAGATTTCCCGTTCTCAGCTGGTGCTATTTCTCCTAAGCTTTCAGCCTCTCCCCAGACCAGAGGTGGCATCAGGGCAGTGTGGTTCAGACCTTTCCTTGCTATTGATGTCTTCAACCAATGTGAACACAGAAAGTCTCCTCCTTCCACCTCCATGCTTACCAGAGCCCCCGCCAGCCTCACAGTCTGCAACCTGAGCCCTTTCTGCAGGTCATCAGCTCAGCCTTGACTGTTCTCAGTAGGAACCACGCAGGCTCCATTAATCATCTTTTCTCCAAGTCTCCAGCTTTCCGCTCCAGCTCCTGCCCAGTGCTTGAGCATCTTGTCCTGTCCTCCACACCATGCCTGGTCACCTCGCACTCACAGCCTGACTGCTCCACACCATGCACATCTGACACCAGTTATTAAGCAACACCATTTTCTCAGCCATAGCATGCTGATCTGCACCCTATCTCTTTTCCGATTCAGATATCATCCTAGGAACAATCCAGATGAGATCATATAGAGAGGAAATGACATTTTTTGCCTTCACTGAGGTCCAAATGGCAGCACTGTACAATGAAGTGCCACAGACGTTTGATTCTGGTTGTATTTTTAGCCATAGGACAAGAGGAAACAGCCTCAAGTTGCAGCGGGGAGGTTTGTGTTGGACATTAGGGAAAATGTCTTCCCTGAAAGAGTTGTCAAGGGCTGGCCCAGGCCACCCAGGGCAGTGGTGGAGTCCCCATCCCTGGAGGGGTTTCAAAGCCATGGAGCTTTGATGCTGAGGGACATGGTTTAGTGGTGGACTTGGCAGTGCTGGGTTAACAGTTGGACTTGATTATCTTAAGTGTCAATTCCAACCCAAATGATTCTATGATTACCTCCCTTCCCAAACCAAAAAAATAAGAGGGGGTTTTCTCAGACACTTTTGTTATACAATGTCTGCCAGAGTGCAACTAGAAACACCTTCTCATGAAATCAAAGATTTGAAAAGCCCAGGTACAGACCAGGATGATTGGTATGACCCTCGTGTCAGCTTCATTGCCATCACCCACTGTCCTGGCAAACAGAGGAGACAGCAACGATTTCTCTCCATTCAGAAGTGAGACTTCAGCTCCTCCAATACCCCAGGTTTTTGAACAGTGCTTCACAGCTCCCCTGCATTTTCCACAGACACAAATAACTGTGGCAGGCAGACAAAACACCTAAGCCAAAAGAAAATGTGATCCTCTCTGGGGAAAATCTCAACTTTTCAGTCAGAAAGAGCAAACTGTGTCCCAGAGTGCTTTGAACTTAATGAGGCATGTTATTCTTAGCTTTTATAGATGAAAATGTCATTAAAAGCAAACATATTTCTGGGAAAAAAAAGGAAAAAGATAAATTCCCCGCAGTTTGGACTCTTGAAGGCCACCTCTACTTTCAACAGAAGATGACGGGTTATGATAATCATAAACTCTTTTAGGTTGGAAAAGACCTTTAAGATCATCAAGTCCAACTGTTAACCCAGCACTGTCAAGTCCACCACTAAACCAGGTCCCTATGACAGGTCCCTAAAGACAACCACAACCTTCCTTTCCACACAGGGCACTGCAGACTTGCTTCAAAATAGATAACAACATAATTTCCTTCCATTTAAAAATCCATTTGTTACTACCATGTAACTGAGAACTTGTTTTTTTTTCCTGACAGAATAATCATCTGAAGTCTGGATGAAGAGGCAGCACATGGAAACCTAACACAGGGCAGATGGCTCTGTACCCAGTCAGGCAGAATAACCATCAGTCACAATCCATACTCATAAATCGGAATAAACGGAAAGCTCTGTATGGGCGAGGAAGTTCGTTCATTTGGGGGTTAGTTTTATTTTAAGGGCTACTGGCACAGAGGATAAGTAGGAGAGTAACTTGAAATCAATCTTGCTAGAAAGCTTTCAACTGCGTGAAAACATCCATGAGCAAAGTAGTTTGCAGAAAATGATCATCTGGTTCCTGGGTTTGAATTATGAGAGCACAGAGGCAGGCTCTGCCTCCATCTCAGGGCATCCCGGCACTCCGAACCAGAAGCTCTTGCAATTCAAAGATATAGTTTTTCAGTGCCAGCAGAAATCAGGTTTCTTTTAACACAGGACCTAAAGCTGGAATTAGAGACCATTCTAGGAACCACATTGTGAACATATTTGCTCAAATCCTTTTCCATCTGATAATCTTCCACCACTCTTCAAGAAGTATCTGCCAAAGCAGCACTTTAATGACTTTATCCACATGGATCTTGCCACCTCCTTGCTCCCCCCAGCCCCTTGCACTGGTAAACGTGGCTCCTCAGAATTCACAATGTGAGGAATGAGGAATTTTCTCCAGCAAAAACACATCCATCTCCCAAGTCAGGGAAATCTGACTCAGTTGTAACATTAAGAAAGCCTCTTTTGGACAGATGTGAATAAGGAGGACATCATCAACATTCTTCCCTAAATCTAAGCCGCTGCTGCACTGGTGTCAATCCCAGAATCCATCCTAGCAACATCCTCACTGTGACTCCAAAGAGCTGTAGCTGGAGAAGGGTAAGAGGCTCTAACTCTGCTTTACAAATCTCTCACTATGGAGACAAACACCCATGCTGAAACTCTACACTTCCAAAAGCTTCCAGGTATCACTTCCCTTTGACCCCCACATCTCTGGGGTCACAGGACTATCATTTAGGGTTTGATTTACTGAAGGATGAAACACACCCATGGGAAATGTTTAAAGCAAGCACACACTGCATTCACAGATGTTTACAGGAAGGACTCCATGATCTGTTTTTTGTTTGCCCCCTTTTCTGAAGGGCGACCTGTAACTACATCTGTCCTATTACCCTGGCACCTGGGAGGCAGCAAGAACAAAAGCATAGGTGGGTAAAGAGCAAAGGAGTTTGATAAGAGAGTACCCAGGGCCTGGCAGCATCCTCTACCTGTACATGAGGCAGTGAGGACCATCCTCCAGGAAGAATGTGCCTCTGGGATACTTGGCCACCAGTGAACCAGTGAACAAAACAAGATTCCTGGACGCTCAAGGATCAAAAAAAGGATAAGATAAATGAGAGAGGTGGAAGGAGAAGTAATTCCAAAATCGTGGCACCTGTACATACATGTGCTTAGGGAGCATGGAAGGCCTGAAGATGTTTTTTGCTTGCTTCTGCAAAAAACATGCAATGAAGCCTTACTCAACATAGCTCAGAAAATATAATTTGTGGCATGGGTGAGCTTTAAACCAGAGGTTTAACACTATTTACTTAATTTTCTGCCTCTCTAGAGTAAGTCTTGATGGATTTAGTCTAAGGACCAAGTTAGATTCTCAAGTGGGGCCAACCAGCTTTTTGTGGAGGCCAGTGGAGTTCTGCCATTCTACACTAACTCTGGATTTTGAAATATTTTTGATAGGCAGAATCCAGAGATTTTGAGAGGTCCAAATTATAAAAAGTAACACTAAATCATGAGGATTAAAAAGGGGACCATGGGCAGGCAGATTGCATGAGACTGTTCATGAGCCTTTGCTTCAGAAGAACATGGGCCAAAGCCGAGACATGGCTCCCGGCCTGACTCCAGAAAATCAGAGAGTCAAGTGGTATCTACCTTATCACTGCTGTAAGTAGATGAAAATCCAGCAAATGCATCAAGAGACAAACTCCCTGAAGTTATAAGGGAAATTGCCCCCAACTACTAACCGTTTGGAGTCAGGCTTCAAAAATAAAAAGCACCAATTTTTTTAAAAGTTCTGAGGTGAGTAAAGAGCAAACAGGTTGTCCGTTCAAGCAGCTTTGTGTCTGCTGGCTAGGTGGGCAGCTGTGAAAATCCCTTTCCTCCCCACAAGATTACCTACCAGGTAGCTAGTTCAGCCAGGAATGAGCCCAGGAGCACTCAGCAAAGATCCCAAGAGCACCCAGCCTCTACCACAACTCAAGTTGTTTACAAACCGCCACCTCCACCACAGCAAAAGGAGAGCCAGCTCGGCTCCTGAGCAGCCTTTTTTGTCTGTACAAACAAGACATAAGAAATTTCAGTACATAACTACCTTGCTAAATAGCATGTGATAGGTAGAAACAGTTGAACACACTTCTCAGTCTGCTTTCTGCTCAGATTAACTCAAAAATTTTGTCTCTGAGCATCCCAGCACGTACTGAGCTTTGCTGCATGCAGAAATGAGATCAGCATTTGTTCTATGTGTTGGTTTTTACCCCACTATTTCTGGAAAAAGACATTTGAAGGGTGGCATTCTTTTTAAAAAGAGGTCAAGAATAGGTCAACAATACAAGAAAATAGGTCACGTCATCTTAATTGGGAAATCATGAATTTGGGGCTGTCCCCATCCTGGGAGCACAGCAAGGATCTTTGTTCCAAGCGTCAGGCAAAAGCCAGCGCCGTTAGCCAAAATAACTTCTCAAGCAAACCCTCATTGAATAAATCTTTTACACTGAAGGGAACATTTTTCAGTACTCTGGTTTTTAACACCATTAACTTTAACTGTCAAGCCTGACAAGTATGGAAAACTGTTTTGTTACAAAAGTTAACATAAAAAACATTTTCCACTAAAAGGAGTTTCTCTTACTACACATTAAGTCTCCACTTTGCCATGTAACTCTAATTGCTATTTTTCTCCATTCCAAACTTTTTTTCCTCTCCAAGACCTGGACTTTAAAGAGTCCAAGTAGACAGATGTTAATGCTTGTTTATAGAAGTTCTGTAACATGAATGTATTGTAATGTACTAATTATATTTAAGAGAAGGATCTGGGAATAACCATGACCTGTTAATCACATTCATTCACATGCTCCTGTACTTTTTTCCTCCTGTTTCCAAGTGTTGAGGTGAATTCTTGAAAAGAGTCAGGAGTCTAAAAAAACGTTGGCATTTCAGAGCCAAATCCCAACATGAATGAAAACCACATGGGGTGGAAAGGGAACGGGGAGTGCTGTCCCATGAGGACATCCTGGGGACAGGCTGGCTCAGCAGCCTGTAAGCATGTGTCTCAGGATGGGTTCATCTCTCCTAACTTTACTTTCTGAACGTGGTATCTAATCTCAGGTGTCATCTTTGTCAGTGGAAAGCATCAGTACCTCCTGGTGACAGTGTGGGCTGACAGGGGTGCACTTCACAGACCAATGTTAACTGCCCAGTGGGTGTGTCCAGCACACTGTAGCAATGGGCTACATTACCAACTCGCAAGTGATTTAAGACACACAACTTGATATTAAAATGTCCATGCCAGTGGGATTTGTGCTGATTTACCTCCATATGTTTCTAAACTGAGTTAAGTGGCTGCACAAATGGTCCAGAGATGTCCCCTAAAAGGGGCTCCCAGGAGACGCAGCGATGCGAGAAGCCTGTCAAGCCGCTTGTCTGCCTGGATGCGCTTCTCATCTCTGAACAGGTGAAGGGATCAATATGAAGCTAAGTGAATTAATCTGTATCTAGAATGCTTTAATAAATAAAAAGGTTTTCAGAAAATTCAGTTCTTCTGAAAATCCTCATCTAAACTGGTAAAAAACAAATAAAACTCCCAATTCACTTCTAGATCAGCCTATTTTTGTGAAAGCACTGCTTGTGTTACACTGTGGCACACAGGCAGCTGAGCTGGTGGCATGCACAGTGTCAGGGCTTGTTGGATTATTCGATGACAAAACCAGACAAGACCACTGTGATTTTCACTTCTGACCCTCTGGCTAACCCAAGTCATAAGACTTCCCAGAATTGATTTGTTCTAAAACTAGAGCAGATATTTTGGGAAAAGAAAAACATGTGAAATTTTCCAGTGAAACAGAAAACTTCATGTTTCCTGGTGTGCTGTTGTGAGGGGTTAGTTGCTGTCACTGCTGAAAATGTGGTTTACGTCTAGTCTGAGTTCACCGACTTTCAGGGTATCTCTACTGGTTTTACTGCATGTTTGTTTGCTTGACTGAAGTCAACCTTTTTACTGTATTTATGCTTCTCTCCACCAGCGCTGACATCTCCCCATCATCTTCCTCTTTGATAGATGACACAAACTATGCCCTTCAATCTCCAGTGGGTACAGGTGCTTTCCAATCATTTAACAATTCTTAAAACCTTTTTCTCAGTTCTCTCTGATTGTTGATAACATCTTCACTGAACCAGCAAAGTCACAACTGGAAATTGTAGGAGGAACACCTTACTCCATGTCTCAAATATTCCTCTTTGTATGCATCAAATGTGACCTTACCTTTCTCTGCCACTTCAATGGTGGTCTCCAAAGCTTCATGCATCTTCTTCAGAGCAGAGTCACCAGTTCCCAGGAGACAGCCCAGCTCTACATGGGTCCTATTGAGAAAGAGAACTAACTGCATAGTTGGTTTCAGGGTCGTTACACCTTTGCTTGCTTAGGGGGAGGAATCAGGCACGGACGGTTCTGATAAGAATGAGAGGGGAACTTCAATCGGTCAGAACCGGTGTTGTGATTTGAAGGTCTGCCAAGCACCTACAGAGTATGCACAAGGGACTGGGGTCAAAAGTTTAGTTGTGAAGATGTCTTTCTTCATCATCAAGACCCCTGGCAACCACCACCAGAAAATACTGCGCCTGCTCAAAGGGGAGAAGACCTCATCTGCATGTGAAGCAGGGATAGGTAATGCATACGTACAGGCATAATGAGAAACTTATTGAATATTAAATGTTTAACTCTATAAAAGCTGCACAAGACTGCCTGAGGCACACATGTTTGCGGTGGGGCAACCCCCCTGTGCGTCCGGCACCAAATAAACATACCTACTTTACAACTGTCTTAGCTGTGGAGTCTGTTTTCCACAAGTCACTATTGAAATACATTCCCTGTTTTCATCCAGGTTAGTAAAGGGATCTAAATCATTCTGCAGTGGTAATCTGTCTTTTCTTTCAGTTCTCTCTTCTTCAGATTTTGACCTCGTCTCAAAGATAGATCTGTGATAACTCCAGTACTTCATTAGAAGCACGTCTACTCACTGATGAATTCCCATTTGAAACTGGGGACTACAGCAGTTTCTTATCCATTTCAGAGGTGCCTAATTGGATTTTGATCATTCCAATCTTGTATGAGAAGTTGTTCATAGCCAAGGCACCACAGGGTGACTTCAGTTGGAAGAGGCCTCAGGAGGCCACCTTATCCAACCTGTTCCTCAAAGCAGGGTCAACCATGAGATTGAACCAGGCAGGATCCTCAGGCCTTTCCAGAAGTTTATCACATCAGGACTATTACATTTATCAACGCAACTTGTAATCTTCCTGGAAAAAAAAAAAAAACTAATTAGACAAGAACCATATTCTATAAGCCTGTGTTGACTGACACTACTTACATTAATCCCTTTAATTCTTTACTAATTACATGCCCTATCAGCAATTCCATTATTTTGTCTGGGATTAATGTCAGGGAGAAAAATCTGTAGTTATGTGAGCTACCTTGTTTATCCCTTTATAAAGAATGGCACAAAACTAAACTACTTCCACATAGCCGTAACTTCTGGTATTTATTATCTCTAATTAAAAGCTGCTATACAATAATCTTTCAATATAAAAGTTGTTTTATTGTTAAAGGGCATTCTCCCTTTTCCTCGTAAGAAACAGAAATATTTATGGAACTCTTCAAAATTCTGTGCAATATTGCTAACAACGCTATCATTTTCGTGTCGCACTGATCTACTGTAAACATAATTATATCACTTGAGAAAGAGAGCTGCACTTCGATGGGGATTTCATTTTGAAAGCCATATGTTGGAGCCTTGCGCTGCAAATACTAAAAGTGTGCTTGGAATTCCTAAAATTGTACTTGAAAATATCCAGACACAAAACCAATCACATCTATCATAGAAGAAATTCTATATTAGGTCTCATTTTTTACAGATCAAGGGGAACTGATGACAGAACGTAAAAATATAGTAGCAGCTTAGGTACAAGAGACTGATTTGATTACATTTGTTATGTGCAAATAGAATGAAGTCCAAACGAGTAACGTATCTACTTGATGATTTAAAATGCCAGCCTAACAAAGCTGAAAATAATTACAAAGCAAAACAATTGGGAGAAAGAATTTGAGCAGGAATCTGTGAATGATAATTGAGAATTGTTCAAGACCATATTACTGCCTACAGAGAGGAACCACAAGCCCAAGGAAAAGAAAGAAAAGCTGTGCTGGCCAAAAGCTTCTCTGGCTTTGGAGGGCAAGAGAAAGCCAAACTTTAAAGTCATAAATAAATGGGAAAATCTTCCTTATGAAAGCCAAGAAACTTTAACAGCCATGCATATAAGTCACCCGCAAGGAATTCCACAAAACTGATAAGGGCTGTCATGCAGGGATTGAAGGAAAATAAAGATACTGGGGGAGAAAAGAAGAAATGAAGGGTTTTGTCTTCTGTGTGCAGAAGGTCAAAGGTTCAGATCAGTAAGCAACAAAACCACTGCAACAGGCAACACAAGTGAGGCCTTCTGCTGACATGCTTGGTTCTGCTGTTGCTGGATCAGGTGGCCTCAGCAATGTCTTCCCATGCTGGAGTTGTCCCTGTCTCTGGCACAGATGTTATCCCAAAATGCAAAAAGAGTGGCAAGTTGCCCTAAATGGAGTTGAAGACCATGTGTCTCCTCAGCTGGCCACTGAAGGGTACTGTAAAAAAAAAACAAATGAAGATCCATGGTTCTAGAGAAGCAAACCCAAATGCTATGTTCATCTTCTGTCAGACGGCCCCCAAACGTAAAGGTACTTCTGAGCACTGCAAGGAGAAGATGCTCCGCAATGAAGCAGTCATTAGAATGCTCAGGTTTGCATGACTGAGACTACAGAGGACATGTAAAGACCTTCCTGTACATTCTTCTTCCAACCCAGAATATGCAAGGTGATCTGTTTTAACATAGTGAAGCAGGACACACACAAACAGCTCTTCCACAAGACCATGCCAGCTGCTCATTAAAGACACAGCAGATAACTCCCTCGTAGGTAAGTAGATCCTCCTGTGGCAACAACTTTGCAAAGCAAGATTTTCAAAGGAAGGCCCTTAAGGGTTAAATTCCCTCCCTGTCTCCTCCACCAGCCTCCCTCCTCCCCACTCCAGCGAAGGATCCTTGTGAAAGAATCTGTATTCGATATGCACCAAGAGAGACTCTGGTCTGGGCTTTTTAATAAAGAGCAATTCCTTTGCATTCTCAGGTGTCCCTTAAAAGCAAGCTCTGATATTTCTGCTGCATTATTACCACGGTCTGTAGATGTCTTCAGACTCAGAAAAGTCATTTGCTCTGCAGGTAGGCTTTGCCCCTGCAGTGCGGAACAGTTTCTCTCTGTTAAGGAAAGCCCCTCTAGAGAAATGGGTACTTGGAGCCAATTAATGGACCTCTTCCACCTTCTGTCTTGCCAGTTTTTCTTGGCAACTGCATCCAATCCCTGTGGCTGAGACACTGGTCGTTACAACATGCTGTTAAAAAGTGAAACTGGGGAAGTAGCGGGTGTAACCTCAGCAAAAAGGAGGTGCCTGAAACATTGCTGGCCTTACTTTTTTCTAACCCATGCACCATTCTTAACGAGGCACTTCATGATTCAGCTTTTCCGGCACCATTAATTAACTCAGGAGAGCATTAAGAGCTGGATGGTGCAGAGGCAACTTTAAAGATGAGCAAAATCCCCAGAATTACAAGGAGGACAGAAAGGTGTTCCTGGAACCATAATGAAATGGGGAGCGAATACCAAGCTCCCAAAAGTGTAACTGCTCCATCACATCTCTGACCACAGGGCCAGCTCTGGATAACCACATAAAACTGGGGCTTGAACAAGCCCCTGAGATCTGGGCTGAGAAAGAGAGCCTGTACCACCCAAAGCAAGGGCTTAAGCTCTTCAGCGTGTCAGAAAAGATCCCCATAGAGCCTCTCGAGCTTCGAAGAAAACACTGCATTAAATTCTCCAAATTACTGTCTTAGAAAATCCCCTCCTTCTCTGAGCAGACAGAACGAAGGAGGGAAATTGAGGTCCAGATTAAGTTTAAACACAGAGCTTGGAATCACAGGATCATGTTTGGGTTCAGATTCACAGATCCTTATCTTTTCAGATAAGACAGGCTGACCTCCTGCACCATCCAGGTCATGCAATTGCAATCAGAAAAAACCTGTAGTGAGTCCCTTCACTTCTGCTTGAGCTACAGAGGGTTTCTGAAGAAGACACGCATTCTTGATTTGAAGAGATCAGACCATGGAGAATCCATCGCATACCCCAGTAAACTGTTCCAGAGGTTAATTACACTTACTGTTAAAAATTTGTACCTTATTTCCAATTTGATTTTTTCTGGCTTCAGTTTCCAGCCATTGGACCTTGTCATGCCTTTGAGTGCTCAATTAAAGAATGCTAACGCATCAGATACCATTTCCATCTGTCAGTGCTTAAACACAGAAATCTCGGTAGCTTGTTCTCATGAGGTTTTTGGCAGGATTTGATCTACCAATAGGAACTTTTCTGTCTGCCTTCAGATCTGACTCGAAAGCCAAGTCAAATGGGTGACTGCAATTAATTTTGAATAATTTGTGATTTTTGAGAGAGCTGGGCAATAAATAAATCTGACTGGCAAAACTCTAATTAATCTTGGTATTATCAGAAATCACCATTTTCTCTACGGTGAATGTTTGACTGGCAGAGTTCAGCTTCAAATGATGGCAGCAAAGGCTGAACATTTTATGCCCCTGAGTACACCCCAAGCCTGGACCACAACAACATTCACACTCAGCACCTCACTCTGTACCCACCATGTGATGTGGCAGTAACGATGTAGGAGCATGGCAAACAAAACTGCACTTCCATTGGGAGCTGGCTCGCAATTAAAACAGCCATCCTCACCATGACAGCAGTGCTGTCCCCCCAGACAGCTTTGGAAATGAAGCCGAAATGTGAGAGCTTGGAGGGTTTGCCTCCTCCCACCTCCCTCCTTCTGCTATGGAACCAACCAAGTTCCTGACAAACAACTGGCAAAAATAATCTACATGTTCAAACAAGTATCAAGTGACATCATACCCCAATGTTAAAGGACAGGCACTCTCTTTGGTAACTGTCCCATTCCTCATCAGTATCCCCCAAATGAAGATATAGTGATGCTTCCACTAATAAGAATTTTTGGCTCTCCATACAGCTACAGTTTTAGACAACAAAAAACAGTGTCAAAGGAGACCTGGACAAGACTCACAAATTCAGACTGCCTGAATCTGAATGGATGGAGCAGTCAATGACTGCTTCCCAGTGAACTTTAGATGGATGGGTGGGAAAATGGGTACTTGTGATGGAACCAGACTTGCAATCTTATTTCTGGAGCTACTGCCACATCTCCTGCATGCAAGATGTTACTTCACTACTACTCTGATATGCTTCTCACGAGCCAGCTATTAGGATGAACTATGGTTCCTGCAGAATGGCACTTGCCTGCTTGAGGCAGCAGCACCATATTCTGCCATTGAATTAATTTGCCATATGACAGGCAGACAGAGTACTCGAATACGCCTGGAGCCTGGTGAATTTGGCTTGCTTGTGAAAATAAGGAATATTTCCTCTACGCAGGCAGTCTCCACTATGAATAGGGAAAAAAAGGAACCAAGTTTATCTCCTAGAAAAATATTTATTTGCTGGCCTATTAGCAAAGGGTCACTTGGGGTTTTCGTTGCTTCAGCTTGAGCTATTACTTCCTCTGCTGCTTTTCTTATTCAGCCCAGAAGTACAAGATACAACTACAAAGACCCAGCCTTACAGGCAAGACTATTTGAGAGACCTTATAGCCAAGAGCCACATGGGCTTGAATGAACATAGCAGCACATCCTCAAGGTCTGTCTGATTCAGCTACAGACACTTCTTGTCACGGTAGAGTGTTCAGAAAATAAAAACAGGTTACAAAGGTGTATTTTCTCCTATAAAACACTAAATGTTCACCTGAGGGAGGTTGATCCCCATACCTGACACTTGCTTCTATAAGCGCAGATCCAAAATGATGCAGGGAAGAGGCTTGGTCAGGAACCAAGAAGAATTTTGATGGATGATACTATTTAGAGAGAGATACTATTTAGAGAGATACATTTAGAGTCTAATGCAAAACCAGACACACCTATAAAGGGAAAAAGACCTCATAGGTTCCCCCTCACATTTCCTCTGGCCACAACAGGATTGTTCCTAAACCCTCATTTCTCCACAACAGCCTAGCATGTCCTTGAGCAGGGAAACCCACTCTAAAAAAAGGCAGTTCAGTGAACCAAGAGAATCTGGATGCCCCCCTTCCCTGGCTGGCCTCTGGACAGCCCAGATCATCTTTACCCTGCATGCTGGTATCTCTCCCGAAGTCAGATGTTCCAAGCCTGTGGGCAAGAAATCAGGCAGCAGGAGGTCAGCTCATTTCTCACATTCTTAAGGTCACCCTTCCCAAAGATTTCTGTTCCTGAGCCTATTTTTGACCCCATAACCTTGGCCAACTTAATCTTCCTATTACCAGGAGGAAATAGTGAGAGTTTTTATTGTATCTACCTGTCTCAGATTTATTGTACCCAGATGGAAGACTGTGGGCTGTGTTTTCTATTAAGAAGTATCTTTATTTTATCACATCAGTAAGAGAGGTATGCAGGTCCTGATGGCTGTTCAGCCCAACCAAGAGACACATAATATTTTTCTTTGCTACAGAAAACTTCAGGATTTACTAAGGCCCTAAATTAGCCAAACTCCTAAGTATAAACGTGGCCTAAAAATACGTGCTTAATTCCCATTTACATCATGGGAAATTACAGCTCAATTCCAGCAGGCACCTACAGTTTGTTATATATACATTTATAAATAATTACACGACAGCTGAGTAAGTACACCTCAAAGCACGTGCTCCAATATATTGCTGAATCAAGCTCAAACACCATCCACACCAGCCCTGCAGCAAAACACAAAAGTGTTATTGGAAATACCATTAGCAGTGACCACAGATTAATAAAAGGCAGTTTTAACACTAGGAAACGTCCCGTGTTATCTCACCAAATCAAAACACCAGTGGCTGCTGAATGACAAGACCTGCATTTGATCTCGCCTTTACACAGCAAATGCAGGAACACAAGCTCATAAACAAGTGAGGAAACACATTTAACCAACAACCCACAACTTACTTTCAACAAGCCTACCGATGTCAGCACATGCGATAAAATTAGCCTGTTGGAGTCTGCGATTTTGGCATGATTATCTGCTAATTACATGCTGTAAGCTGAGTGGGGAGGGCTCAGCAGCTCGCCGGGGGCTGCTGGCTGCTTGTCTTCCCACAAAACCTGCTCACAAGGCATCTAAAAATAACTTTATAGGCAAATCTTCTTCTGAAGGGAGAGGCAGGGAAAAACAAAAGAGTGTAGACAGCTTAACCTCTTCATGCCCAAGCATGCACTTGCAGCCAGGTATCCAATCAGCAGAATCAAACCCTTTGGTTCCTGTTCATCAAGGACTCTCACTTCCTCCAAAGTCAGCTTTTTATATCTTCACCTTTGCCCTATCCCTTCAGCATCTAGCTCACATCCATTGCCTCTCTTCCACAAGTTGGATGCTTTCAAGCCTGTGTGCAGCTTTTGGGGCTCTGCTACAACGTACCTGCTAACTGCAAATAACACTGTTCCACACACACAGATAACAGCTTGTCCTGCCCTCTCAAGCCTGGCAACTGACACAAGCACAGGTTACATGCCTGTGCAGCTAGTACAAATGGAGACTACCCAGCAGCTTTCCCATGTCCCATCTTCTCTGTCCTGCTTCCATTTCCCCAGCAGCAGCTGCTGATTTCCACCTAACTCTGATTTTATGCAGGGGACACAATCATCCCAGTTCTTTTCAAAGGATGCAAGCTACCCACGTCCTGGAGTATGTGTAAGAAAATATGACAATGTTGATTGTCACTGGCATAGGACAAGTGCACAATAATTTGCAGGAGTTATCCTGATGGAGCAAATCCATCAAAAGAGTGAAATAGGTAAGTGGATGAAACACAAACAAAATTCTGTCCGTTAAGCAATCCCATTAGGTTACAGAGCAAGGGGGTTATTGATTCATGGAGCACAGCGTGAGGGACTAAATACTTATGAGCATCAAAGACCCACTGCAGTCAATTACTGTTCACAGCAAGTAACTCGAGCTTTGCATTACAGAAGGAGGAGTCTTTCCAACAACAGTGATGTGGTGAAAAACTGCTGTTGGCGCTCAACATGATAGTGTGTGTGTGAGGACTACAGACAAGTGATCATACAGGTAATATTTAAGGTTCTCAACAAAGTAATTATACTGCTAATGAAAAGATGCCAGGAAGAAGCACTGAAACTCAAATGCAGAGTACATACAAGGCTTGCTCTTATGTGAAGGCTGAACTCACTTTTTAAATACAAAATTCAAGACAGACCAAACTGAGCCACTTCTAGGATAACTGGTCTGTGCATTACAAGTTCATCTTCATACTCAAGGTGATGAACTTTTATGTTAAGACTAAAGGCAACCAACGTGAGCAACTGTTACAGTGGAATTCTCCCTGAGACAGCAAGTGGGTGGCAACTACAAAAAAAAAACACACAGGGAAAAGCATTAGAAGGAGTAACAAATTGGCAGCTTCCAAAAAACATAGGGTACCTCCTATGAGTAGCAGCAAAGAAGCTGTGTGAGAGGCGAACATGATAGCTAAACCTCAGCAATATCCCTAAACTTTCCAAGCGACTTCATATTGCCATGCAGACAAGATGGGGGACTTTTTTAAGGCTTGATTTTTTGAGATTGCTGAAAAGGAGACAGAAGACACTTATGCATCTCACACACCTCTTTCAGCCAGCATGAAGACGTAAGCCACGCCTATTCTGTGCTAAACTGAAACACAATCACACCTGCAAGTCTCCTGGTGCTTACCCATAGTTATGCTTCCACTTGTAGATGTGGCTAAGCTTGTTTCCCCAAACAGGACTCAGTACCTGCTGAGGGAAATACAGAATATTGCTGGCAGAAGGGAGGCATTTCGCATTACCATTTCCCTTTTCCACATTAGTCCCCTCTCCCTGTAGAGGTCCTGTGTGGATAGAATTAAATTGGTTTTAAAGCTGTTTTTTCTTCCAGTGGTATCACCACTGTTTTCCACTGGAAGCAAATGCACATAAACACGAGTTCCACAAGTTCAAGCCGCTATAACAAATCCTCCGGTTCTCTGATCCTATTGTTCCTTGTCTGGGCTGGCTAACATCAGCTTTCACCAGTCAGGAGGAGCTGCCCCCTCCCCGTGGTGTGGGATCCACTGGGAGCTTTGGCTTCAAAGCATGTGTTTTGTATTCTGTTTAATTCTCAAATGTTTTTAAAAAAAAAGAATTGGGGAACTAGGACAGCTGCTGGAGGCTGTTGTGAGGTGGTGATTTAAGAAGGGTTTATGAAGCCAGGCAACCTGCCTTGCACAGAAAACACTGCAGACCCCAGAGACAGTTTAAAATAATAGGATAGGATATAGTTCTAGTATTTGCTAATGTAAATTGTTTTTCTTCACTCTTTTTTTTATTATTCTGTTGGCTGATGCAAAGGATTAATAGTATCAGCATGTGGAAATCATGCAGGCAAACCCTCAATAATCCATTTTACCCAACCTGCATATCATCAGACCTCCAGACACTCTGACACTTCTGATTGCAACAGAAAATGTCACAAAAAAGGGATCTTCTACATTTTATTCTCTCACTGATACTGGGATTGATATTTGGATTACTGATACTGAGTTCTTTCCTAGCTGTCTGGTTTGAGGCTGGGACTGGTGCACGTGGACAGTCCAATGTGGACAAGTCAGTCCATGTCCTAAACAGCTCTGCACACAGCCCCAGGCTGCAGACAGGCACATGCGGCTCCGGTGTGTGTTTGCACTGGTGAGTGGGGACACGACTTGTGCTCGAGACATCAGATCGCCAAAGAGTTACTGAAACTGAATTTGTCACAGATGCTGCTAGAACTACCAAGAAGGTCACTCTCCCCAGGAACCTCCAAAATCCAAGATTAAGTTTTGAGGAACAAATACTTTGCCTGTATGTCCCAAATAGGTCAACTTGGATTGAACTTGAATTGAAACCAAGTGTTTAAGAACTCCATATACACTTTTCCTACAGCAGCTGGGTGATCATCAAGAAGACAATTTGTACAGTCCTTCATAAAACTCCTAGAGTGACTGTTGGTACCAACTGGTTTGAAACTATCCCTTTCCATGAAAACACATGCTTTCCTGCCACAAACTGTGTACAATGTGCATGACACATCCCATCATCACCAAAGCATTCCTCATCTGCATGGCGTTTCCGAAGTCTGCATCATGCCAAATCAACTGTCCATCTGTTGGCAATTTCACAACATGTAGAGCATGCCCTGCACTTGATTTTCTTCACTGCATCACTCACCTATCAATATCCTAAGTCTCTCATCCCTCAAAACAAGTGTTTCATTTTATTTTAAAAAATAATAATAATTAAAAAAAAAGCAACAAGCTAACCTATTAATGGTTTGGTACCAATTCCACAGAACAATCCAATACATGTACACATTTATACTTCCATTATTCAATACTTACAGACACAGAATGAAGGAGCAGCCTTCTGGGCACATATGTTTAGCGTCAATTCATGACTACAAGCTAAATATACCTCCCATGGCTCCAAAACCCTCAAACAAAGAGCTCCTGTTCACTTGAGATGCACAGCCAGGGTCAGGTAAAGGTTATGAGTTATCCCTATCTCAAGGTTACTTACACAGTACATAAACTCCAGGATCAAGTTGCAGAGTCTGCAGCAATTGCTCACTCAAAGTCAATCACCTTCAGTAGAGACCAAGCAAAAGCAGAGGCCGTTGGGTCCACTCAGCTTCCAGGAGTGAGCCTGGCTGTTTCATCAGCTTTCTGTTTCCAGGGAGCCTCCTTAGATGTCAGGGCTTCTGCTGCCAGCCACATGAACCAGATCTGAAACAACATGACCGTTAAAATTTCTTGACTTTTTCTGGAGTCATGTCAAATTCTGCAGAGCAGGAGAAGTGAGGCAAGGTCAGGAAGAGAGATGTGACAGGGCCCTGTGATGGTCTGACTGCCTGGACACAAAACAAACTGTTATTTCACCTTGAGACTCATCTCTGCCCAAAGGTGCTGTAGGCCACCAGGACCACAGTTCAAAGGGCTTCTCTGTGGTGTGCTGTCATCTCATGTAAAAGTCAGCAAGGACCAGAGTCTACTCAGTTCATCCTTTATCCCAGAGGCTCAGTGGATGGAGAACATCATCATACAGAAGAACAGCTGGGAAAACCAAGAGTCCATATTCTACATGACTGTCACCTACATTAAAAAAAACAAAAACAAAAACAAAACAAGCCTCTCTAAAAAAAAACCCAGTCTAATAGTCAGGAGGGCTAAAAGACTACAAGACATAAACCAGTGGTTAGCCTTAAATCTGTCCACTCAGTGAAGCTTCAACTGAGACTTCAACTTGCAAGTACATTTGGCAAACACAAGTTTTTCATCTTAGAAGCACCCACCAAGATCTCACTTGCTTCAAATGGGATTACTTCTGAAAAATGGGCATAACTGCACTGCCCAGAGTCACAGTCCAAACATCTGATGGGCCAATTAATATTCTGAAGATGATGAACACCCTTTACATTTAAAAAATTAACTGCTCACACTCTTGCCAGAGAGCAAAGCACATGCTTGGAAGAAGCCCTATTTCCTTCCAGCTGTAGACTTCTTGTAGCACCACCAAGTCCAGAAGAATTTCTAGCTTGTCTCACAGGGGAATTGCAAGGCTCATGTCCATATTATTTGTAAAATGTTTTGAAACCACTCTATGAAAGTTTAACATAAATGCAAAATATTATTGTTACTGTATTGATTTTCCTAAGTTTTCACCTAGACTGGGGAGCTCTCTGCTTCTCACAGATGGAGAAATCTTTCCTCCCTTAATAAATTGCTTTAACTTTCTTACTTCAACAAATACACACCAACTTTCGTGGAATTGGAGGAATTGCCCAAGACTATCCACCCCTGCTACAGGCAGCCTGAAGCCCCTGTCTGCCCCCAAGCCCCCTCCCAATGCCGGGAAGCAGAGCAGGTAAAGAATTCCCACTAAGGCAGCATTTCATCTGGCAGCGGCAAAGAAAATTGCTGAGCCCCAGCACCCAACATCCCCCCTGCTTTGTGCCAGTGCCAGGAGCGGGGCTCGCCCGGCAAAGGCAGAGCAGCCGCTGCGGGGCAGGGACCAGCTGGTGCCTTCGCCTGCCCCATGCAATGCACTCTCCTTTTATTCTTTCCCTCTCCTTCTACAGTGGGTAGGTGGGAAAACAGAAGAACAATCTCAAATCGAAATCAGAAGCCATCAATCATGCTCTAAAAACAGCTGAACAATAGAACAAAAAAGAGCGAGAGAGAAAAGGGTTGGGGTGGGTCCTTGGGTATGAAAATGTCTGTCGTGGTGAAATATACTGTAAATTAGTGTGAGGCAGGGGAATCTGGAGCCAGTGGGGTCCCCAAAGCTCACTTAATATCAACTCCAGAAACATTACACTAATGTATTTTTAAATATGATTTACAGGATGCTCTGAGAACATCGAGTGGATGAAGGAAAATGAAGAGCTGGCCTGGCATGAGTAATGTGCTTTGGGGAGGCAGCCACTGCCTTGCTGCTACAGGATGCAAAGCTGGGCAGGAGAGAAATAAAAGCACATAAAAGGCAGCACAGCTTGAAGATGGGCAGCCATGCACTGCTCTTTGGAAAGGCCGTTTGACGTACCAATTGCCTTTGGAAATCAGAGCAGTGGAGATTTAGGCACACACTGCCGATCACCAAAACCAGTTTGAACGTATAGAAGCCTGCACCCCACAGAATTCAAATGGCTGGGACCTCCCCACCCCAATCTCAAGGGACAAAGTCCCAAACCTCTTCTGGGGTGCGTAAGGCTGAAGCACAGCCACTTCTGAGTAGGGATGTGATTGCCCATGTGCCTCTGTGCTTTCTGGAGAAAATGGCCTCTCCCTAGGACAAGTCCTCCTAAATACATTAAACACCTTTATTAGAACAAATCTTAGGTGGTTCAAATGGAGAAGACAAAACCATCCATAGGGAATTTTGGAAAATGCATATGTGATGGGCTGAACTCCACTCATAGGGGTGGAGGAGAAATCCCCTCCTAGAAGCAAAAGATACTCCTTCCATCAGCATTAGTGGGGATTTTTAGTGGAGAGCAAACAAACCTCTCCCCACGATAAGAGTCCAGCCAACTGTGATATAGTACTTGTCAGCAGAGCAGTGAAGAGCAAGGGTGCACAGCCTGTTTGCCCCCCATGCCAGGGACAAACAGGCGGCTCCAGCTGCAGGAGGTCAGGTTCAGCAAAGCACTTCAGCACATGCTTAAGTCTCAGCATGTTAGGAACTGTCCCCAGGCCAGCAAAGCACTTATACCTGGGAAGCAAAGGAGACCCTGGCAAAGGACTAGACTTAAAGCATGGTTTGGTGAACTTGGCTGTGATGCTGTCATTCCAGTAATTTTCACCTGCCCAGACTTTTTAATACCTCATTTTTAATTAAAGCATCCTTCAAGAAAGCAAATAAATACTTGCTCAGCTTAATGCTCTGTTTCTAATCTTGGCCAATTAGAGAATAACTGAATAAAACAAACACAAATAATTCCACTGTAACAATCTCCTCGAGCATCATCATATGATTCTGACAATGTATTTCAAATTATTAACACTCGTTGTAGCTCTATTCATCATCATCTTCAGCGTCAAGATACTTCAAGAGGCAAGTGAGCTTTTAATGAGCTCTCAGACTGAAACAGGAAAGGAAAAATATATCCAGTGCATACTGCTTTAATGATCACTTAATTCATGTTATTGTACCTGCAGCTATGATTTATAGATTAGGCAGGAAGATCAGAGACATTAGAAAAAGACACATATACACAATATCCAAAAAAAGACAAATACACATTTATATATATTGAATATATATACACCTGGATTTTCTATATAACATTGCATCTTCACCCTGGTGTTCATTTTTTCCTGTAAACCCATCATGTTCTTGCTGCACAAGTCGCTGTGTAATTATGGATTTGTCATATTGATTTAAACTCCTACAGCCCGTAGGTCTGCCTGCTTGCCTTTGTGTTTTATACCAATACAAAGAAAACAGCTCAGAAAGGTGGTTCTTTGTCCCCGGGGTATTAATGAGTTGTTCCTTACAGGCCGTGCCTCTCTCCCTCACTGACCCCAGCTCACACCCTCGTGCTGAAATGATTTCCATCTGTCAGCTGTGCCAGGGACAAGAGGCACTGGACATTTCACAAATGCGAGCGACCCCTCTGACCCTCTCGGTGTAAGCACTTACAACTTGCTCTCACTTTTTATTTATCCGACAGTCACATCCCATGAATAAAGGGGAACAATTTCCTTCCCACAGCAATGACTACCTTCAATTCAGTGGATATTCCCTGCAGCTGCCTGTTGCAGGGTTTAAGAAGTGATTGGCGATTCCTCAGCGTCCTTCTGGAGACCCTGCAAAGAGCCTGGAGCTGCAGCACGACACTGCACCGGGCTCTGTACCACCACAGCTCAGGAATCCATCTCAGGAAATGAAACAAAGAGCCAAAGTTGTAGCTCAAAACACATCTGAAATAAAATTTTCACTTTTTGAGACAAAAAAAAAAACAAACAAAACAAACCAACAAACCCTGGAAGCTCAATGGAGATGCTGGAATACAGCGGTTAGATGTCCTGTGTTACACCTTGCACGCTTGCTGGGCAGGATCTGGGTGGGAGCAGGGGCAGGGAGCAGTCCCTGTGACCAGGGGCTTGCAAGCTTCAGGCAGCACTAGTCCAAAAAAAAACCAGTCCTCTTTGTCACGAAATCTGCCACTGCGTCCTCACATAGCAGAGAGCAAACGCAGAGGAATGGACACCCCTGAGCTCCCTCTGGAGGGACCTTCCTCAACAAATGACACTGCGTGAATCCTGAAAGCCTAAAGTCACATCATGCCAAAGACCCACAGTGGCTCCCTGCACCCTGCCACTCAATGCTTGGCATTGCCCTGGCCATCACATGGGGACGGGTGTGTGACCTCTTTGCAGGGACTGGAAGGGGTAACAAGAAATGTCTGTGGCTTCTTTTGAAGCTCTCCCTCTCCTGGCTGCATACAGGGGTTAGTGCTCATACGGTGATAGAAAGGGGGGACAAGGACCCTAAGCCCACCACCATCTACGAAGTCTCTGAAGTAGCTCCCCAGGGGAGCGCTCCTCCAGAGGACATGCATAAAGGAAAATAAGAAACACTTCTACTTTGGACACCCAGCTCTGGGCAGTACCCAGGTAGCTACAGATTCAAGCACAAGCCTTGGGCTGTGCCTCTCACCTTCTAAGCTGCTTCATTCCAGGGTTGAAATCATGAAAAACGCAACCTGCATTTTGGAAAGCTTTCAGCCACCAAACAGTCTCCAGAGTACGATAAATTTAGTTGTCTCAGTCCTTTGTTGTAACATCACATGCTAAAGACCAGGGTATTCAGAACAAGCAAGGTGAACATGGCAGCCAAGAAAAGCTACCCAGCCCATTTCTAGCACTTTATAAAATGGACTGTTGTTTGCCAGGGAGATTATCCTTCCTGCTCTAACATTAATTTCCCAGTGAGGAAAACTGCTAGATGATTTCATTAATAAATGGTTCCTCACGTCACTGAAGGACTTGTGGACCACCTGACACCAGCTGTTATCAGAGGAGGACAAAACCTTTATGATCACCACAGGGACCGGAGTCCCTCTGAGGCAGATTGTGGTAATTCTCCTCAGACTGGGCTCTCCAAGTGATCTCTGATGTCAGTTTGCAGATGATAAATGGCACTTTCATCTCAAGTATCTAACTCCTGTCACCACCAATTGAACTGAGTTCTTCCACTACTGTGTAAGCCACGTATACCAGTCATGTGCTTCGCCAGTGCAAGTGTCCTTTCATCTTTACTTTCCAAATTCCAGTTCCAACTATCTCCCTTATAAAACTTCATATAACTTGTTCCTTTCCTACCAAACACTGTAATTCCCCCAAATTCAGCCCAGCACCTTCATCGATGCAATTAGACTCTTACCAGAAAGAGCCTGCCCACCACTATACTTTGGTGAACCTTCAGACCTAAAAATCCACTGCAAAGTGCTTTACATGGGTCACTTTCATCAGTGCCCTGCTGTGGTACTTCACGGGGCAGATAGAAGGCAATGAGAGGCAGACAGAAGTTTCCCCACTGCTGTCCATTTGTTCTGCTTTACTAGGTGTCATTACACAGCTCTCAGATTCCTTGCTGGAAATATTCTCCTCCAACTAAAAGCAGTAAAAGATCAATAAAACCAGGAACTTTGCTGAGGGTGCAGGAATCAAACACCACATGAAATACCCCTGAAATAATAGGTACATCCAGCAATCCCAGCACAAAATGGAGATCTCCAAGAGAGATATATCAGCTAGAAGGGAGGAACTTGTGTATGCCAGTTAGGACATGAACCCTGGGAAAGCACCAGGGCAAATGAGCAGAATTGTTCACAGTGATCAGTGATCGTGGTACTGCTCTCAGGTGAAAAATTGGTAAAGATATACTGATGCCTGGAAATCAGGCAGCCAATTCAACTGGAATTTGTTCAAGAGAAGGGGTATATGAAGTATTGTAACTATCATAGGATCCCGATGATGGTCAAGCGTGGCACGGCATAATTCAAGACACGTGAAGTAAATGATAGAAGCAGAATGAATGCCACCATCAGCTGGTTCCTGAGATGGAAAAGGGACCTATGAGGAAATTAAAAACATCCTTCATGTCACTGAAAAAAATAAGTTTCAGCAGCCATTGGCTCTGTACTTCACAGGCTGATCAAAATATCCAACATATCCCTCTCTGCCATCAGATAGAGGAACTCCAGAACACCTCACCAAACTCACTGTGATTTTCTTACTATAAACAGAAACTATCTCCATGAACAGCAGCAGCAAACAAGTGGTTTTGCACAGGCAAAAGCAACATACACATCCTGCCACCAAGGCTCTACAGCATGTATTTATCCTACAATAACCCTGGCTGAAGTGGAAGCAGCTGGGAGATGCTCTGACAGACACCTATTAACCTACATCATATATGACAGTGACAGACAGAGCTCATTGCTACAACCCCAGAAACGCCAGAGTTGGTGTCAAAAAAAAAAATAAGTAACGCTATTGATGAGCCTGGGCTACCCTCAAGGATGGTGAAAAAGTGTGTGCATGTGGATGCAAGATGGCAATGCATTATAGGAACTGATGATTTTGATTATATGGGACCACTGACACCAGACCAAAAAGGCAGGTCCCAAAAAACCCAGAGATCACCAGGAATAGCTTCCCTGGTTGCGGCCTCCCTCCTGAAAGCCTGGAATAACTGTGGAGTCTCAAAATGTTTAAGGGTTTGATGAAAAGCTTAATTTTTCCCATAGCAATTTATGGATATGAATCATGGGGAAAGAATGCTGCTGACAGGGAGAAAAAACTGTAGCCTTAGTGATGTGGTACTGACATATCTTTTAGATTGAAAGGAAGACGAATGCTGATGCTAGAAATATTAGTGGAGAACAAGCAGACTCTGCTGTCAGAAATCAATAGATACAGACTTATATACTTTGGTCACATCAGGCACCAAGATGAAAATAAACCTCAAGAAAGTAATTACAGACAGGAAAGTGGAGGATCATTTCAGGGAAAAAAAAAAACAAAAAAACACACAAGCAGTGAGGAGATGGAGAGGACAGCTGCTATGAGGTGGGCTGTCGACCTCTCAGAGCTGGTGGGAGCTCACAGCAGCAGCTAACCACCACTGCCACCATGTCACCCACATGTGGCAGAAAGGATTGTGCTTTGCCTGGGTACCACAGCACAGCGATGAGACAAACAGGAAAAAAAAAAAACAGTAGGGACTGGATGGGAAGGAAGGACAGTAGAGAGAGCAAACACACGAGGTGAAAGGAAGAAACGCAGGATGCTTTGTATCCACTTCAGGCAAGACTTTGGGGCTTGATCTCAAGCAGATCTGTTCTTTGGCCCTTTTCAGAGGTCTCATAACCGTTTCTATTGCTTAACAAGAGGGAAGAGGGGAAAATTGCAAGATTTTATTGGGTAAGTGGGACCCTTCCTCATACCTTTCCTAACCTCCCAGCACCATCATGCACACCACATACACCAAGTGACGACCAGCACATTTTCTGTGCACAGGAAGAGCTGAACAGACTATGCAGGATGCCCAATCCTGGGCTGGCCTTCAAAGAAAGTCTTCAAGAGTCTTTACCCAACACACAGAGGCAGAGCAGCAACAACACACCCCAGCATCCCTCAGGAGCTTTGCATGTTAGAAGCTGAAAAGAAAATGCCAGTTCAAGTCTTCTCTGAAATGGTATTGCTAGTTGGAATGAGTTCTATCAGGTGTGTGTCTATATTCATATGGTTGTCTGCAGACCCACCTAAGTTGTATGATCAACATATGCAGGCACCTGTGCACAGATGGAGTGACACACAGCACCCAAAGGTCTCACCACTGCCAACAAATGCCATCTGCCTTTCACCCCTGTCCCTTTCCCTACCCACTGGTCTCACAGTACCAGCACTCTTCACCTTCACTTGAACCTGTTCCTGATTTTTTCCAGTTTGCTATTCTTATCCTGCATGGTCTGTGGCCGTGGGAACCCAGCAGACCATGCTACGGCGCAGGGTTGCACCAGGGCATTCGTAAAATCATGACTGCATAAAAGGCACCAGGCTCCTCATAAACTTCCAGAGATGACATCTCTGACACAAGCTCTTAAAACTGTGATTTAAAAGCATGGTCAAAAGCAGAAAAGGCAAAGATAAGAACCTAATTTATCCAAGCCAACCATCATTTTCAGGAGCTGCTGCTTGAAATGAAGTCCGACAGCATTTCCAGATCTGCGCTGCTTTGAGACCCCTGTTAGGACCATGTTTCAAGGAAGCACCAAGCACTCACTTGCCTAAAATACATCCTTATTGAGAGCTCTCAAGCACCAAAATATTTTGACAAGAATCCAAATCCATTTCACAACAAATGAAAATAAAAAGCAATCTGCAAGACCGAGAGGATCTAATTCAAAGGTGAACACACTGCAGACTGTTTGAGCTGGTCCCAGAGCTGATGTAGCTCAAGCAGACTGTGGTTTCTGGAGCTCCTGTGATGTGCCTGTGGGAAGCTGATGATTACTGATAAGAGGCTGTATCTGAAATATGGTTTTTTTACATCAGCGACTCATACCAGACAAGTCTGAAGAAGCAGACTGTAAAACTCATGTAGTCAGGATCTATTTTGCCCTTTCCAAATACCTAAGGATTAGCTTTGCAAGCACCCAGAATAGCTCTAACTGCTGATGGTTTCTCAAAGGTATAGATACAGTGGAGCCTTAATGTTCCTCTTCTGCACCAAACCCCAGAACAAAGCATCTCTCTGGGAGGCTGTTCAGTTTTTCTTGTTGTTTTGTCCATGAAAACCACCTTAAAGCAGTACTCAAAGTCTAATCAAATGGGACACAACGCCTCAGATTTCACTGGGATTAATTCTGATTTCCTCTGCCTAGAGTGTGTGCAAATAATACCAGTTCCTTAAATTAAGAAAATAATTCAAGGTAAGACTGATCCCTCTCCCAAGCCAGCAGATCAGTAAGGGGATGCCTCATTCCACTGAGCCTTTGATCTTTGCTGCTTGACCTCCCTTTTGGCAACCTTGGGAGGTCAGGGAAATCGTTTTCGGAGCCCCGGAAGAGTATTGATTTCTTTACGAGGGGAAGGCCACTGGCATTGTCATGGTAATGACAGAGCCCTAAAGGCTTGTGAGGTGGACCAGCCCTCCAAGATGTGCATCAGGGAGGGCACGCCTGGCTTCTTTGGAGGCCAACAATCTTCCAATCAGTTCCACCCCATGAAAGGTAAAGTGAACATGAGAAGACCTCACCACCTGTATTATAATCTGCAGCTGTATTGAAATTTTCCTGGCCGAGCTGAAATTTTAATGTTTAATTTACTTGAACTAATGCATCACAAAATTCCCCATTGACACTGAAATTTCTAATAAACATTAGATGGATGGACAGAGAGCCCTCCAAGCTTCGATCCTTTTCATCACTGCATTTTAAAACAAGCAGTTCCTTAAGAAGGTTAAGGAAGCAATAATAAAGATTTTTTAGTGTGTGTACATGATCTTTCCATACTGATGCACTTCAGCTTTAATAATATTGTATTAAATTTTATTGTAACCTTGCTGACATTTACTGCAAGGGAAAGTGCGTAAGCTTAACAGCCTTATAAAATACAGCCCAGTAATGTACCTATAAAGCATAATATTTCTATACCAATGATGAGCTATTGCAATTGCATCCAATTTAGTGGCTCATTATTAACGAGTACAATCACCTCTCAGTCACATGCTCCAAAACACGGCACAGTATATTGATGCCATTTCACATTTTACAAGGCAGCTGCTCCAGATTTGCTCAGTGGTACAATGATCTGACAGTGGAATTTCTCTGCTCATTAGGAATTAACTGCAAAAGGCACCTGATGGTAAGGTGGGAAGTCCTCATGTACATCACCAAGCATCTAGGATATCCATAGGAGGAAAATCAATTTACACTTGCTAAGATTAGGTCCATTAAAGTTGACTTGCCTCCCTCAACTCCTGGAGATACCTTTTCACTAAAGAGTGATACTAGTTAGCAAAATTTTGATAGAAAAGTCAATTATTGAAGTTCTTTTATGGCCTAAAATGGGTCAATGAAATGGAGCCTCCATATAACCTATGCAAGTATCTACAGGTCGCTCCAAAAGCCCTTGGCCACCTTCAGGGTCCAGCTTCTAAGAAGCTTTTAGGAATTCCACCTCATGCCCAGATGCTCTGTGAAGTACCTGAGTATCTTGGTAAATCTGTGCTCGATAGTATGTGGGGGAAAAACTCATTTGAAACCAAAAATTGGACTTTAGTGGAATTTAAGCACCTCCTTTCACAAAAGTACATCTGCAAGTCCTTGCATCCACAACCAATTACTCCTAGAAACCTTTAATACTCTCAACATGACCTCTCTGTGGCCTGTTTATTTCCCAACAGAATTTTCCAGATTTTCCCAGACCATTCTGGGGGGCTGAAGATCTGCTGGAATCCAGAGCAAAGAAACACCTAAACTGTCCTTATAATCCCAAAGGAGATCTGATCAGGTCTTCTGGATCCCAAAGGCAGCAAGCACAAGGTGATGTTTGAAGCAAGAACAGCCCTTTCTTATCAAAGAAAGACATGGTTACACATTTCACCACAAGCAACAGGCTCAGTTGCCATGTCCAATGAACATAACTTATCTTTTCCTCAAACTTTACTCAACAACACTTTCAAAGCTTTCACTGTCACATCTACAGATAAGCACCATTCAAAAACCAAACCCTGGTGTCACTTGAAAGATGCAATTTTAAAAACAGACAGAAGGGGAACTCATCCACACTGGAAAACACCTACAGGCTTTATGACCATGGATTCCACAACTCCTTCAGCTGCACTGAGATGAGGCACAACAAAAAGATGACAGGGCAAGATCCTACGAGATGTGAGGGATACCCCTGGCACAAACCCAGGTTCAGGATGTCTGAGGACCTCTACCACATGCCAAAACCCCAGTGCAATGAGGTCCTCAAGAATAGCTGGGGATTTTCTGAGCTGTCAAGGTGACACAGCCTCAGAGCACTCCGTGCTGCTTTGCAGGAGGAGACAAACACAGCTGGTACCTGGAGGAGATGAATTCAAAGAGTCATCTTGGCTGGAAGACAAAGAAAGATTTTGAGACACTGGGTATGTGGGGTAAAGAAAATAAGTAGTTCATTTTCTTAGAACATTAAGCTGTAATGGCTGTCAAGGGGGATTACTGATATTGTTATACCAGTGTCAGCACATGTTGTAGAACAGCTATATTTTGAATTTCCATACTTGCTTAATTTAATGTTCAGATAATCTGACAAATGAAACAGGAGCCTCAAAGCCTCCCCCCATCACCCCTTCAAAAAAAAAAAAATCATTCTATTAAGAATGTTAAATTCTTGGGAGCAAGAGCTGGCGTACATGGAGGGCACATGCTAATCTCATTTATGCTGAGATTTGCTTTCTGTTAAGCAACAGAAAAACAGCTAATCAAGCATAATTCAATAATACATCATCTGCAGATGCAAAGCCTCATTAGACTGGTATGGAGCTCTGCCTAGTTCCATGAGCTGATGATCCAGGCCAGGTGCACTTCATAGCACATGGGGTGTGGGCACACACCTAATGAACTCCTGGGGTGGCTCCTCCCCAGCTTTGGGCTAGCTGTAATCTGGGACAGCTTCCAGTGCACCACTGAACAGCCTCCACACTCTTCTACATGTGCCATCGGTCTGTGGCAACCTTCTTCCCTGGTGGCAAGGTTTACGGTCAAGCTTGTCCACTAGACCTATAACAGATATTCTCTGTTAACCCCTCTCCCTTCCCAAAGAAGAGAAAGGGAATAAGGGGCAGAGAGTTACGGATTAGAAAACCCAAGCAGCTTTAATGAAGATAATTATTAAATAGACTATATACAAATATATACAAAAACAGTATCAAACCCAACCCCAGCATTTTCAGTGCTACTATTATGCAACTGCATAGATCATAACATCCTACGATAGGGTAAAAACCTCTCATTTCAGACCAACCTAAGAGAATCCAGGTACCACCTCTTGCCAATGCTTCCTCTGGCTAATATCTGACACTTGAGAGGAAGAAAAGAAAAAAAAAAAGAGAGAGGGGGAAAAAAAAATTGGGGGAAATTAGAGGATTTGGACTGCACAAGTTAACAATAACAACAGAGAGACAGCACTGTATGTGAGGATGCACAGACAGACGGACAGACCAATATGTACATAAATGGAAGAGTCTGAGACACGTTTCTCTTTGTTCTCCACTGCATTTTGTTGTTCAGGCTCTGGGCTAATTTCCATGGAATTAGTACAGCACATTTTTAAACACACATGAACTGCAGACAGCGCTCTGCAATCACTGCTGTCTTGGGCTATTAAGTATAATATTTAGCTCAGCCAGATGCCGCCAGAAGTTGGCCAAGCCCATAAAACAAGCTCAGTCACATATTTTCGAACACAAGAACATGAAGCCATTTTGAGAGAGTTTACATATACGTTTGTGTGTTTGTTTCCTTCCATCTGGCAAATTTCCTCCCAAGACAGAGCTGAAGCCCAAGGGAGGAAGTTTTTGCATTCAACACCCTCCCAGAAGAGGATTGTCATCGGTCCCCCTCAGCTGGAGCATTACGCTGCTTCTGACAGCACAGAAGATTAGCCAAAATGCTGTTGCTTTTGATGGCACGCAAGGGAAAACAGGGCCTTCTGCAGGGTGCAAACCTCCAGGGTGGCTGGTTCCAGCATGCTGTAGAGGGAGTTCAGTGGGCTTTCATGGTGCTGAAACCTCCATCATCCAACAACAGCATATTTCACGCCACCTTCTCCCCTCTGAGGCTGTTTGAAGGGGCTCCCCAGAGGAAGGGTAACACCACAGGCTCCAGACCTACAACTACACCCACATCAGGCACCCTTCTGGACCTGAGCATCTCAGTTAGATACCTTATGGGGCAAAGCCATCACAGGAGCAGAACCTGAGGATGTCAGAAAGGCAACACTGGATGTGTTCTCCTGTCTTCTTTGGCTTTGAGTCTCAGGACAACTTCAGCTCTGTACTGTGCTTTTTATGTTGAACTGAACCAAAGAGAAAATGATACCAGATTATTAAATCTCTTAAACTACAGCTCCAGAGCTTATTTAATTATGTGCTGATGCAAAAAAGTGTTGTAAAGACCAGAAGAACACCAGGAGTGGCCTAAAGGCCAGGGCACTATCTAGCCCATGTATCTGCCCTGGTAAAGGCCCCTGGCAGCACAGACAGCAAGAAACCCACAGGAGAGGTGAGACATAATCGTCCTTCAAGGAAAAAGGTCTTTCGGTCCCTAGTGCCTGAGCCCACCACTCACTCTGATATTACCCAACCCCTCCAGCACTCCCACCAGCACTGAGCACAGATATGCTCATTACCTGTACAGCCCCAGACCAGGGTTTTCCGTTGTATCTCACCTATTGGAAGCTTCAGCTGGTTCCACAAATGTTTTAGCAAAGATATTTTACAATTTAACCACCTCTGAGCAGCACAAGTCCTTGTTATAGCCACATGTGCTTTAGCTTTGCAATGGCCCCTGACATGGCCACTGCACCCCATGTCCTGTACAAGGTCCTGAGGTGTTGGAGATGTTTTCTCCCTGGATATCAGACCCTGCCTGGTACAACAGCACCTCAAGTGCTGCCACAATACCAATAATAAATGTTCCAAACACCACAAATAATCAGGATGTAAGTCCATCAACATCAGATAAAAACAACCCAGACAGATGAGTGGCTTTAAGGTTAACACAGCCCTACAGCAAATCACAGCTTTGTCCCATCCAGAGAGCTTCCTTTCTGCTTTACATGGCCATGGAGCCTAACCAGGGGCTCCAGTATCAAAAAATAAAAACAGCTGAACAAGTGAAAACCAAAGCTCTTTGCAGATGAACAGCATGCAGGTCACACCAAACACCTGCCTGCACCCCTCGCATCTCTCCCTCGCCCCATCCCAGTGGTTTCCCCTTGAATAGTATTTTTATCAGGGCCTGTTGTTACAGCACAAGGTAGGGGGGTTGGGGGGGGTGGTTTTAAACAAATGAGCAGACTTAAAACAGAGAAAAGGAAAAATTTTGTTACAATGAGGGTGGTGAGACCCTGTCCCAGGTTGCCCAGAGAGGTGGTCAGTGCCCCATCCCTGGAACCTCTCCAGGTGAGGTTGGCTGGGGCTCTGAGCAACCTGCTCTAGTTGCAGATGGCCCTACTCACTGCAGGGGGTTGGACTAGAGGAGCTTCAAAAGTCCCTTCCCACCCAAACCAGTCCGTGATTCTAGAATCCCATCCCACATGAAGGACGCAGCGGAGTGCACAGGAGCTCAGTCCTTCCGACAGCTGCAAGCAAGAGGCAGCAGCTCCTTATTCCATGGCCAGCCATTGTGCAGAGGAGCATCAAGGGTGGACCTGGCCAGAGGCCAGCAAGTTCCTCTTGCAAACTAACCAGAGATTTGGTTGCTAGCCCTCAAGTTTATCCACAAGGCTCTAAGATGCTTGGCCCTGCCCAGAGCCAGAACACATGTTTGTGGGATATACAAACTGCTTGAAATAGAGGCCACAGAGGACCCATTAGAAATTCAATATTAGCTTTGTAAAATTGCTAATAATTAGCTACAGCTCTTTTCTCCATCACAGCAGCTGGTGACATGAAAGTGATTAAGTTTCTAATGAATAGATTAGGGTTACTGAATATATTAAATAACAAGGTTTTTAATCAACTGTTTATTGATTCCAGCAAGACAGTTCTGATGGCAAAAAAACCACTGGGTAGCAGTGGAATTTATTTATGGGCTAGTGTTCTACATCAGAAATAATTAAAAATAGATTATTTTTTCACCAAATCTAGAGCTTTTTTCTCTTTGAGGCAGCTCAATATGGATTAAATTAACTGCAAATAATAAATTAAGGGAGAATTGAAAGCTAAATTCAGAATGGAGAGGTGCTCACAACTTGGCAGTCAATCTTTGCTTTCAGTTGTTGTGGCAAAAGCAGACACCTATTTATTGTCTGGTTTTAGCCAGAAGAGAGAAAAGGTTGGACTTGGGCAAGTCTTCTCTGAGACACCATCCCTGGTGTCCTACCTCATGGGTAGGATCCATAAGGACCCCATCCCAAAAAAACAATTAAGGACGGGACGGTGTTAACTAACCAGAAGACAGATCTTTATTTGCACAAGCTTATTTACATGGAAAGAACAAAAAGTGTTTTCCACCACAGTGTAGTATTTAGGTATTAACACTACAGGCTTTCCGAGGGTAGCTGGGATGTGCACCCCAGTGTCATAGCCCTTGCCCGGTGCCACAGGGAGCCAGTACTTTCTGCAGTACATAGAGCTACCCAGGGGTCTATTATTTTATTAAGTGATATTTTATGTGCTCCATGGCAGGCCTCTGGCTGGGAGTATGTAGGGAAGGTCTCAACCACTCCTGCGACAGGACACAAACAGAGGCATTCTCTGAGTGGGGTCCCAGCAGGACACTCACAACATCTCCCCACCCCTGTGACCCTCCATGCTAGATGTAGCTAAAGAGCAGGGCTGGGGCCCCTGCATCCCGTGACCTGCGAGTTGAGGCTTTGGGACTCCCAGTACCACTACTGTCCCACAGATGGGTGGGAGAGCCCTCTCACACCCTGCCCCAGGGATACAGGTCCATCACTCAACCCATCAGCTAGTGTGCATACACATTATTTGCCCTGCTATTTCCTTCATTTCTCAGGTCACTGGGTGCCACTGGGAGCAGGGTGAATGTGCTTTCGGAGCAATCCTCCTCCCTTAAAAAAGAAAATCCGAGGAGACAAGCAACAGCCTGAAGCCCTGACCCACCTTTTTGAACTAAGACAACAGTCCTGCCTCAGTGTCTGGGGCTCAGATTATAGCAAACAAACCCCTGTGGAAAACCAAATCTTTCCTGCTTGGCTGCATCCCTCACCCTCACTGGGTATCAGGCGTTACAGGCTGAAAAGCAAAGGATCAGCCAGGGGGTCATACTCACAGCTGGAAAGACCTCTCCGACCAGCAACAACAGCTCCGCGCTAAAAAGCTGTGAACCCGCCAGTGATTATCTCCTGTCCCAGCCCTTGTAAATGAAGCTAAGAAACAGTTTCTCTTTGCTCATCAGAGAGCTGCTCATCGATCTCCAAGGTCAGCCAGGAGTCACGCAGCACATTTCACAGCCTCTTTAAGCAGTTTCCATTTCAGCTCCTGTCAGGTTCAGAGGACCACAACTGCATCCCTTCATGCAACAGGATCCAGGATGTTCTGCGATTTTAATTACCCACAGTGGAAACCAGCTGGAGGAAAAAGAAGAAGTGTTTAGCAACACTAACTTTTTCCATGTCTCCAAAGGGCCAAGCAACTTTCTGCCAGTATATAGAGCTACCAAGGGGTCTATTATTTTATTAAGGGATATTTGAAGGGATATTTGAAGTGCTCCATGACATAAGCAGATCCATAACATACTTATACCGTGCTTATGAATACAGAGCCATTTATAGAGCAAATCCTTCTAGCCCTGGTAGTTTATAATATAGAGGACCTTTAGTATGGTGTTGACTCAAAGTCAAACGCTGCCTGTGCTCATCAGATGAATGTATTGCGGAGAAGACAATTTTCCTTTGAAGCCTTACTGGAAGCAGGATTTTGCTCTCAAAATGGCAGCTGTTTGAAGCTGCCATATGGGTTTGGATCAAGCACCAGCCTGTAAAAACAAGAATGGCCTTGGCGCGCACAGGGCTGTTGAGATAATCAAAAGGCCGGGATAAACCAGACAGTTGTGGGCTGTAGGGTCGCCACTGCTGCACACACAGTGGGGCTGGCAAACAAAGACCGAGTGGCTGAAAACAGAGTGGATCTGCCAGACTTTCAGAAGACAACTGTGCTGCAATCCCTTCTTCCCTTCCATTTCATCTGTCTGGCTGCTGCTAAGTCATCTTTCCCTCAAGAGTTATCACACAGAGTAAAATAAAAAACAGGTTACTGACAATTACCTTCTAGGCTTTCCTCACACTGATGTCACAGCTTTAACATCAAACACAGAGGTGTGATCTATAATATTAATATCTATATATGATACCAACACTGCTATTACACATTTATGCCATTTAACCTGACAGGCAGCCACATATTCAGTTCTAGACAGACACAGAGATTCTGTACATCCCACAGCCCAATAAGATTTAAAATTTCTGTGCATCAACCAGGGATATCAATCCTTTCAGCAATTTGACCAAGTTTTTCCCTTTTTCTTTTTTCATTCTGCTGAGTCTCAGTATCATAGTTCTTAAATACAGGAGAAGTCACACAACCAAGCACCAGCCATGTCCCAGTTCAGGTGGACATACCCAGAGTGCCTGCACACTTGGGGCAGTCTTAGATACTCATTCACCCTTCCAAAGCTGGTCTGTGCATGTGTAAAAATATGTACAAACTCTAGTACTCTGAGGAGTAGTTATTGTAACTCTGGGCACCTAAGTCTGTATTCATCTGCTAAAAACCCTTCTCTTACTCCATGTTTGGTGATGAGGGTTAAATTAAGATTTTAACATAATTTGGCGTTTTCTAAGGTTTTTGTTGCTCGTGCCTTTCTGAGCACGACGCCTGGGGAAGAAACAGCTCAATCTTTTGCCACAATCCCAGTCAGCTGCCACTCAAGCACTCGCACCTTGTAAGGAAAGGCAGCTTTTAGTTTGATTTTCCAGGCAATTAACACTGAAACACCAGCGCCCTGGATGGTGGAGATACCCCACAGAGACACGATGGGGGCTGACATATTATCTAGCCGGAAAGAGATCGTTAAAGCTGTTCGCATTTACCACCACCCAACGGGGTCTGCTCTGGGCAGGGCTGGTGACTCTGCTGTATGGGTACATGTTTTCCTTAACTTCTTTATTTCTTTAACTGACACATTAACTGCAGTTCAGCTCAGCGCAGTGTCTGGCTGTGTCTATATGGTGATTTTCCTTGGTATCCAGGTACAAACCAGCAGTGTCCACAGTCATGCACACACCTCATCGGGTCAGAATTATAGCCCTGAGGCTGTAATTCAGCAAAGTCTTCTGGCTTTTATGACACTAAAGGCTTCAGCAGCCCAGCCTTTCCAGGCTTGGATGCTTTTGGAGGAAGGGGAAAAGTCTGGAGCATGGTCCCCTCCAGGGACATCCTTGACTTGTGCTCCAACCTCAGATATGCCCAGGACAGGGGAAGCTGGAGAGGTGACAAAGCATACTTTCCATGCCACAGCCACAGAGCACTCTGAGCTGAACTACAGTTAACATCTGAAGTATGGAGAGCAGAAAAACTTCAGCAAAAAATGGAACAAACCCCTGAGGAAGCAGAAGCATCTCCCTCGTGTACCAGGACTCCTGGGGGAAGCAAGTCCCAGCTGGCATCAGCAGCACAGTGGAATAAATGAAGGTGCCTTCAAGGCATCCTTTTCCATCACTGCATCAGCCTTCCCCACCCCAGTCCCAGAGGCAACACAGCTGAAGAGCACCACAGTGAAAGCGTGAACAAGAGACAGCATTTTATTTGTGCTTCCATCCCAGGCCCTGAACGTTAGTCTTTTTTTTATGACGATATTAAGAATGCTTGCTCAGAGTAAGTATCCCCACTGCTCACACACTTCTCCCAGCATGCAGAAAGTCTCACAGATAAAGGAATTTATATGATCCTAGTCTTTAAATGTGTTTTTAACTCGCTCCATTGCTGAACTGGCCAGAGGAAAGTCAGGCTCAAAGGCAAAAACTGAGATAAACTGCCCAAGCATAGAGACAGTGGCAGAATATTTACTAAGGAAAGGGAATATGGTCAAGAGCAGTAAAGAAGGGGTCCTGGGTTCTCCTGTGGTTGCAGCACAGAGACAGCAGTTTCTTCTCCTCCAAACCTTGTAAGACCAGATATCACACCCCATCACAAGTGTCAACCAAAAAAGTGCACAATTCACCTGCAGGCTTTTCAACTAAAATGCACTGTGTGGGGGCAAGTCCTTGGCCTTGAGTCAGACTGATCCTCTGAAAACACACCCACACACACCATTCGCACTCAGCACTGTGGCTGGAGAGCTGGAAGGCAGTACAGTGGGCTGAGGAACGCCATGTGCCCCCAAGGCACTCCTGCAGAAATCCTCTCTGCCTCTTATCTGCAAACCCACACTCCAAGCTTAGTTTATCTTCTGCTAGAGGAGCTGGTATTCAGGTGCTGGCAGAAGCTGATGGCTTCTTGAGCTGAGCAGCCATCTGGGAGGGCCTTGTTTCCAAGAGGTGGCTGGAAAATCATCAGCATGGAACATCACGAGAGGTATGCAGAGACCACACGCTTGCACCTGCAAAGAGTTCCCAGCATGTTTCTGCAAGACCCAACCATGCTTTAGCTGACTGCACGTTCCTGTTAAGTTCCTCACCTGCTGGGTGTTTGGGGGCCCAGACCAGAGGAGATGGTGGTGTGCATCCTGATATGAGGGCACACGAGCTATGAAGTCAGCCTCTGGCGTTGTGGGGTCACTCCTGGAAGTCACTACGCTTCCAGTTGAACTCAGCAGGACTAGGCTAGATGGCAAAGATGCACAAGAGAAATCATAATGAAAACTCTCTCCAACTCATTAACCCTCCCTTCCTTCCTTTCACTGCCCTAATTTGATGAGTCCCTGGAAAGAGCAAGGTCAAAGATGAAGAAAGTAGGAAATGCTTTCTGGGAGACACTGTAGAGAGGCTGTATGGCAGAAAGAACCCTAAGACCAAAGGCATTCTGGGCATTTTCACCATCTGGAGCAGCAATCACTCAAATATACTCCTTGAAGGGATTACCCCACTACCTTCAAGCTCTAGATACAATTTATAATGCTGAAACTACAGGAAAAAATAGCCCCAAAGCTCTTCAGAGAAGGCAAGCACCACTGGGCTGCCCAAGGATAACCTCCTGCTCTTCCCTGCCCTCTCTGCAGTAACTGCAAGGTGCCTGACATGCATCCACAGGCACATCCCACCACCACCCAACCTAGGTGCTCCTCCTCGCTCCAAGGAGATGCGACTGCACAGATCCAAGGAGGGGTGCTCGAGGCTGCCCTTATCGCACTTCATTTGCATGGATTCCAGAGAGCCTCTGGGAATTTGAGATTTGTCGGCATTTCCCATATCACATTTCCTACTGGAAATCCCTCCAGCTGCTGAGATGCTGTAATAGGTACCATTTACTGAGCTAATGAAATCCATATGTAATTGTCAGGAAGATAATTGACACATTAGGACTTGGAAATTTGCATTTGTCCTTTTGCAGTCTACATCTTATGGCATAGCAGCTGTGGGGATAGCAAATAGGTGTCATTTTAACAGTGCTGTGTGCATGCCATCTTTCCTCCCCAGATTAAAAAGCTCTACCTGCCGAAAAGGCTGGTTTAACCTGGCACAAAGAAAACTACTCAGCTCTCCTCCCCTGATGATATCACACTGTTGGCTTGGGTCTTCCTTTCTGGAAGACTTCCACTAGGAAAATGCTGACAAGGAGTACAGTAGCTGCATAAAGATGAGTTAAATTGAAAGGAGAGTGGACAGGCAGACTGACATGCAGCCTCAACCCTTATCATTGACTGTAGCCCACCTCACCCACTGATTGGCCTGCCTTGGGTGAACAGCACAGAGATGGACCTCAAACCTTAACATCTATAACATTGGGTGGAGGCAAACACCCCTCTTCCTTATGCCCACCTGCGGCTTAATTTTCGATTATCCTAAACATTTCTATCACCTGCAAAATTTGTCACTTAACCACACACTGTGGCCGATGAGTGACCCTTCTCTACCAACCACATCCTTTATACAGATACAAGCCCACAGAAGGACATGCCTTCATCTCCTACCATAACTTCACATAAGAGCCTTTGATGAGAAAAGTCAACAAAAGCTTTTTGTAAATCCAAGTACACTCTGCAGCCTGGATCACACACGGTGGAAAATGGCCAAAAAATGCAAATCCAATGCAATCATCTGAAGTACATTTTCCATAGGTTGAGCATGAACGTCCCTTTGTTGAGGGGAAGCCAAACCTGCCATGTGAATCTTTACATCCAAGGCTCTTGGGTCAGGTCAAGGTATGACTTTAAAGAAGATCACCGATGTTCTGTAGAAGCTTCACAATGTGAGAACACATATACAGACAACTGCAGCACTTTGGGGCTAGGGCACCATCTGGAAATCATTCCAAAGCACAGACTCACTCATGGGATTTCACACGCTTCCCGCCCGACATGGGAACAGCCTGTTTGTTCCTCATTGTTCGCCTGCTTCTGTTCCTTGACATATCACCTACAGACAGGAGAGACAGAGCAAGATTCTCCATGCTGTGAGCTGCCTCTTTCTTCCTGCCCCTGTTAAATCACTCCTTTGTCCCCAGTTTCCAGCATGGTAATTCTCCCCGTTGGCATTTTGGAAGGACCAGCCCTCCCACCGGCACAGGGCGATGCTCCACACTCGAGCACGCACAGCCCTGGGTGACTGGGGCAGTTCACAAAGCTCTTGGCTGAGGCCTGAAACCAAATGGAATAAGGAATTTGGAATTTTTAAGGTCCTTTCATCACCGTGTATTTTTTCTTTTAAACATATTTTGCTAAGCATGGAACAACACAGGAATAGCCACGAATATAAACTTTTTTTCCTTTTCTAATTAATTTCACAAACTAAACAGGATCCATGGCTTTCCAAAGCTACCTCAGGGACCCCTCTGCAGTGTCTCCTATGTTCATATTTCAACCTCCTTTTTCCGTCTGCATTTTATGCATTCTTCCTCCAAAACTTTTAAACTCCCCCTCCCCTCTCTTCCCTGCTTTTAGGGAGATTTTTACAGGCATTGAGAGGCTCCAGATAAAAGACAAAGACTGCAACTCTCCACTGCTACAAAATTTTTGCAGTCACTCACACTACTGAAAAGAAAAATGAAACATCACTAAGAACTTTTCTGATTTATACACACTTTCTGCTAACTAAGGGAGACCGAAAATGCTCCTCTGATGCATATTCTGATGAGTTCTGATTTGATCATGCATCTTGCAAGTGGGGAAGCAGCAGGTCCTACATGTTCAAACAGCTTTGATAACTATCAGACGACCTCCCAGTCCTGCACTGCAGAAGGAAAGTCTGACAGAGAGGGAACATCTGGACGTAGCCAGAGCAGTTTGTGCATATTTACTGAACAAGTTTATTTACCATCTAATTGTTTCTGAGCAGTTTCATGTTCTTAATGTTGTGTCAAGAGCAAAGGCAGAGCACTTGACTGACTTAAAAGTTCCACTATAAGGAGTCACACGATTATGTGAGAAATAACACTGCTCTGAGATTTCAGCCAAGCAGAAGATACCGCCAAAGAACTTTGTACAAATGGCTGACAAGCTTGAAAATGGAGACAAAAAAGCCCCCAAAACTGAGAGTCAATGACAGGAAACAAAGTTATCTTTTTAAGAACTCATCAACCAAACTGATTATGTTTTCATGAAGGAGAGCCCGACTGGTGCCATAACCAATGCTGGAAGTGACTGCTCAACACCTCTCAGTAGCCAACTTGAAACCAGGATAGCCCGATGGATGGATAATGGGGTTGCCGAGCTGCCAGTTCTGGAGCAAACCCCCTAAACTTGCTAAATCAGCAACACTACAGCACTTTTTTGTTGACAGCTAATGTGTTGTAAAAGAAGAAGGGAAAAAAAAAACCACAAAAACAATCAAACAAAAATTTTTCAAAATACCACACCAAAAAACACCACATTGTTTTTATTGCCTCTTGAACATCCGCAGCATCCTCTGCCTTGGAATAATGTACCCTAATTATACAGTGAACCTTCCACACTCTTCAAGTCTGCCACATGTGGCACTTCCAGTTGTAATAACCCAACAGACAGCCAAGAAGCACAGTGCAAGCACACCTCTGACCTGCAAGTGACCCACTAATTAGTGGATGCAGAAGTTTAACAAATGGAGCGCTTCATCCAGGGAGGCATGTTAGCGGCGTGAACTCCAACCTCCTTAAACTGGGAAATCTATGCCAGGAGGTGTTTACACATTCATTAGTGCTGTTGGCGAAGCAAAACACAAACAAAAAAGCCCTTTCCCATTAATATTATGCTCCAAATAAAATGAGAGGTCTCTTTTTTTCTGCACGCAACAATTATTGTGGAGGTTGAACCATAATGACGGAATTAGTTGCTGTATTTGGAAACCACAGGCAGTTAGATCCCACAGATGCTTTGCCAGGGTTTGGCTGCCATCACTACAGTGTCAAAAATTCCTTGTTTTATCCTTTGGTTGGTAGTAAAATTGTTCTGGATGCTCAAGATTAGAACTGAATTAGTACTTCCAGAAAGATGGAAGCATTTGGACATGGGTTTGAACAGCATATATGGCCCAATACAAGGGTGTAAGACTTGGACAGCCCCAAGCTCTCTGTGGGGACAAGCAGAGCCATGCTCCTTGCTACAGGGTTTGCTAAGGAATGCCCCAGACCCAGGAGTCTGCATTTCCACCCTCACTCTTCCTCTCCTCCCTCTGGGAGAATTATATCACAATAATCCAGAAAGGGGCACATCTGACTTCTCCCCAGTGCTGCTGGGTAGAGACAGCAGGACCCAGGGTCAACCCTAGCCAAACAGCTGTAACCCTAGCCACCGTGCCAAGCTTCAGTGTAAATAGGGTCAGATTTCCCTGTGCGCCTGTCGGGTGCTCGTTGCAGGACAGAAAGAGAAGATTGCTGCTGTCTCCAGTCCTATATATCAAAGCAGCTCCCAGCTCCATACTTGCAGTAGCAAATCAATAGCAATGTTATTACTACAACCTGCTGATCCCAGCCTCCATCACAAAGTGACACGGGCATGTCCCAAGAAGTACTGAATCCTCAGTTAAACCTCCTAAGGCACAACCTATACCTGACAAGAAATATAACAGACAAAAATTGCAGAGATACTGATGGGAGCATGGGCTTTGCAGGCAGGGGCTGTGCCATCACAGCAGCACAAGTGGCTGGTGGATGGGGCAGGAGCCACTTGTTAGAAGAAAGAAAAAGTAAAACAAACCCAAAATAAAAAACACCACAACAAACAAAAACTGCTTTTTTTGGCCAAAGTGCAATTCTGTTGGGAAAACCCTTTTCTGACAAAACACCAAAAATCTAGAAGCTATTTTTATATTTTCTTTTTAAAGAAGGATAATTTAAGCACTTCCAGCTCAGTCAGAACAACCTCAATAGACTCTAAGGATCTCCTGTTTGAGAAAGGGAGTGCCAACTCTGTTTGACAAAGCTGATTATCTTTAAGTTCAGCCAGTATTTCTTCTACTGAAATGAGACATTTCTTGGGCAGCCCATCACTCCCAGAGCTGCCCCAGTGCTGCAGCCCAGCTAGGGCCCGGTGCCACACATCCTCTCCTGGAAACACCAGCTAGAACCTGCAGCCTCCATCCCTCCTGTAGCAAAGATGCAGGGAAGCCAAAGAGGAGATTTCACATTCCATCTCCTACTCAAGAATCTTCTCTTCTCTGGACAATCCCAACTTCATAAGGGAGCAAAATTAGTGGGTGTCAAGTAGAAGAGGTCAGTCTCTTTTCAATAATAGGACAAGAGGTAATGGTACCAAGGTGAAACACAGGAAGTTCCACCTCAACACAAGGAAAACCTTCTTTCCTGGGAGAGTGACAAAGCCTGGAAGAAGCTGACCAGAGAGATTGTGGAGTCTCCTTCTCTAGAGACTTTGAAGACCCATCTGTATCTGTTCCTGTGTGTCCTGCCATGGGTGATCCAGCTCTGGCAGGGGGAGTGGACTTGATCTCCGGAGATCCCTTCCAACCTCTACCATTGTATGATTCTATGAAAAAGAAAAGCCTGCTTTCCTGGCAAACTCATGGAGTCTACCCCATAAGTTGATCTCTCTCTGTTGCTGCCAAAGGAAGGAAAGACTTCCCATATTTGCCTCCTGCTTCAAGGGAGGCAAAGAGCAGAGAGTTGCATTTCAGATAGGCATTTTTCAGCTACACTTGGGAGCAAAGATTGCCTTTGATCCTTAGCCCAGGATGGGATTTTCAGCAAAGCTTCTCCCTCCAAGTATTTGTGGTGAACATAATTTCCCTCCAGCTAACACCTATATAGGAAGCAACCTCCGGACTGGGTCCAGGAGGGAGTTTCCACATCATCCCCAGCTCAACTAAGTGATGTGAAAAGCCAAAAGAAAAGCAACGGTGGGGGGTTGTTTAGCAGCAAAGAAAAACAAGTAGCCAGAGGCTGACAGAAGAGAAATCAGAGCAGTTCAAGAGAGGTGAGTGCCAGCACCGGGAGGATTAGGGCAGAGATCCCTGCACTCCTGATTCTGAACAAAGATCAAGGATAAGGCAGCAGGGTGGGCTTCCCTGGAGAGGCTGCAGAAGTCCAGCTGCAGGTAACTATTGCTAATTCACTGCACTTCAGCCCAGCAGGCACCAAGCAACCCCTAACACAGAAGGGGGGAAAAAAAACCTAAGCGAGCAAACAAGCTTTTTCCCCTCTCCTGGAAGATGAGGGATTTTTGCTCTAATCCCTAAACAAACATATTTAATGCCATTAAACACTCACTGGCATTACTGAAATGTATCGTCCTGATGATGCTGCATGCAGGGCACAGTCTGGATTTCAGAGAGCTGAGTTGCTGATATCGTGCTGTGCTCACAACCTGCCCAAGGTGGAAAAAAACAATTCCTTTGTCACCATTCACTAGGAACAGGAAGAAAGTGGTGAGTTAACTTCAGGGAAATGGATAGTTTAGAAGACTTTATGGCCCAATATGTAGAATTAATTTCAAAGAACCAGTTCTCTCTCCTTTCTGTTTTTGTTCTACAATCTTTTTCTCCTTTATCACAGTTTGCCTCTACTGTTCTTACCAACAATTAACACACCTCACAGCTCAGAAAGAAGCATCTCTTCTCTGGAAGAACAATGGGGTAAAGGAACCAAAGAGAAAAGAGTAATGACAACTGGGCAGTGTATTTCCCACCTCCTAACACACTCCAATACAAAATATCTTCTCTCTCTTACCTTAAAGTTGGAGAAGATACACAAAGAAAATTCAAAATGTCTACAAAGTTGCATGAGACAGCATCAACTGACTAGAGCATGCATAATTCCCGCCTCCCAACTAGAAAACAAAACAGTTGCTCATTTCTTCTCTTCCTTTTTACTTTTTTTTATTATAAAGGAGACAGATTTACCTAAATGATCTTAAAGCAATTTTGTTTTAATGGGGATTATTGATAATTCCAAAGCAAGACAGCATGTGTATGAAAATAGCTGGGAGTATTTAATTCTGTAACATTATAAAAGTTGAAATATCTCTTAAAATGATCCCTTTCTCATTACGGGCTGAAACTCAATTTCTCAAGACTTATATTTCCAGACATTCCTGACCAGCTCTTTTCTGGGTTACATGGACAGAGATGATTATGTGGTTAAGGAATTCAAATCACTGATCTGATGTGTTGGACAGGGGTGGCCCATCTCCAGCATATACTCAGAGCCTGCTACCACCTGATTGCTGCTCTGTAGCCTTAGGGCAAGATGAGCTCTGCAGATGCTCATCCTTTGCCCATCACTGTGGTAGGTCTTTTCCAGGCTCCAGGTGAACAAGGTAATATTCAGAGTGATAAGTAATTGCAAAAAAGGAAAAAAAAAAAAAAAAAAAAAGGCAGGGGTGGGGAACCCAACAGTTTTGGAAAGGAGCTAAAACTCACATTTTTCTAGGCTTAATGCAATGCATCTTCTCAAAAGGCATCTCTCACCCCAACTCTCCCCTTTGCAACTCTCTCTGAAGCACAGGGCTACATTAAAACATGGGTATGGATCCACATGGGCAAATCCTGCCTTCCCATGAAGCCTTATAGGACAAACAACACAGTGCAACTGGTCCCTCCACTGAAAGAGGATTAGCTTGATTCATGAAAACTGCACCCATTTCCCATCCTCCTCCTGCTTCAGTCTTTCATCCTCATGAGATACCACCTCCAGCTGCTCTGCAGCCACACTCCCCTCCTTTATTTCAACAGTACAGCTGGTAAAATTCCTTCCTGGTCAGGCTTGCTTGGGCTGGGATAGCTTAGGGAACTACTAACAGAGAAGCTTTGCTGGTGGACTTGTGGGAGAGGATGGACAAAATAACACCTTGAGCCAGCACTGCTGCAGCCTGAGGTCAAGTTCCCAGCCTTATAAATACCCCACTAGTTTAGGATACAGACAGAAGGAAATCAGATAGATTCTGTCTACAGCTTCTCAACCAGCAACTGTCTGCTTCTCTGTCTCAGGCTCCCCCACTGTGACTCTCAACAATGGAGATGCTAACACCTTACTGTCCTCAGCTCCTCTAACCCCAGCAGCTTCAAGCACCAAGCAACTGCTGCAGCAAAATAAACCACCCAGCTCCAGCATGTCAAGCTGCCACCAAGCTGACAACATCACTGCAGCACCTCAGCAAAATAAAGCTGCAACCATCCCTTTAAAAGAAGAAGAAATTGACTTTGTAGGACTATAATGATGATGAGGAGTTTAAAGGTAACCACAAATATAAAACTTTAAAACTCTCATAAACAGATTTGTAAGGGAGCAAGAGGAACTGGTGCAAATGTGAGCTACACCAGTACAAAGTAGTATCAAAGATGCAACTATAAACCTGGGCAAGGAGGAAGAAGGAGAATCAGCAAAGATTATTCCTTCTTTGTGGGTGCAGGAATTAGCTTCAACATAGGACATTGTATGAGCAAGGAAAGATCGGGTGTTGTTTTTTTTTTATTTTACTTTTTGCATTCCTGGTTAACTGGTGAGTGGAGCCAGAACAAAGACACATGCCAAAGGGAGATGTGTCAGGCCAAAGAGGTTCTTCAGATGGCTCTGAGCCAGGTAAACATTTAACCAAAAAAACCACCTAATTTTAGGGGGCTGAAGTCTGGAAAAGTGATTAACTACAGAAAGGTCAGTGTGTTGCTTTGTACCTGGGGAATGCTGGAGCAGAGCAAAGGCTCTCAGGCCCTAATTAAGAAACTGCCTTTTCACTCGACAGAAAGCCCGAGCGCCGTGAAACGAAGGAAGCTGGTGCTTTTCCAGCAGTGCTCATAAAGCTGTCAATAAGTTGAGAAAGTGGCCTTGATGGTGTGAAAAGCCATCTCCAAGAAAAAAAGAAAAAGTTCTTTGCCGTTCAATAAGGCCTAACATCATCTACGATCACATAAATGGCAATTTCACAGCAAATTAGCAGTGTTTATGAAATCTAGACAGTCAGCCAGCTAGAAAAGACAAAAGTCAAGAGCATCCACCATTACAAAATCAGATTGAGTGGGATTTTTTTTAAATATTATTTAGTGGTTTGTTTTGTTTTGTTTTTTTTTGTTTTGTTTTGTTTTTGTTTTTGTTTTGTTTGTTTGTTTGTTTTTTTAATATTGGGATTTCTTATTGTTGCTCAGGACAGCAAGGGGATTGTTGTTCTTTTGGGAACATGATGCCAACAGCAAACAGGCCAGGCACGGCACACTCCAGCCATGAGCACATTACCATCCAAGGGATCCCACCGTGGTGAGCATCCTCTGGCAGGATACGGTTTTGCCAGGCTTCCTGCAGATCCCCAGTGCAGCACAGACCTGCTTTCCAGATGTAGCTCATGCAGCTGTGAGAAGAGTCCATCACCTTATCTTTACAGACTCCAGAGCTTCCAGATGACTACAATGGCTACTTCTCTTCATAAAATTAATGGTGTGCTTTTTATGAGTTTCAGCTCCAGCTGGGAGCCCAATTCTGCTTAGGAAGGACTGTTAATACAATTACCTGGCTGGTTTTACACTGAAAATTCTCAGTTGTTTTCTTTGCACTGTTTAGGAGTTAGTTTCTCATTTAGACATGCCCTGGAAATCAGGTAGGGCTGTTACCGCAGCTGTACTGAAGGTTATGCTGGCAATTGCTTTACAAAATCCATATTTTCAAGGTTTATAATAGCAATAAATGTTTTCCCTTCTTGCCAAAACTTGGTATTGACACTTCAGCAGAGGTCTGGAGAATATTTTTTGGAAAATTTTGAAGAAAATATACACATACCCCATGTAGCTTTCAGGCCCAGAGGCTTTAGAGGGCAGACAGCACTGGGGGTTTGTAAATGAGGTGTGGGGGCATTTCTACAGTGTGGTGAGAGTTACCCTCCCAGGTACATGCAAGCTCAAAAGTGACTTTAATCTCATCCTCCATTAGGAACTGGTACCACATTAACGTAATTGCAGGCTGATAAACCTTCCGATGTAAATACAGTTATAAATGTTTAATTTTAGTTAATTCATACCAGTAGTTTTCCCCTTATGGGGAAAATAAGCTGCACCAGTGTCAGTCCTTACACTGCTATAATTATGCCAACAGAGTTCTGAATATGCAGTTAAAAAAAATAAAATCACCGTTTTATCCAGTGTGACCATATTAAATATTAGCCAAACTTAATCAAATGAGCAAGGAAGGGGGAGAGAGGAAGCGCAGCTCAATTTAAGCGTATTTATTTACAGCTAGAAATGGAGTCAGGAAACAATTTTCTCTTCCCCAAAGAGCTTGAGATTTCCACACAAAATCAGATGAATAGTTAGTCTCAAAAAATCTTCAGGTGCTGAAAGACAGGAAAGGGAGGGAAAACTTTGCTAGATGAATTAAAAAAAAAAAAAGTAAGGATGTTTTGGTTTGGTTTTATCTTTACATGGTTTGTTTATTTCTAGGCAAGATGCAACTTTCTGAAACAGATTTGCATAATAGTTTTGGATGAAAACGTTTACTCAGGTTATTTAGAAAACTAAACACAGGAGAAGAAGAAAGAGTCCACACAAGGATAAATCCTGGTTAAAAGCTTGGAAACTGGGAATGGTCAGATCTTGCACAGGGGAGCAAGTTCGGCCTGGGAGCCCTGGAGAGATCTGTCCCATTAAAAATGCATGTTCCTAAGTGACCTGGAAAAGGGCATGAGCAGTGAGGTGGGAAAGTTTGCTGACAATACTAATTTTGAGAGCATCATGATGAACTACAAAATTTTATGATACAGTGACAGGCAATAAAATGGCAGATGAAATTCAGTGCAGATAAATGTAAAGAGACTCACCCGGGAAAAAAATACAATCTAAGCTTCCTATAGAAAATGATGGGCTCTAAGCTGCCCATAACCACACAGGAGCAATACCTTGGGGCTGTCACAGATGGATCTGTGAAACATCAGCTCATTGCTCAGCAGCAATTAAAAAAAAACATCAGTAGAAATTATTTGGAGTAGAAAACAAACCAGTAAATACCATTATGCCACTGTATAAATCCGTGCTTCACCTGCAGCCTGATCACCATATGCGGTTGTTGCCTCAACCCAAAAAGGATACTAAGACAATGCAGAAGGCAATGAGGGTGGTCAGAGGTCCCAAATAAACAGGTCAGGCAACTTAGGACTCTCCAGCCTAGAAAAGAGTTGAGTCTTAGTAGAGGACAAAAGTCTATGATACAAGTGACACAGAGAGGTGGATACTGTTCACTCCTCCTTCCAATACAAGAATTTAGAAAGACCATCACACGATGCTGTCAGGAGCCAGGCTCCAATCCAGAACAGCAGATGACTCTCTACCCTGAATATATCAGCTCTCCCTGCCAAAGGGGTGTGTGGATGTCAAAGGTTTACCTTGGTTCAAGAGAAAATGAGATGAGCACATAGAACAGTCCAAGTACTACTGAATACACAAAATCCACATTTATTCAATTCAGGACAGCTCCTGAATTGAAAACACTTGGAAATTTTGAGTGCTGGGAGAAGCTATCTTGACTGCCTCCCCTGCTATTCCTCTTCCCAACACCTGCACTTATGGCCACTGCTGGAGTCTGGTATTGAGTGTCAATTGTCCCAGCATGGGCATTTTTAGCTTCTTCTCCTCTACTCTGAAATTTGTTATTTACAAACTAAGAAAACTCTCCAAAATTGCTCGCTCTCTCTCACAGGCAGGTTTGTTCTTCAACAGTATTTTAAGAGAGAGACAAAAAAGGGTCAGTAGAAACCATAGGCAGTGGAGTGTGGTAACCTGTCTGGTGCCACCACCAGAAGTGCTATGCTTTCCCCCTGCCTCCCTGCTGGCAGCACCATGCCATGGTTCTCATGCTCCCTTCCTATTCATGTGGGACTTACATCCAGGACAAGCAGATAATAAACATTTCCTTCCACCATTACTTTTTTTAACCAATTATGGAGCAGAATTTCCCAAATACTATGGTTTCTATGAAATTTTAAACTTCAGGGCAAAGACTGGCCAAACAGATCCATAATCACCAACACTGTTCTCATGGCACTAAATTCTATCCTGGACATCAGCACCAAATGGTGGTGCAGAACAGCTGGAGAGACAGCCTTCAGCCATGGCTTTGAGGAGCCAGTGATAAGCAAGATATTGGAAAATGAGACCCAAGGGCTCTGTGTGGCAACAAGCAAGAGCCATCTCTGGTCCTTCCCTTTCTTCCAACAGCCTTTCATATGGGATTTTCCTTCTTATTTACCTCATAGAATAATAGAAATGTCTGGGTTGGAAGGGACCTCTAGAGGTCATCTAGTCAAATGCCCCTGCTGACAGCAGGGACATCCTCAACTAGACCAGGTTGCTCAGAGCCTTGTCAAGACTCACCTTGAATGTCTCAAGGGATGGGGCCTCAACCACCACCCTGGGCAACCTGTTCCAGTGATCCACCACTCTTGTGGTAAAGAACTTCCTCCTTATTTCTAATCTAAATCCACTCCTTTCTAATTTAAATCCATTGCCCCTCGTCTTTCACTCCAGGCCTTTGTAAACAGGCCCTCTCCAGGCTTTTTATAAGCTCCTTTCAGGCACTACAGGGTGGCTATTATGTCTCTCCAGAGCCTTTTCTTCTCCAGGCTGAACAATCCCAGCTTCCTCAGCCTGTCCTCAGAGGAGAGGTGTTCCAGCCCCCTGATCATC